>JBBBVU010000005.1:12366991-12378488 GCA_037177055.1 Atherinosoma microstoma
CGTGACTTAGAACATTGTAAGAGACTATTCCAAGGACTTATAAAAGTGATTTTTGCATAATATGTCCCCTTTAAGTTCAGGCCGTGCTCATACCGACTGAGTGCTGCAAGTGCTAAGTGCTAGTGCTGCTCCATCTGAGGAGAAACAAAAGTCAACCTGTAAATTCCAGCTTGCAGTCAATGAACATGCTAACAATATGCGATCTGTGCACAAAAAAAAAAAATTCTGTTTGAGTTTCACACAACTCCATGGAACAAGGAAGCGAGTCAGTGTGCGGGTGTCGAATTGGACCATTCAACACTATGCAGTGTTTCAGGTTCACTTTATGGCATCTGCTTGGGAGGCGTGGAACCATGGATGAGGTAGTGCTGAAAAACATACATGTAACCCACCTTCCATTTTCTAGAACATCCTGAAATATTTCCATCATTCTCCAATGCACAGCTGGCAACATTGCAGCTATAATTCCTACCTTTATAACCCATTTGAACAGATATGAACAACTTCTGGCTAGCTAGTGCTAAACAATGGTGTTAATGGTCTAAACTACCAGGTGGTTTAGATTGAAGAGGCAGGTGAGCTTTAATACTCGCAGTTGTGACTTGGGCAACATAATTAATTGAAATCTAATTAAAGCCATAATATGGAATACTGACATGTTTGACTGTCACATAATATTGTACATACTAAAAAATCAATTTTGTTTTGGTACAGATCCCTACAAAAAGAGGACCATAACTATTTTAAATTAACATGAAAATTATAATAATGTAAAAATTTACATTCCCTCCAACATTACAAATTATATGTAGTTTCAATTAATCAAAATGATCACATATAGGTGTTCTTTTTCAAAATTATTAGTTATAATGGTGGATTTCTTGTACTGTATGATTAAAGAACTTCCCTGTGATGCTGATGATTGTGCTGTAGTGTAAACTGCTTTCTTGTATATACAATACTGAATTGAAAAAAAAATATGCCAACAGATGTCTTCAACTCATAAATTAACAGAAATCATAACGTTAAGTAATTTTATATTCAGTTCAGCAAAAAACTAAAGAAAAAAAAAACCTCATTGTCAATCCCTGAATTTAATTATTGCATTACAAATTTCTACTTGTTCACATGTCCTATCCACTCAGTCACATGATACTGCTAAAAAGTATCTCTCATAACAGTAAAAAAAAGAAAAACACTTCTCCTCTTGGATTTAGTTCCATACAATGGAAAACCAAGAAAAAACACTGTTATTGACCTTCCAACGAGATGCAGCCGTATACATTTGAATACTTTACATTTGTTGACTTTTATTAGGAAACATTCCTGTAACCTTCTCACTTCCACATCAGTGTAACGTAGGATCAAGTATCATGTAGCTGCAGACCTTAGAGAGGTGTTGTTGCTCCACATGACTCAGAAAGGGACACCTCAAATGAATGAAAAAGAAAAAATATATTTGTTACAAACATAAAAGTGTTGTTGCTGTAACAATTAAACATTATATACAACAATACATAGAAAAAAGTAGGCACACACAAGCAAGTTAATATAACTCTTTGTTCTGACTGCTGGCATCAGGGCCTCAGTTACCCCAATTAAATTTTTAGTTATGTTTTAATGTGATGCCACTTTCTGACAGTTAAACAATGATGCATTCCTAGTGATATTAATCTGAATTTGTGGTTGGAGGCTTTTCTTTAAAAAGGAATCCTGAGTGAAGATCTGCATCTTTGAAGGACATAGCAAGGACAGAGAGGCAGGCACCAGCAGTGAAGGCGATCCTCAAACAAACGCCTTCACCAATGAGGGGATTAAGCTTTGGGCTTTGAGAGTAAGAGTGGGATTGAACTGTGCAGCTCCGTTGAAAATACAGCAGAAACATCCCCCCCCCCTGAATGTTCCTGATTCCCTCAGATTGGACCGAGTGTATATGGGAGGGGGAAAATATCTATCTACCTTCTTTTTTTTTTTGCTGAAGTTCCTACCTCCACTGAAATGCAAATATTTGTATCAGGGGAGAATCTCAATTCCCTGCTACAGCATTGTACGGAAGACAACTTAAGGATTTCCATTGATCTCACAGTATTTCCAGCACATAACTGAAAGCAAGAACATCCCACAAGCAGAATTGCAAAATCATCAGATATGAGGCCAAGAGCATGCAGGAAAAACACTTGCATGCTTTTGAACACGTCATCTGTGAAGATGGTGGATACTGAATTACCTTGTTTTGAAGAAACACTTCAACACAGAGACCAGATTAACACAAGCCCCTATTTCTCTTTTCGTTTTCACACCAAAGGACCTTGCTACAGTGTAATGTTGTGGAGAAAATTGAATGAACAACCTTCCCTAGGAGACTAATAATATCATGGATCTTGAGTGCTTGCTCTCTGAGATGAGCCCTAACAGAAGGCTTGACAGGAGAAAATGATGTGTTGTTCTCTGCAGGGATAACGGTCCAGGTTCCCCCTCAGACGATTGCTGCCGAGATATGAAGTGTACATAAACCACAGGTTTTTTAGCTCCTCGAGGGCCCACTAGGGAAGAGAAACTCGTAGAGCAAAGGAAATGAGTGACAGCAAGGAGCGAATGCTACTGTTGAGAGATTCTCAAGTACCACATGTGCATGTGTGCTCTGTCACTCTCTCAAAACATGCAAACAGAAAAAAAATAACTTCAAAGCATCTACAAATTCAAGACATACTTAAAATGAAGTACGGCAAATTGCTTTCCAAGTTGAATCCTGAACATTTCTATGAATATTTTATTTCAGAGATAAGTTTCTCTTGCAGAAAAAACTGGAGGTGGACAAAGCTGTAGGCTAAAATAGTATGAACCACATGCTTATTACTGCTATGTATCAGTAATAAACCAAAGCTTTCATTTTCTTCCCCAGTTACCGAATCTCTAAAGAGGGAACACCAGAACAAAAAGCATTTGAGGCTCATAAATTAGGTAAACGTGTAATGTTTTTTTTCCTTTTGTTGGTTGTGGCCAATGTAATGGAGCATTATTGATTACCAACATAGTCTGCTATTGTATTTGGTATTGGTGTGTACCTGAGTCCATACAGGACCAGTCAAAAATGTAGGAAAGGCATAATGTCTTACAATGGAGACAAAGATAAATCTAATATTAAAAGGTTAGACAACTGGAAAATTGTCCAATAAATCAGGCCAAGTTTGATTCTGTAATTTAGTTGTGAATAAATAATAATGCAATTAAAATAAGCTCAGGGTAAAAGAAGCTAAATTTCTACAAGGTCCAGCATCCACAATCATTTGTAATTCATGATCTTCAAAAGATGTCCCCCAAATCTGGACTGGAAAAATGGTGTAAGATGCTCTGTCACAACTAGAAATGCTGAGAGACCATTAGATGGAGGTTGGTGCCTGAACACCATGTGCAGAAAGTAGGATACAGAAATAATGACATGTAAAAGAGGAAGGGAGTGATAAAAGAATCACACTTGAAAACTATACTTTTGAGGATAAACATACCCAATGAGGGAAAGCTGGATACATTTAAGTGTTGGATGAGTGCAAACGTAGTTGCTCTGTAAAGCTTACATTAAATGTAATGTTGTGTCAGTGCTCAACTCCCATTCAGATCATAATAGTTTAAGTTAGATAAAGGCCAATGTTCAGAAAGTTTTGCATATGCACACACCCGTCGTGTCTCCACCGAGACTATGTTCACTTTGCAGGTCTTGATACTCAATTAAGATTTTTTTGCTCAGATCCGATCTTTTCTTTTCCCCGTATTTGTTTCCGGTTATAAATGAATGCGACCACCATCAGACTCCAAGGTGAACAGTCTATGACCACGAAGTGGTCCACATAAAACGTGACATCACGTAACACGCTGTTTACAGAGGTAAATACGGATGCTGCACACACCAGCGTGAGTGTGTCAGTTTTGAAGTTGTTGTGCAATTGGAGCTGCCAAAATTATATGTTGTTCTGTCTATTGTTTACATTCTATCTTGCTGCATCCCACCTCCTCCTGCACAGAACTGTAATGTTTGTGTCACTTAAATGACGTAAAAGTGGCTTTAAATGCAACATGACTGTTCAAACTGAGGTCACTTTGGAAAATCGGATATGTGTCCCATTTAGTACTGCATATGAAAGTGGTCTTGGGTGGACTTAAAAAGAATCTCATTTTTGCTGTTCAGACTGTAATTAAAAACTCAGATATTGGCCAAATTTGGACGAAAAAGTCAGTTTTCATTCACTTTTGCCTGCAGTGTGAACATATCCTTCAACTTTTCCATGTCGAGTGACATACAGATGTACACACTTCCTGTTGATTATTGGGATGATTACTTGCTCCATTTATGCTTGATTAGATTTGCTTTCACATGTGCTAGAAATTTTCATGTTAGCAGTGCATGTGTGAAAACACCTCGTATTTATAAAAAGAAAACCACTTAAAAAAACAGAGCAGTTGAATCTTTTTCACAGATCACAGATCAGTCATATCTTTATTGCAAGGGCTATATGAAATATAAATAAAACTCAAGAATATAAATATTTGAAAGAAATCCTTTAAAAAAATTATAAATTATCAAGATAAGTGAATTAGATAAAAATAAGTTTATAAAAGATACGATTTATAAAGATAAATATTTCTAATATGATAAAATAATTAAACTACAGCTTAATACAATATTATTCCCTTTTATGTAATGGATTATAAATACAAAACTAATAATATGATAAATATGATTAAACATAAAGCAGCCTCATCATCATGACATCGGATAGGCTGCCATAATCATGTGACAAAGAAGGAATACAATGTGGCTTCACATACAGTTAAATTGCTTAAAACTCTCAGAATTAAAAACAAATGGCATGTTTTTCATCAGCAGAGTGATTTTTCAATAATAAAAAAAGCATCAATTCCGACTTGACTGGTATCAAAGTAACCTATACACTCCAAAGTATCGATACGCCCATCCCTAGAAAGCAAAAAGGAAGTTACAGCATTGCCTAGGTGGAAGACTGACACTGGCTGATGAACACCATCAAACTTGAAGAAAATGTTCAATTAAGTCACATTTCCAGGGAGGGGCAAACCAAATGAATATTTGTATAACTGATAAATGTGAGTCTAGTTAAGTTTTTCTCCATTTCTGATGAGCTGTCAGGTATCTGTGAACCCCAGCTTTGATAAATGATATATCAAAGTGTGAGTTTGTACTGCATCGTGGTCAAAAGTCACCTTAAACTTCAAGAGTGAATTTTTGATGGCATCTTGATTTTCAAAAACCACAACAGGTGTTCGAATGATGCAAGGTAAGAAGTTTGCCTTGAGCAATTTTATTGCATAGTTAAAGAAATTTCAAGAAGACCCCCATGTTTTACCCATCTACAAAAAGAAAGCTGAGTGACACCTCAGCAGGTGATGTTTGGTTTACTGAATGTAGGAAAAGTTTGGATCCAAACGATACACTCTTACTCTTAATTAACCATCTGCAATTCAAAATGGGGTTTCTACATTTCAACAAACTGTACCAAATGTAAAGAGAGTATTACTTTTATCGTGAGCAACACAAGGACACTGTCGTTTCTATGGAAAACATGAAGTGTTCAGTTCAGTATTGCAAAAATGTCATGATTCCCCCTTAAGCAGGCACTTGATGAAAGATTTAAACTCCTGCAGAAGAAGGTTCAGTGTGGGCGGCTGCCTGCCTTGACTGCTTGGAGTGAGAAGAAAGCGAGTAAAGAAAAGAAATTGGTGTTTTTCAAATTTCACATTTTACAGTAAATACGGTGAACATGCAAGCAGATGGGCCCATAATAAATCTACGACAAATGAACTTACATTTGCCCCCATATAAAAACAAGAAATAACTGTCTTTGCTCATCATTTTGTATCTAAGCATATTTTAGCTGGAACAAAGGCAAGAAAATCTAAAGTTTGAGCTCTGCGTCATCGGCGTATACAAATCTCCTAACTTGTAAATTGGGCGACATGGGAAAACCTTTGGCAATACATTAGAAGAATGTTTAAAAGCCAAAGCATCCCATCGATTTGACCTGTGTGGGCCTTGCAAGCATGAGCCATTAGTATATTCTCAGATGCTGTTTTCGGATTTGTTTGTGTAAACGAGCTCCCATGATGATTGTGTGATAAACAGATATAGGAACTTCCCACTATCAATCTGCTAGACAGCATGAACACAATAACCTGTCCTTAGGCATTAAGACTAGTCTTTATCTTTTTTTACATAGTGCTACAAATGCCCATCATTTTCCCTTCTATTCTCTGAGTAAAATGTACCAAACATGCATTGTGCTGCAATTAAATGAACAGAATTGTTAGAGGGGGTTACAAAAGGCTTTTTGTTCCTTACATAAGAGCTTCTTTGCCATCTCAGATCATTATGCTGGAGAGTTTCGTATTTGTTTCACAATAGGACAGTGATGAGTGAAAGAAAGACAGCATATCTTTTTGTGTTATATTTGATGTTCTTGTGTTTCATGTTGGGCTTTAAAGTCTAACTTAACAAAAAACTAAACAAGTATTCATTAGAAATTTTGCAGCATCTAAAGATTTTCAGGCAAATTTCCTTTTGACATAAATATTGGGAACAGGTCTAAAGTGGCTTTCACATATAATAAATCATTGATTTCTTGAGATATTTCAAAGCTTTTATAAAAGAAAATGACAGACATATATCCTTGGCAAAACATCTGGATTGTCAGGTTTTAATACTTGCAGCACTACAGACCCTGTCAAAGAATATTGTTGTTTGTTTTCTTTTTTCTTCATGGAAGTTCTGAAGTGTTTTTTAAACTTTTAGTGGTGGAATTGATTTCAGTTTAGCAATTCTACTCCACAGCATTTACTAAAGCATAGCATCTTCACCATGTACAACAGTAAAATTCAACTTACAAATTATTGCACAAGCAACACCAATCGGTTATTGCATGATGGATGATTGCTACTCCAATGTGAAAACAATTAGGTGGGATTGGCTGAAATCTTGCATGGGTTGTGCTAACTTAAAATTTGATTATTTGGTGGGTATTCCATTTGAAAAATGTGGGGTTTGGTGAGATTTCTTTTTATGTCTTTTTTTTTCTTTCAATGAAATGAAAAATCCTATCCATACCATCCCTTTCTCTCACAGCAGGGAGAATGATGACTCATTTTACCAATCCACTACCAATGCAGAAGTTTAGCAACTTTTCAAACCCCTTCAGAGACACTTTCATGGGAGGAAAAATAAAAGAGAAAGAGAAAATGCAACAAGTGACAAATCTAGTGACTTTTTTGGTTGTTTTTCATTTGTGTAGCAGGAGCATCTCTCTATTTTACTTCTGTGCTCAGTCAATGGCAGAATGAAGCGAGCACCTTTGAATAAACTGTGTGGATATATGCAGTGTTGTTTTTATGGTTTGTTACTCAAACCCAGTGAAGTTTTACTTTGCATCCATGGCTGAATGCTCATATGATACGGTGGAGACTTTGTAGAAAATTTAAAAAGATGACTAAAGATTGTGCCATCATTTCAGAATAAAACTAAGTTTGAATCTGCTCTTTCGTTCCAAAGATGCAACCTTAATGAATGGCCAGAAAAGGGCTTTTTCAGGACTTTATGGTGTCATAGTGAAAAGGACCTTTTTTTTAATTTTTGGATATTAATTTCCTCATTTCACAATTTTGTTTGAAAAGCGTTAATTGGTGTATGAATTCTCAAATGATGGCCCAAAAGCTTTTCTTTAAGCTCAGTGTGAAGTCCCAGTCAGGTCATTAGCCTCATTTATACTTTTGGGGCAAAAAGCGGGTGAATGAGTTTGTCTCATGGCCAATTCACTGTCATCTCCAGTGCTTAGGCAGGGTTTCACCAGGTATCTGTCTGGGCTTACAGGGACTTTGGCCTGACAAATACCCTTAAGGACAGGAATACTCCGATATGAGGTGGTGTCGAAGGCAGGATTTACCTGTGGGTGGAGACAAGAAGAATGGTTGATTAAATACAAGAAAGTTAAGAAGCTTACCAAATTTAAGTTGCTTGTGGTTACAACACGCCATACACTGTAGACCTGCTGGGCATCTGTAGATAATGTACAAAAAAAAAAAAAAAAATGAAATCTACTCGAAGAGACAGCAAGTGATGTGGCTATTCATTATCCCTCTCCATTAATTCACTTTGCCATTATTTCATATTTCTTGCTAAACAGTGAAATGTCTTAGGACAGGGTCATATTAGATGGTATGTGGTTTATTACCCTTACCTGTGTCGGTGCCTTCCGGAATATCTTTCAGGTGTGGACTGGTGACTGGACTGAACAGATATAAATGCCTCATGTCAGTGCCAGTTTTTGGCTCCACCTCCTTCCAGGGCCCCCACCAGACAGGGCCAAGCTCATTTGTGTCATGATCAATGTTCTGCTAATGCTGCTAATGCAGAGAGAATATAGTTGTTTGCTAAAGCTTCATGTAACATTGTAAAATTATAAGTCCAGGTAGCCATATGGGGTGAGAAGCCCATTTCTTCTGGAGGTTTTTTTTCTCTTGTAAATGTTCGTAGTCAGAAAAAAATCCCTGTGTTTTCATTAGTTTTCTTTCATAACAGGTAAATTACTACTCCTTAAACCTTATATGATTTTTTGTTTGGCCCTGCTCATAATGTTAATGAATCACCCCTTTTGATTAATAAAATAATTTTCAATGGATTCAGAAACTGATGTGGTAATGTAATCTAGGAGTAGGGAAAGAGGGTGGAGTCCTTTTTTGTGTTGCACTCTGGTTATCCCCAATGTCAAGTTGCAATTATCAATAGGGGTGTGGCAAAAACATCAAACTCCATTTAAACATCAATTCAGTGATAAACGATCCAATGGAATCAATATAAATTTAAAGTATTAATCAAACATCAAGACAGTAATCATTTTTAAGACGAGTTAAAGAAAAAACATGTGGGATTGTTTACATCTAATAACAAAAATTTCTAATTTCATGGAAAATTGCCAATATCAAAATACTCCAAGGCAGCTGCCCAACTGTAGAAATGCAAAGAGACATTTGGTTCAAAATATCAAGCTTTGATGCTGAGCACACGCCGGCTCATCACGTTAGTGTGAATATGGCTAATGTGGCCTTGGCGTTTTTGCGCCAAATTCTCAAAAATTTCCCCAAATGCCTCCACAAGATTACATAAATATGACTGCATGCAGTCGCTTCAATTGCAACTAATTTTTTCATATGCTGAAAAGATATTTGTACTTAATGGAATGATAAAAGAAAAATCTTATTTTTCTAATGAAAAATGTCAGTTAGCATTTTCTCCATAAAGCAAAAATTATTGTATATTTGGAAGAACAAATATACATGATTACATGTATAAATAATGTGATTACATGTTCAAGTTTTTTCATTAAAATCCACTTTATATTACAATTTTTCTGCCGTTTTAAATATAAAATAAAACATTGCATTTTCTGAAAGTTGCCTATAAAATTATGTGTACAAGGTTGTTGTTTCTGTGAAAAGGTTTGTACAGTGTTTTGCCACATGAACAGAAGCTCCAAATACTGCAAAGCAAGATTCACATTTGCTTTTGCAAACTTATTTCAATCTACATCTCGCTGTGATAAAAGAAAAGACTGATATCAGCATGTTGACAACAACAGCTACACTAAGGACGGAGGACAGATGGAGTTTACACTGCAAGGCAAAAGGATTTTGGTGAGAGATGTAGAAAGATTGATGGCAATCTGGAAATAAGGTTCAGATCCCCCTGCTATAAATAGTAACCATTAATGTCCTAAATGTAGAACTAACCCAAGCTGATTGGTTTGTGTTTCAGCAGTTTTATTAAGGACAAGTGTATTTTTTAAATGCGGTCACGAGAGAGATCAGAAAAACCAAACAGAACACCCTGTGAGAGCGTATGTGTCTAAAAACACAATCCTATTGGATTTAGAATGCACAGTAGGAACCGTGCTGGCAACGTGTGCACGCCTCTCCACACTCTGCTGGGCTCTGAAACGGAAGACTGGATAACAAGGTAAAACAACACATGCTGAATTGCAGGCGTATGCTGCAACAAACCTGTGTAAATACAAGATGTGAGATTAAATTTTAAATATCAATTTCATTTTCATTATATTTAGATGGTGTATCTTTGATATACAAACAGGCCTGTTCAAGAAACAGCTTCAGATGTTTGTCTTTGCCATTACCAAGGTAATCTCTAAAGCAGTTGGCATCCATCAACAGTCTAACAATGTTTGTTGGCACCTAAAAGTGATTTGCAACTATCTGAGAGATGGGGGGGAGCATTTTCTTTTTTTTTTTTACTTTTTTAAAAGTCTTATTTTTTTCTCACACTAAGCTCCTAAAGTTCCTTTAGAGAAAATTAGAAAATAAGACTGATGGCTCCAAAGTTTCAGGTCTTAGAAAGCCACCTCACTTCTTTACTCTTTTTGCCACTCTGTTTATGAAAATTACACTTTGTGACACACTAGTTAGGCGCTCTTTTTTTCTACTTCTATGCAGGATATAATCCAAAAGTCTTTTCCCCAGCAGAGACAGAGAAAGAAGTTTGCTATTCCATTGTAAAGGTACAGACTTGCAACATCTTTTTATACCACTTACAAGCAATGCTAATGTGACCCCAAGTGATGTCTAAGTGAAAGGGATTCGGTTGAATTATACACCTGTGCTCATATCCGCCCACCTAATCCTCAGCAAATTCCCACAAAGAGAGCAGTTATGCAGAAATTTACCCCCTTGAGAGTGGTTGCTAGCACAGCGACACCCCTCTGAAACTTGCAAGCCTTGATCTTTCAGCAGGATAATCAGTGAGAAGATTGCAATGAAAAGTGAGCAAACTTCACAGCAGAGTTTCTATAAAGTATAGATCCTTGTTACCACAAAGTTTTACATGAATTGGAGGGGGGAGAAGAGTGTGAATGGAAATATGTGCAGAGTTTAGTAAAAACAGATGCAAGTTCTTGGAAGACAAACTTGCACCAAAGCTCAAGTAACATGTTAAAATTGGCTTGCCACTTTACTCTCTGGAGAGATAACAAAAAAGTCATGTTCTCTTTTTAATTCTCAACATTACGATTGCTTGTTTTCTCACTTTGAGTCCATACTTATCACCTAAATCCAATCACAAGGTGGCCCAATAAAAAGGATATAATTAGAAAGTAAAAAATAACACTCCTGTTCAGGGTGTAAAATCATGGCTGAGGAAACATTTTGGGATGGGGGAACATGCCGTATGTCTCTCTAACTGTGCCGTGCTACATTTTATTGAAATGTGGGTTTAGTTATCTCAGTATTAAATAGGAACTAGACCCAGACTGGCCCACCGGAGGACAGGTGGGACAATTCCAGGTGGCCTAAGTCCTCAGTAGCTTGCTTTAAAAAAAATAAATAAACAGGTGAAACATTTGAGAGGCAGAGGAATGTGGTGGGACTTGCAAAAAAATAGAAAAGGGGGAGCAGAGAAAGACCTATTTTT
>JBBBVU010000005.1:12393859-12416158 GCA_037177055.1 Atherinosoma microstoma
ACTGTCCGTCATGTACTTGTATTAATTACACTGTTTCAACTTCAATTATGTTAGTTCTTTCAACATTTTGCCCTCTAGAGTTCATATAACTTATTTAAGATTAGGAAACAACTAGGTTAAAATTAACTTACATTCACAAGATATATTCTATTAAAAACAATGTTACATTTTATAGTGCACATACTATAACTTTATTGGGATGAAAACAACCTTTACTGTATTTTAAAAAAACAGGATTTTGTGGGTCAAATTTGACTTAAAACTCCCCCTACAGGGTAAAACATGTTTTTGTTTTTCACACTCGAATGTGATGAAGAGCCGTACTTGGTGCTCCTCTACGTCACCAGAAAATTAAAAAAACTCACAGCCCCCTCTCTCCAGATACAAGAAAAAAGGATAAACCGCTCCCACTTTGAGAATTTATAAAATTATAAAACATACTATCAGACTGCAGTCTCTTTGAAGTTAATTGGTTCAGATCCTGAAACTGATACGGTTCAGGACCAACTTCCACCTCAAAAGACCGCCCTGTGGTGTGGGTGCTTAGTGATTCTGTATCTCTTTCCATCTTGCTGTTGGCTGCTGAGCTGCTGACTGTCATTCAAAAATTTCTGCCCGCCGACTCCGCCCCCTGATGAGACCCCTGCCCCCTGAACCCTCACACTTTGCATCTCACAACTCGCAGTTGGTGGCGTTACGCAAAAAGTAGGAGGTGTAGTTACACTTTAAGTGTGTAGAAAAATTGAATATAGAAGAAAAAAAAAATCTGTGTTAGTGTCCAACAAAGCTAATTAAGCTAGGTCATCTGCTCCATTACTAATCATCTGCCAAGGGAATACTTTTACAGGAAGTTAAGTTTTGGATCCACTAATGTTCCATGAGGGATTTTGATAGTACCACCATAGCTTTTGGATTCCTCTTGTTTCTTGGCACTTGTGGATTGATATGAAGTCAGCAAACTGTTTGACCTGGCAGCAGTAACTGGAGTATATATTTCATTTGGCTGCTTGTAGCCACAGACAGGCATTATGAAAAGTGAAGGTGTTTCTCTTGCCAAGTTCTAATGGAGGTCAGGAAGGAAACAAACAAGCACAAGAGTAGTGATGGTATGTGAAGAATATCAAACAACTGGTATTCCAAGCCAAGGCTGGTGGTGAGACTCAAGTTTTGATTTAGGCTCATTATTTTCAGCAAAGGCTGAAGAAAAGTAACAGCAGTTGGCTCTAATTAGGTTGGATAAACATGATCTAACATGATGTAATCACAGACATAAATGTTTGTGATTCTACAGTCTGGTTTTGAGTTAAAATATGAGAGGAGCACAAAACAAAATCACAGAGTTGGTGCAGATGGACATGAAATATAATTTTTTTTCATGATACCCAACATAACATAATGATGTTATGTAGATTATTTTCTGTTAGGGATTTTTTGGTGACTTCACCTTTGTGTCATTCGCAGTCTAGAAGAACTTGTCACCATGTGAAAAAGGTATGCACTAAACATTACAGGAGGATGTATTTTAAGGAAAGCCAATATGCTTTTATAATGCTAATCAAGTAGTTTTTAAGACCTGTGCCTATTTTTTTAAATCTCTGCTTAAAAAAACTGCATATCAATATGAAATTAGTAAATTTCTGCAACCACAAGGTCAACTTGAATACTTTTGTCATCATAGTAAAGGTAACACTTGTGAGATTTGTTAAGATGGGTAAATACTTTTACATATGCAAATGTGTATACAGTACTTGTAAATACTTTTTATTTAATTTCATTGTGTTATTGGTGAAGGTTAAATGAAGATGGCACAAATGAAAAAAGTTTTAGGCTTACCTAAACGAAAGAAAAGAAAAAACACTTGCAGGATTAATATGAATATCCTGAATCATCCAGCAGTAGTTTTAAACCGTTAACAAATATTGACACAATACGTGAGCATTATCTCTGAAAAGGTCAATCTGATAGAGTGAAACAGAACAAAATTAGAAACATTTTAGCACAGACAGTTGAGACGAGGACCATCTGTTCTCAAAGTCCCCAATTGGAAGAACCTCAGATTTGAAAAGGTTAAAACGAACTAACTTGGTTTTATATGGCTAAACCTAACTAATGAGCAAAATCAAAAGCAATATAAAACTGAAGTTCAAAACAATCCAAGTTAAAAAGTACTGAGTTGAACAACGGACCAACTTGGACGACATAATTGCCATGATGAGAGCTTTAATAATATCAGGCAAAATAAACGAAAAAATAATCACATTAACATCGGATTTCGTTTGTAAGCTTAAAGTACTTCTTCCTTTTTTTCACAAAAAATGTTTAAATGTTAAATTTAAATGATTTCAAACTAGTATTATATTACAATCTCTAGCTTCCATATATAGACTTGTTTGTATCAAAACTATTAAAAAACTTAGGCCCTGATTTACTAAAGGTCTGCGCCTTTTAAAACCCGACCAAACTTGATAACAGGCGCAAAAACAGGCTGCAGCTGATTTACTAACCTGGCGCACCGAGAATTGCGCCCCTTAAATGGGCAAAATAGCGCCGCAATCCATTTTATGCGTTTGCCTTGTATGAATATGCAATCTGGACGTTTCTGCCAGAACATGCAAAATACTGGGAGGAGTAGATGCAAATAAATCAGCTTTGCACGCGCAATGTGATTTACTAAACGTGGAACTGATTGCGCTGGCTGTTTCTACGTCTACATTTAGCGCTTCTGAAAGGCAGGAGTTAACTGGCTCAGATGAGCACAAATGGCTGCAGCTTGGATGAGAGGAAGCAGCCCGATGCTGCAGGATTGCAGACGAGCATCAGTCTGATTCAGGATATTTTCTCATGAGCGGTGGGATGCGATGACTGACCTTCTGGAACAAAAACTTTACATAAAAACAAATCATTTGTTTAAATGTTAAAATCACAACTGTTGTTTAGACAAACGTCAAAAGGAGGCACGTTATGATGTCCTTTGGCGCTGCAGGCAGATATTATCAGGTACTATCCAGGTACAATCAGGTATGATCCATGTACTATCAGGTAAAGAGGGAGAAGATGTGGAGCTATTGGAGACATGTAACACTTGCTGAATTTTAGGAATGTAATTTCCATCTGTCTGCCTGTTGCTTCATGAGTTCAGTTTGAAATGATACGTTTGTGTGAACATTGTGATATGCCCCTGAAATCAGCTCACATAATTTCTACTGGTCTAGTTAAGGTTGTCTGCAGAGTAGATGGTTACATAGACCAGTTGACATTAAAATATTCACTACTGGAAATAAAAACAGGCACTGGGAACTTTATTAAAAGAAGAAAAAGACAGAAAATATTTGATAGGATAGACAATAACATCAACCAGTTTCAGTGTTGGTTAACTGAAGTTATTAAAAGGACAGACAGACAGATAGACAGATTGACAGATAGATAGACACATAGACAGATAGATAGATAGATAAACAGACACTGTGATGTTCAGAACATACAAAATCTGATGTCCTTATTCCATTCAGTGTAGACTACTGACCATATAGAGATGTGGCAGACTAAGGAAAGTGTAGATAACTTTACTTTAATTGACCAGTATTGGATGGATATTCCGGCTATTCACCTTAAGCTTGAGAATAACACAGTATTGTAGTTATGGTATTTTACACAAACTGAAGATTGTATATACCACTTATATTTCCATTTACATGTTACAGAGTTTACTCACAGTAATGACTTACATGTCGCATACACTACTCAGCTCCCTGTTTGTGCCCATCCAGTTTATTAATCTGCAGGTTTTTTTTTTCCCACTACCTCCCTGTTCTGCATGGAACCCCAACAGGGTCAATGCTGCCAGATCTTGTGTCAACAACAAGCAAATGCAAACTAAGCCTGAAATGAACTAATGTGTTCTTAAAAAAACAAAAACAAAACATGTACACCCTCTCTTAATAACCTGGAGCATGGGCTGTAAAGCAGAAGTGTGTGCTGTAAGATGTTGGAATACTCCAGTAGATCTTCATATTTAGATTGAGGTGTATATGTCCAACATAATGCAAGTAGCATCTGCATTATGTTGCATTATTCAAATCGAGAGCTTAATCAAGTTAAAATTGGAATATCACTATGCATCAGTCAGCACAAGTGATTATATATCATTATGTCACTCAATACCAGGCCCTGTATGCTAGCTTAGACTGTTCCTGGGAAAGCTACAAGCCAAGCTGTTGGGATTTGTAGACTACTATACAGTTATGTAAGTGTAAGCACTACAAGTCAAAAATCAAGGTAGATTCAGTTTGTGGAGTCAGTAGAGCCTGAGTGTAAAATCCTGTAGCTGCAGTGATTCTTTCCTGTCCTGTTCAATAATAATGTTTAAACCAGAACTGACTTCATGTGAATTCATTCTTTTTCCATAAAAGCCAAGCCATGTGAGAAATATTCCCCTGAAATCAGAAGGAGACGGTAAAAGGTCAACTTGGTGCAGTTTTGGGCTTTATGGAAATATTGTAGATTTTCAATGAAAAAATAACTTGGCTCATTATAAAAGTGGGACAGTATCCACCAAGTCAACTATGATAACGATATCATGTGGTGGATAAACATGTTAAAAAGTAATATGTTTGGCTGTAATGATATTTTGATGATGGTCAGACTGCTGTATTGGTATGAACGGAAGGATGTAGAGCAGATTTACTCACATTTGTCAACAAATTAATTGGCTAACAATTTTGGGTCACCTGTTGTCAGTCGAGGCATCAGTCTGTATTTGCACATGAAATATTCCAGTTAATTTGAGTAATGGCATAAAAAATGTGCAGCCTGGAAATGCTTTGCATTAAAGTTGAGAGATTTAATTTTTAATTCTGAGAGTGGAGTGAGATTCAGCTCTGTGTCTTCCTCCATTGCTACTATAACCACATATTGCTCTCTTCTTTACATAAAAGCTTTTTTCCTGTGGGAACTTTTATCTTTCACCCTCCAGTTGAGATTTATAATTTGGATCACAGAATAGGAGATGTCGAGAACTGAGAGAAAGGAGTGTGGGTGTTTAAAGACAGATAATCCATTTCAAGGCTTCCCCATAGGGAGGTTCTGATGTGTTGTGCAGCTTATTTGTTTTCGAGAAAGAAGTTGCTTTGCACCTCTTGTGGTTTCCTGCAATAGGCTCGTAGTGAAAATGACTCTGACACGAGCGTCTTTTGATATGGGAAAAGGATTGAAGATATCAGTTTTGCAGAGCTTGGGGTTTCCTAAATGAATGTCCCGGTGTTATAATGCTCTGCTGGTTCTGTAAAGTAGGCTATCTATCATTTAGGACGCTCTTATTGGCAGCAGTCCTTCTTGACTTCCATCACTATGAAAATGACCACCTCAAGTCAGAGGTTTTTCATGTTGCTCCCTGCACTGCAAGTGTTCTAAGTTGTGTTCCTGTTTACAGGTGTGTGTGGTAACTTGAAAATTATATTTAAAAAATGACCAAGAAAATATTATTTTAATGTTGCATTAAAAAATAGTTTCTACAGACTGGAAATTACAAAAATGTAAAACCCTTATTTTTTTATTGCAGTACAATAAAAGCAATCAATAGCAGTGCCTTTATTTGTCATTACATTAATCAAACAACTTCCTTTTTGTTTTTTGTTTTTTCAGGCTTCTGACATAGGAAGCTTTGCTTATCTTAACTCTGGTTTTTAGTTCAGGATTCTTAATGGGATTCAGATCTGGGGTCAGATGAATAAAGTTTATGTAGGTCAGTGGCTAAAACTTCCGGAAACAGAGACTGGTTGTGCTTGTATGTTTTTAACACCGTTTTTTCATGATAACGGGATAATTTATCTTGTTATTCAAATGCAGGGTTATGAAGGAGCTGGAGCTGTTCCAAGTCCATCATAGAACCAGTCTGAGCAAGAATTTAGAGATTCAAACAGTAGGAGAACATGTACTCCACACAGGTCCCACTCAGAAACCTACTTGAGGTTAATATAATTATTAACAAAATAAATAAATATATACAATAATAATTTATATTGGCTTTTATTGAGTTTGTTTGTGGTCTAATAGTTTCCACTCTAACTGCTTTGCACATGCATTCATTGTAGGTGTATATACTAAATTTATATGTATGATTCTCAAATCTATATCATTGTGGATTGAGACCGTCCTCACCACAAAACCTATAATTATATTCAAAGAACATGGAATTTCTAGTGTTTATAACAGCAACTTGAAGATGAACACATTTAAGTCCTTTTCTAAACCGAATAAAGTTGATTTCTAACCATAGCTTATTAACCAGAATGTAACTCTAAGAGATGAGAAAAAAACTCTTCTGAACACACTTTTCCTGCAGTAGTTTCAGTAGATAGAAATCACTGCACATAACTCACCATCCATTCATAAAATAATCCATCACTGGTTATTTTCAGTCTTTTGAGTGTTACAAGAAGGAATGCCAACACTACAATGTGCTCATAGTTTTAACCTCATAGCTTTATGGGGAATCTGTTTCAGGCTTAAAATGTGAATGTAGACCAACAGGCGAAGTTGGGTCTGTTAATCAAGCTGGGTTCATATTGTTTGCATTTGCAGTCAATATGAACCTTAAATTATTTGGTAGTTTTTGGCCATTTTTTTTCATTCTGTTCCAAAATGGTTCCTAAACATATTTTCTTCCATGTACAGTACATTTGCTTCACTTTTAGTGCAGCATTAACAGTCAAAAACTCACTTAACAATGATAATTGCCAATAAATTATGTTTGTTGAAAGATGTGTTTTAAGTCAGTCCACGCAATCCAAAATTTACACAAGCAAATATTTGTCCTCTGTCAAATTTTCGAAGGAATGTACAGAGTGAAATTGCAGGGCTGTTGCTCGTTTTTTTCAGGATCTGATGCTAGTTAAAAACACAATCATCAGTATTTTTGCTTAACAGTAATTCATCAGCAACAAGGACACAGGCAGGATTTGACACAAAATGGTTTAGTGTGACCAAAACTAGCAATTTCACGGACAAATACTTGCACAGTATGAGCTTTTCTCAGAGCTCTATTTTGCGTAATTTCTCATTAAAATCCATGAAGCTTTCAAATTTATAACACAAAAAAAAAGAGTTTTTGACCTTAAGGGGTTATAATAACAGCCCTCTCCTCAATGAAAGGACAGCCGTGAACACATCTGTGCAACCTGAGCCATGTTATACCAGTAAAATTCACCAAAAATCTCACAAGGCTTGACTGTAACTCAAAGCAAGACCAAAATTCTACAAGATCTGACAGTGTTGATTACATGCTGTATTTGTAAGATAAATCAAGTGACTCTTGCAAGGACAAGGGCTGTGAAAATGAAAGGGATACACAAAGCCCCCTTCCAGCAGACCTGAGGTTCTCTTTTTCATAAGTCTTCCCGGGATAAAGTTATTACTTTCTGGGAGAGAATTACAGTAACAAAACAAACACAAAGGCCTCAGGCAGTGCAAAATTGTTTGTCTCATCTGTGCATTTGTCCAAATTCCTTTCATTTGTTTCATCAAAATTTGGCCCTGATCGGGAGTTTGCAGTGATAGCTGCTGTGCAGACAGATTTATCTGAAACACTAAAGAGGAGGAAAAGGACAAACTAGAGCAGCAGTGATGTTGGGAGTATTTGATATTGTCAAGTCAGCCGAGGTACAATTGATGTCACAAGATAATAAGCTATAAACTGGGCAAAGATTTTTGCATTTAAATACATTCTCAGATTAAAAGCATTCTCGGATAGCTGTATGGCAGAAGCCTCATGTCAAAGAACTTTTCAGTGAATCAAAGTGTTGGGTTTGAATACTAGAATGTGAAAACTGACTCAGTCTCACAAACCACCAAAGCTTGTTTATACTTTTCACTGGATCTATATGTGTTAAAAAAGACCATAGATGTAAAGGGTGACAAATAATATTGATCTATGACCAAAAGGGAAAATGGAATAGATGCAACATGTTTAAAAGGCATAAAGAAAACTGGAAATTGTTTTTGGAAGGGTTGCAATAACATGATAGCTCTTCTTCCTGTTTTGTCTTCAGTTCAGACTAAAGCTGCATTGAACATTCATTTTCATAAATGGCTTATTTGCATTTCAATTGCAGATTGTCCAAAATTTTGTCAGAAAAGTGTGAAAGTACTGTTACAAAAATTTAAAATCATCTGCCATTTGTACTTTAAAAAAAGAGGAAGCAAGACTTCATCTTCATTAAATCCATCGCATATGACCTGTTGAATGCAATAACTATGAGGAAAAACTAGTTGTGTTTCCATTACCTGCTTTGGAGCATATAAATTAGATGTAGTCTTGTGAGAAAGTGGTTGCTATAGACATCGTCACTAACCAGAAGCAATATTTCCAGAAAGAGGACACAACCAAAACTAGTGACCTCTGGTCCATAATGTGGCAAATAAAAAAGGAGAAATGACTTCAGAAAGTTTTTGGCAATCGTTTTGTTGTTATTATTCCTATTCTTTGTCTTATTCTTATTCTTATTCTTATTCTTATTAATAATAATAATAATAATAATAATAATAATAATAATAATAATAATAATAATAATAATAATAATAATAGTAAGTATAAGAATAAGAATAAGAATAAATAAGAATAACAAGGCCTGCTGCTGACTGAGGACTGTTAACAAGTAAATTTCTCTTTGAAAAGGACAAATGTGTTTTTTTGTCATTTTTCTCTCATGTTGCCCCACAGTCACCAAAATACACCAGACCAAACTGAAGAGAACATGCATTGCACTTACAACTGTTTTCTGTTATAACTCACAAATTGATAACACCTGTTGAAACGTATTTTCTAAGGAACTGTTAGACTTTAACCTAAATTAACAAGACATGTTATAGAAAAGCTGAGTGATGATCACTGTAAGTGCAAGCCTTATTGAAAACATTTAAACATGAATATGCGTTTAGGATCTTCTGCATTTTTCATGTGATATTCTGATTCTTATTCAAATTAAGCAGTGGTCTAAAAATTTTCCATCTCTTATCTTCTTAGGAGATATTTGCACTCAGACTCTGAGAAAAACCAGCCCCAGCCCCGCAGGCTCACACTACCTGGTATCTAATGAAAATGAAACATTTGTTCTTTGGGGCACCTTACAGGCATGCAGCCCAGCCTGCTGTTTGGCTCACAATGAAGACTGTGCACCCTTTGATAGATTGGCAGGAGGGGGCGGGGCGAGAGCTAACTTTAGCACTTAATGGTTTGAAATATGCTTGCACTACAGTTTTTTCGCTGTGAGGCCAAATGATATCCCCTCTCTTGATGATTTATTAAGCCCATTCCGAGCCTTCTCGTCAGGGATAAATTGGCTCCTGCCTCATGTAATGCCCTTGATGGATAATCATCTCATTTTTCTTGATTATTCTATCTATATGGCTGTTGCTTAAAATCAAAATGAATATTGCAAACATAATGCCTCGGCCATTCTTGCCTCATACATCTTATAATATGTGATGAAGTTAATAATGGTCAGTGATTACGACGCATCAGATTTCACATTATGTGACAGCTTGCAGAGGCTACAGCTCTATTTGGCCTTTGACCCCATGAGATTTTTGCTCTGTTGGGCACAGATGTGATCAGAGCTCAGTTTTATTACTTTCAGAACTTGATTCTGTTGCGAAATTAAAAAGTCAGTCCGCCTTCAGAACCCAAACTGGGAGCTGGTTCCAAATGAGAGGAGACTGAAAGTTTATAAGCTCTGTCTCCCCAATCTCTCTGTCAAAACTCTAGGAACTAAAAGTAAACCTTTTGGGATGTTATGTTGGGATAATATGGTTATATGAGGTAAGAACCATATTCAATTTATTTTAACTTAATTAGTATGGTAAGTTGTCTTAAATATCTTTTTTCAATTAATTTTCATCTTTAACCCAGGTGTCTTTGTCCTAATTTTGTTGTTTTGCTCTAAACAGCACTTTGGGTTACACTTGTGCTTTAAAAGGTCAAATGAAATCATTAAAATAAAAATGATATTGGTCATCATGGGTTTTGCATGTGACCTGAAGCATGTTTTTCTAGACATAAGTAAGGATTAAACAACAAGAACCAGTGCGTTATAGGGTTTTAATGCACGACGCAGAGTCTAGAACACCACGACGCGCAGCGGAGTTCCTCTTATATCATGGTCCCACGTGGTAAACATTTCATAACAAATGTTTATTTTTTTACACAAAACTTGCTAAATGTGCTTAAGTATAGGAACTATTTTATGTTTGCCTAAATGTACCTTTCATGCTAAACAAACGTTCCAAGCTGCAATGCCATTCTCTCATTTGCCTGTCAAAAACCAGCTGATCTGAACCACTTGATTAAGGCGTTGCTATGGTGACGCGCTTAGTGGAGTTATATAACTGTGATTTAACTTGCCGAACTATATACGAAAATAATGCACGCCAGTTGGTATTAGAATTCTCACTGATCATGGTATAAATAGTGTTAGTAAACACATTATCTAAAAGAAAATGCAGCCTTTAGCATTTTTGTAAGCAATAGCCTCATAAAGTATTGCGTATTTCAATTTAGAGTGGACAAAAAAAGCATTTTTTCCACATAAAATGACTCTTTGAGATCTCACAAAGTAGCCATTTTATTTTATTGAGAAATTTTTGTCTTACTTGCAAAAGCATTCAGACTATTGCACAGCTGATTCCAATGAGCGATGACACTTGAATAGTGTTCACTGCTTACAAACTGCACTAACTAGATAGTTGGGATAAAGTCACATACCCGTGTACAGTATGTTTATACCCACTATTCACACAACATATCAAGATCAAGATATCTAATTTGAAGAAGAGTCTCGGTACATCGCAATATTAAAAGTTTAGTGATGCAGTGGCCCAGGCTATAAAGCTGTTCTTATTACAGTTTTCCATGGTCACAAATTTACTACTGAGCCAGTAACACACCGCAAATAAGCAGTATGAGTAGCTTCATAAATGCAAGGTTTAAAGTTTTAGTGCCATCACACATAGATGGTCACAGAAGGAATCAATGCAAAATTGTATCAAATGGTAAAGATATATAATCAGGAAATTTCAGGTAACAAATTAAAACATAACACAAATGAATGCTAATCTTTTTACTGTAAAACCTGAAAGTAGAGTATTTTTTGAGCTCCCCCTTAGTGTTTCAGGTGAGTTTTTCAGGGGAGCCAAGCTCCCGTTAGGTCCCCTAATTCAAACCATGGTTGCTGTCAGTGTTTTTTTCCGCCATGTACACCATGCCGAGATGTATGACTGTGCATGGGCTGTTGAGTCTTACAATCTTACAACTGCATGGGGCGCCAAAGAGCAAAAACAAATAAACAAAAAAAAGGGGGGAAAAAATCTATTGGGGTTTTAAAACAGCCAATTTAGAATTCCTTAAAGATAACATGAAGTCAACTAGTAGGTATACTACTGAGAAACAGAGCAACTTCCACCGTGCCCATCGTGGACTTTTCATAGAACAGCAAGTGCTCGGGGTGAGCAATCATAATCATAATCACAGCATATTTAAAGTTAAAAAAGACGAAGCGTGATCCAGCATTGCTGACACTTTTAATTGGAAGATACAGTTTGCTGTTGGCCACAATGATATGACCAAGCAGCCACTAACAGCTGGAAGATCAACTCCTACCAACTAATTCCATCTTCCTTACACACACAAATGGAAAGATATAACAGAACTGCCCACTTATCTTGCTGCCAATAACAGATCTTAAATGAGATGCGTCATTGTTTCCTTTGACTGACAGGTTTGATTTCTGAGCTTCGGACATGTTCAATAAAACTCCTAAAATGTCTGGTTTAATATAGTGGTGGTTAATTTCATTCAACCTTTGTTGATCTAAAAGGTATTTCTGTCATTCTAAAAAGATATTATTTATAATTTCACAGTCATTTTGTGATGCTGTGGTGCTGCTGCTGATGTAGGGCTGTATCTGGAACTCTACTTTAAGAGCATTAAAAGAAAAAACATAAAACCTCATGCATCTTTATGGACATTTTTCTCCATTTTATCTCTCAATCTGGTCATTATTTAGACTGTGTTAGTGAGAAAGTCTCTATTCACAAACTTTAGAATTTAACTTTTTATTTTTGTTATCAGTATGTTATGTATAGGCCTGTAAAAGGTAAACAGTAAAAAATACAAATTTGACTAGAAAATCAACCCCTAACACCACAGAATGCATAATCATATTCGGTAGATCTTTAAAAATGTGGGTTTAATGGGGCAGTTTTGTCCTAAAAAGTGAGAACAGCAGCAACAGTGATATCGAGAAATCAAACTGCTATTTAAAGGGTTAAAATCCTTCCAATTATTTATTGCAGTTCTTTGGAAGGTGACATTTTTGACTGTAATGACTTAAAAGGGTAGTACATTAAACTGAAACCTGAGAGTTTATAGTGAGAATTTACTTTGGAAATGAAGACAACTGCACTGGCAAATATGGAAACCTTCAACTGGAGAAGCTGTGTGTTTGGTGGGCACCACAAAGCTGTTGTGCTTAGGGCACCCAAATGGCTAGGTGCAGCCCTGCTGAGACCAAACAAATGTTACCTTGGGACAAGTCGTTTACTTTACTTGAGGGACTCAGCCAAAGTACAGACTAAAAAGAGCTTATAACATCTACTTTTGCAAATGAAAAGACCAAAAGGTATTTTTCTGAAAAAATTTAACATGTTTAATGGGTTGGTGTAGATAAGTGTGTAAATTCCCTCTGAGGTCACTATAAATTATAATACATTACATATGCAGGTTCAGTGGAAAGGCCTCCTTTTCACTGAACACCACAGTGACCTTAATGATTGAAAAACATCATTATGCATTTCTGCAGGAGGCACCCAGGAAGAAAATATCAAAAACAAAATCCCCATATTAAAAAACTGATGAAAGTGACATGAGTTTACTTTATTTGCAAAGTCATAACATATTGTCTTTCAATTTAGAAACACATTAATATCTTATTTCATGCTTTCTCTGTCAGTTCCAGTGGGCGGCTTTGTCCTTTCATATATTTGTGTTTTCGTCCTGGGCGTCATCTTATTCGCAATAGACAATTTCTTTTTTTTTTTTGACAGCTATTTGTATGTAAAGTGAGGTAGGGGGTGACTCGTCTTTGCTCCTGTACTTTGCTGTTTGCTGAAACAGCCCTTTTTTTTCCACCTCACAATAGTCCGAGACATCCTCTCAGTGGATTAAATGTCATACCTTGCAATACAATCTCAGCATGGTAAAATCAGAAAATAGAAAATAAAAAGGGGAAATAATTTTCTGGCAGCTGACTCAGTTTTGAACTATAATATTATTGTTATTATTCACTTCTTTAGGGTTTTTATATTATGCGTGAACCTGTAAATGCAAACCAAATCACAACTTACTCTTGCTGATAATCATTCTTACTTGTGATATTCATGATGCCATTGCATTGGAAGCGTCGCTACTCTCCCTGCATAATGTTTAGCATGCATTACATTCAATGACTGGGAGCTTTTACTCCTGTTACAAAATGCACCACATGTGGGGATCATTTAGCCCTGCAGTGCTGTATCTGCTGTAGTCAGTAGTAGGTCACAGTCTATCTTAAGAACATAGACTGCAGACATAGTTGCCCATTACTCTTTGACTATAGCTCTGGATTTTGTTTGGTGTACAGTGTTTTAGTGATTGAATCAGAGAGAACTGGCTCAGAACTAAGCTCTTGCTCTAAACAAACAGTTAAACTTTTTTTTTTTTGGTGGAGAAAATAACCAAACAAACCTTTTTAGAGGTATCTTCTTGTGGTGAATCAGAAAACTGCACTCCTGGAATCCATTTACTTTTTTTTTTTTTACCCAGCCCCAGAGGGCGCTGTTAGGCTCAGCACCAATTCCAAAAAAATCAATAAGCTTTAGCTGTGTGGGAGGTAGATGTAATCCCAGCAAAAGCAAAAATTTGTGAGAACGTAGCATAACACACTGCAACCAAGCAAATAAGAGTGTATTTTAGTTCTACAGCTTTAAAGCAGTTATACCTGATATTTCTGATGATCCTTGGAAAAAATGTGCACTTGCTACTGACTTCACTTTGTGGAGCTTCAAAGTCGGCTTTATCCAGTTACTCAGCTTTGCGGTAAACAACCTCGCTGTTTGGCTCTCAGCAGGCAGCAAAAATACTCTGATAAATCCAGAGTCCAGTTTCCCAAAAATTCTAATGTACATAAAATTATGAGTGTTTTTTTAGTTTTTTTTTAGTTGTGGTCATATTTGAACAGAAGATATTTCCTTGAAATGAATCATCTTTCCAGTGAAATGCTGAAATTAAACGAGCTGAATGAGAAAATGAGCATCTATGTAAAGTCCTTGAAACACATTTTTTCTTGGTTTCAGCAGCCGTATGTACAAACCTTTCGGTCATACACAGCCCACTTTCAACAACGTGAATTTCACTCCAGACTACAAGGAGGAAAAAAATAAAGTAAAATTGTGCATCCATTCAGCCAGGCACAGCTAAATGATATCTGTTCATTAATTTTTCATACTGGGCTTTTCTGGGCCACCGTTTTGTTCATTTTCTTGTTTATTTTTGAGGCATGAAAAGGAAGTGCCCAGACACTGCGCGGATGGATTTTTTTTTTCTTTCTTTTTTGTCTTCATGCCATTCTCTGCATGGTTTCAATTATGCATGTCTTCCTTATCTGTGAATGTATGATGTTTGACTGTGCAGAAAGCACTCAGTGAGTATTTGTATGGAACATGGTTAGTAGTCCTGAAAGCACACTGTTGCTGACAGAGCATTAGGTGTTTAAGAACGGTCACGTTTCAGTTCAGGCATTAGGGAATGAAACAGTCCGGGGTTATTTTTGCACGTCAAACATTTTTTAACGATTATTATTATTCAGAAGAAAAAACAATAAACGTTTGAGGGGATTACTGAAACATTAAAGCGAGGGACTAATGTGGCAGAATTATCTTTGCTTTCGATCTCAGCTTTGCTTTTATGCGCACAAGCATTTGTAGGCATTCATGTTAATGCATGTGCATAGTGACTAAAGCACATGTGCTGGGTGCCTCGTAAGGGCTGTGCACACCCTCTCTGGAGAGATTACAAGCCAATGTTTCAGAATAAGCAAGAATATTCTCAGAGCGAGATGGGGGTGTGTGAATGTGGTGGGCCGAAGACGGGAAACTTGTGGAAATTGTGTGTGTGCGGTGTCAAACAGAAAAAGATTCCACAGTGTATTCAGGGAAAGTGTGATGCAGGCGGGAAGGCAGCCCCTTTTCTCCTCAAGCACTTCAATGTTTTATTTATCAGGGGTGGCAAAGCAAGTGGTGTGTTTAACTTAACAACAGCAGAACAGCAGCAGAAATCTCAGAAATCTTTTTTTTTTCCTTTTTTAGTGTCAGCCCCTTACAAGATGGAAACTTTAGTTTTCGAAATAATATTGTGTTTCTGTCCTGTGATTCATTTACCTTAATAAGCTGCAAATAGCTTAGTGGAAACTGCTCTGGTGTCACGCCACCGCAGAACAAACAAAGAAAAGGGACAAAAAGCCAACGTTCTTTTATTCAGCGTCCCTGTCAACATTTCAGATTCACGTATAACTCTGCAAACAGTTTGATATAATTGTTATCAAGATTGCAGAGGATCTTTGACAATGTAATGAAGTTTTCACAAGGTAATTCCATTCTCCTTAAGCTTATTGGTGTCTAATGAGAATTACAGCAATGACTGCTATCATTAACCTTATCATCCACTGTATTAACTTCCTTTTTTGATAGCCACCAAAACAGATAACCCAACTTGCATGACAAAAAGAAGCCATTTACTCTATAATTAAAGGTAATTAGCAAATCAATTATAGCTCTATCAAACCTGATGGAAAAGAAAACAACTGTGACAAGCTATATTTGCAGATAGAAGCCATTACAGTCCCATCAAACATAAGCCTCAATAATTGAACCCAGGGTTAAAGACAAAAAAATCAATTTCTAATCATGGATTGTCATATCCCCAGTGTCCAAGCCTGCATAGCCCCTATTTTTCAAAATTTTCCCTGCCATCGGAGTGCAAGGTACCGTCTTAAATTAAACTTGTAAATATTTGTCACTCTCAGCTCTTGAAAACTTCATATGACAGTGCTGCCAGGAGAGATGTATGGCATCCAATAGATATGAGTCAGTTTTTTTCTACATCCATTACAAATATGTCCAATCACTGAAAAAAGCCCTTGAGTTTTGGTGTGTTGATATATGACCTTTAGTTCAATGTTGCTCCCCCTCCTTTTGCTTTCTTCAATCAGAGTAAATTTGTGATTTAATGAATTCCTTGTGGTACATGACGTTTTAATTCATGCTTTTACAACCCTTGTTTATTCCCATCCTAAAAAGTATTCTCCCTCTTGATATTAGTTCAATTAAGACGAGGAGTAAATATGCTCAGTAATCAGTGCAGTTGTCCTTGGCAGCTGGTCCAAAGTCATTCTGTTTTGGTATTTCTGGCAAACTGTAGGGATGTAAAGATGGATCAATGGAAAATTCAACCTTTGGTAACCCATACTCTACACCAAACACATTTATAGGTCCCATTTGTTTTTCTTTTGAGTGCTTGTGAACCCTCTAACATCAAGCTCAAACCTTGAGCTTCTATCGCAAAGTCAAGGATGTCTTTAATTCTGTTAAAAAAGTTTACATGTAATGGAGAAACAAGTGAAGAATACTCTTACAGTTTGTGAAAAATGTCTTCTTTGCATTTGTTAGAAAACAGAAATTTACCATGAAGCCAAATTGGAATGACTAGGGGGAAAAAAGGGGGAAAAACATTGAAAATCTAAAAAATATTTGAATTGTAAAATTGTGACAAAATGAAAGGTGTGCTATAAAATCCTGATTAATCGTTCTAATCACAAGAAAGCCTCCAGTTCTCATAAAATGTAACTACATCTCTTGCTTTTTTGCGCAACTCCACACATTACAAAATAAGGATGGGCCTATAGATACTCTGAAGTCAATACTTTGATATCTACCAGTCAAAATCTCTGATTAGATTCTTTTTTTTAATATTGTGGTGCCACTTTGCTACTTTGTTTTCACTATAGTTGTAGGCAATGGGGGCTTCTGATTGGTTCTGACTGGGGTTGGGGGGGTTCTGATTGGGTCTGGAGGGTGATAACTGGTTCTGGAACCCCAGAACCAGTTATCACCTTCCAGACCCAATCAGAACCCCCCCAAAACCAGGCAGAACCATCCAGAACCAATCAGAAGCCCCCAGAGCCAGTAAGAACCCCCCAGAACCAGGTATAATCCCCCAGACCAGTCAGAACAACCGGAACCACCCAGTACTTCCAGAACCAGTCAGAAGACTCCAGAACCAAGTAGAACCCTCCAGAAGCAGGCAGGACCCCCCCAGAAGCAATCAGAACCCTCCATAACTAGTCTGAACCAGTCAGAACCATCCAGGAGCCCCAGATCCACCGGAACCATACAGAACCCACAAAACCAGTCAGAACTTTCCAAAAAACCAACCAGACGCCCCCAGAACCAGTCAGAACCCTCCAGAACCAGCCAGAACCCCCAAAACCAGTCAGAACCCTCCATACCAATCGGACACCCCCAGAACCCGGTAGAACCCTCCAGAACCAGGTAGAGCCCTCCAGAACCAGGCAGACCCCCCCCTCAAAGAACTAGTCTGAACCCTCCATAACTAGTCTGAACCAGTCAAAAAACCCCAGAACCAGGTAGAACCAAACAGAACCAGGCACAGTCAGGCAGAACTAAGTCAAAATGTTAAAGTGTTTTGGGAAACTCGTAAAAGTGTTTCGGGGTATGTAAATTTGTTTAGCACTCCCAGTCCACCGTACCCGCCCTTCTAATGCGTCACCATACTGAAAATGTGATTGCCTTGCAAATTTATATATCCCATAAAAAAAAAGCAATTTGTTACCATTTCAAATCGTGCATCCATTACCTGTGTTCTACTATTTATCTTCACTTATCTTCCCTGTATATAGACTTTTGTTGTCTCATTTCTGATCAGATCCAACTTTTTAAGTCCAATTTTATGCCGTCCCATGTTTTGTTTTGTTTATCTTTTGTCAGCACAACCTCCATGTATTTGACTGTGCCTCTTTATTAAATTCTGGCTAAAGCGACTGTAAATTTGCATTCAGAATTTGTCACACCAAAGAAAAAAAAGTTATTTACCACCCAGCCGGTGCAAATTATTGAAACAATCAGAAAGTATATTAAAATAGATTTGAAAATCTGACAAAAATGGGCAGTAATCTCTACTCTGATACAATAGGGGTGGGGGGAGGGGGCATGTCCGTTGAGGGCTCTGACTGACATCTCTCAAACCAGCTCAAATGAACCGCACTAATTGGGTAAACAGAACTGAGTTTGTTTAACTGAACCAAACAGTGTAGATAGGAAATCACAAACACACACACTATTTATATCCATCATTTCAGTTGCTCTCCATCTGTGGACTAAGTTACTGACAATATCAAACTAAGCACACAGCCTGAGGATTGTTGAAGGTGGGTCATGGGCCAAGAAGGTTTTAGAGACCTCTTGATTAATCTCTGACAAAGAGATTTATTCTTGAGCCCAGACCTTTTCTAAGTACGCTGTCATTTGGCAAACATCATTGGCCCATTTTTTTGGTCTTTTGGAAGACACTGAACCTCACATTGCCTCTGATGCATCTATTTGTTGTGTGAATGTGCCTATGAAAGGTATTGCAAAGGCTGTAAAAGTGTATAATGAAAAATATTTGAGTGGTCAATAAGATTAGAAGAGCACTATATAAATACAGTTAATTTACCATTTACAGTGGAACTGCAATTAGTTTACAGAAACAAGTAGGCTACACTGTTTTGAGTGTGGTGAAAAAGATGTTCCTCTTTGAGCTTAAATTAGACTTATCAAACAAGACCAAAGGATAGGTAGAATTTAAGAGTATAAATTAGCTCCAGAGCATCACAGGGGACAAATCCTCTCTCCCTTCCTTTTAACTCTCTACACCAGTGACGTCAGCCAATGCTCAGAGACCTGCCACCTTCAGAAGTTTTCTGATGACTCTGCAGTAGTTGGATGTATCACAGAGGATGATGAAGAGGATGAAGAACAGTGATGGGCAACTTTATCATGGTGCGAGCGGAACCATCTATACTTGGGAGTCTTTATTAACTTTTTTATTAAACTGGACTTCTCCAAAAACACTGACACCATCTACAAAAAGGCATAAAGTCAGAATTCTTTACAGAAAACTCCACAGTTTTTGTACATTTTTTCAACTATTCAAAAGTGCTTCAATTATTGGACTGCAGTCATCATATCAAAGCAACCAAGTAAGTAGGCTGTTACAGTAAACATGTTTAAATGTTCCTAAACAGGGTTGTAGTATCAAAAATATAGCTAGTACACTAAACATACTAGCAATCTGGATCCACCATTCCATTCACTGTAGTTACAGAACTGAAGGCAATTTTACTGCTAAAGCAAAGTTGTTTTCTTATTAGTCACTCTGAGACGCTTTTTGGACACTTTGGGCTGATACGGCTTTAGTCAGAGAACTAAAACATAGATATCAAGGGATTTTTGATGGTGCTTGTGAAGTGCATAAGCTCACACCATCAGGCGGTCTCATGCCAGGCAACAAGCTGCTCAAAGTTAGCTGGGTGGGAGTTAATGATTATTTGCTTGTACAACAGCTTTTGCTGACATGCCAAAAGCTCTTTATAGAGAGTTTGAAGTAGCAAATACAAGAGGGAAAAACCGGCTACCGGCCACCATATGTTGCTATAGTGAATATAACAGTTCAGTTCACCTCACCTGCCGTCTGTGTTGGATGTTTGTGTTTTTGGCCTCAGTCTTTGATGATTCATTCTACTAAGTATGCAGATATATAATTAGTCATAAAGAAATAATTCCAGAAGTCTTCTCTAATTTCTACCGTTTCCAATGTTGAATGAGGTAGTGCAGAGGCACAAAAAATATCTATACTTTCCACTTTGTACCTGTCTATTCCAGCAGGAGTAATATATTGGATGATTTGGAATGAGGGAATACAAACAGTGCAGTAAGGTCCGAGACAAGCTAGAGACCTTTTCTGTGGGTTTGCTCATTGTTAATTTTCACCTAGTTAGCCTTAACACATGGTTGAGGCACTGTTAGCAAGACCCTACTACTCTGCGATCAATGCCTGTGGATAGCTGAGGAGGACGCCAAGCGTGGCAGCCAGAACAAGACAGGGAGCAGGAAAGGAAAGTAAAGAGTTGGGTGTGGTGTTGGTAGGGGAGGTTGAGTATTTCTTTTTGTATATTTCAAGTAACAAAAATGAATTATGTAAGATATGAAACTTTCTGGTTGCTGTTTGTCATTTTATAGAAGTTTCATACGAGGGTACGTAGAAAGAATAGAGGTTGTGAGAGTAACCGCGTGTAAAGAATAAAAATAACTTCCATGAAGATGGCACTCGTGTTGTAAAAATAATGCATTTCTAATTCTAACCGAGTGGTTTTCATATCTAAGCCTTAACATGTGATGTTGCTTTGTAAAAATATATAAATTCAGCTCAAGTGAGAGACGCTTTTCAGTGACAAGTTTGTGTGTTACTGACAGACACCAACATATCATCCAATCAACCACTTTCTCCTTTAGTGGGCTTCATGGCTTGTTTAATAATAGTCTGCTTTGATGTGGAATCATTTATAAGGCATATTTTTTTTCATGTTGCATATAAGGACGGCACTTGAGTAGGAAATTATGAGTCTGACATAATAGAGTATTCAGGCAGGTTCTGAAGTGATCCTGTGTGTTTATCAATGTACAAAACTTGCAATCAGACCTGATGTGAAGTGTGTTTTGTGTTGAAGTATTTTATCTAATGTTGCATTTTGTAGCTCAGGGTTGTCTCGGTAGCAAAGTATGTACACACATGGCATCATCAACTGCATTTAATTTAACAATAAAGACAACGGGACTTAGATGAAAATTCCAGTTTTGATGTTTCACTTTATACATTCCATGCCTCATAAGCTGCATTTCCCAGTTGCTTCTAATTGGTGGGGTTCTCTAATGTGATCTAATGGAACAGAAGAGGGGTCATATTTCCACTTCATTACCTGATTTTGTAATGACAATGACCAACACTATTACCACATTTTCCCATTCATTTGCATGAAAGCCATGACAACATCAGGCATTTTAATCATCTGTATTTTTTCTTTGAACATAAAAAAGGCAGCGAAAAAAATACATCAATCAAACAAGGATGGAAAATCATGTATGTTGACAATGTTTCCTGATCTATTAATTGGTTGACTGCTTATTTTATTTGTTTAAATAAACCACTTACATCCTTTGGGTTTGCCAGTGGAAGATGCCTTTATAAAAACGAACCATCCGTTCTTGTAGCTGCACCGTCACTGTAAGCCAGGGGTGTCCAAAGTCGGTCCTGTACCGACAAGTATGTCCTTGTATAGGTACAGTTGCAGCCATTATACATTGTTTTGGTGTGTCCAAACATTTTTCTGATATTGTTAGTCTTGTGTGATTGTCATTGTCCCAGCTATAGCTATAACTTGGAGTGATATCATAAGAATTACGACATGAAAAGTGATTACAGCCCAGTTAAATCAAGCCTGGATGACTGTTCCTTGCTCCTGTGGACTTCAGAGGAGTTACAGACGACCCGCACTGCGAGGGAGTGAGCTGTGTGTTTCCAGGACATATCTGATTTAAGCTGGGCTAAGCTAACACTGAAGCTAACGCTACTGAGTCGGGGCTGTTTACCTTGATCGTGAGGACAAGGATTTGCTTCAGACTGGTAGGATTATTGCTTCCAATGTGTATTCCATTGATATGAGCTCCAACGCGCACCAACGGTCCTAAATTGCAAGCTTGCATAAAACATTCAGAGTGCACTCTAAGACTAAACTTTGATTAACCGGGTTAAAACACTATTTGATTTTCCAACTTTAATCTGTGTTACCTTTTTGGCCTCCATTTAAAACAAAGGAGAATCTGAAATAGCATTTGTGCATGTGTTTTATTGTTTCTTTCATCCAAGCAGTACACTATAATATTTCTGAGGTAACTCGTGACATATTGTACTTATATATTCGTTTATTGATTATTATCTCGGGGGAAACCTATTACTATATTTGAGAGAGTCATATTTAACCCTAGACTTTTTGTGTTTATACATTGGAATGTCTCTTTTGCAATTGTGTTTATATTGAAGGGAAAAGGGTGTAGACTAAGTAATCACTCCCTTATCATAACGAGCTGGTTGGTAAAAGG
>JBBBVU010000005.1:12416258-12430589 GCA_037177055.1 Atherinosoma microstoma
CTGGGCGTGAGCTTCATTGTGCCTTCCTGTGTCATCTACACTGTGGCTGCTGATTGGCTCTCTTGTAAAAATGGTGCCCAGAAGTCAGCCCCATGGTTTAGCTCTCCAGCTGACTGGTCAGCAAAGTTGTCTGTCATGGATACATTTAACTAGTCTAACCAGTAGAATGTATTGATGCGAGCATTAAAGACACATGCATTAATAATACTCTTTAAAACATGAATATTAGAGGGTGACGATCTCCTAACACCCATACTTTCACCAGGCTTTGAAGAACTTTTTCTCCAAAAAGGGTTCTATGCATTAAAGGGGTTCCTATAGGAACCCTTATTCTTACAGAGAACCTTTGAAGAACTCTTTATAAACCCTTTCAATGAAAAAGGGATTTTTAGATGCAAATGGTTCTGGGTAGAACTTCTACCCTTCACAGAGAACCCTTTTGGAACCTTCATTTCTAAGAGTGAATAGATTGAAATAAATTCATCATCTGAAAATAATGACTGTCTCATAATAGTCACAATTTCTTTTTAAAGTTGAAGTTGAATTGAACTTCATGCCTCTCAGGATTCTTATGGCGCATTCACACTAGCCCTTTTGATTCAAATCCTTGTCCGTTTGCTCAGAAAGTCCACTTCCTTTGGGGAATTGTGAATGCGCAAAGAAATTCTGATTCGGGTCAAATAACCGGACTCAGTCCGCCTACAAACGCAGGTCTCAGTTTGTATCAAACGGACCAAATACAGGAAGCAGACAACAAAACAAAGTGCATTGTGGGTTCAGCACACGGCTTTGTTGGTAAACACAACCAAAACATAGACGTGTGTGTGTCGATAAGCAGCTCTGGGTGAGAGTCATGGCTTGCATCAGACTTGGAAGAATATGGGAAAAGTTTTGATGAATGTACACTTATATATAAACACATCTGCATTGTCAGTTGAAAGAAAATCTGTATGTCCACATGCAAATACCACCTCTTTTAACTTATAAAAGTGATCTCTGCTTGTAAAATCTTATAATGTGTTTGTAATAAGCAAATGCAAACAGCATCAGCATTGTTCATCTTTGAAGTTGGCCTCTATCTTGACAGAAGTGTGTCCTTGAGGAGTAACATACACACTGAACAATAGTGCTCAACAAATGCTGATGCTGAGGTGGTGATGGAGCATCCTTGAGGAAAAAAATAAAAGATTGATGAATATCAGATGACCGTTGCAACATTTAACTGTCAGATGGCCTTTAATGCAGAAGAAAAGTTACCTTGAGGCCCTGCCAAACCAGTCATGGTGACTCCTTTTTGATGGTAAAACATGCATACAGAATGATGAAAATGCAAGAAAAGACCAAGAAACACAGGATGGTCAAGGTCATGCAAAGCAATCACATACAATCACAAACTGAGATAGTCATAGAAATTAATGAGATTTGCTAGTATGTCACAAGCTTGGCTGAAGAGCAACGAGCTGCTGTCAAAGAATCATTAAACAGGAGATGTCGACTTCATGGATTACTCTCCAACATTGCTTTAATAGTTACTGACTGGGCGGCCTGCATGGCTCATAAAACACATCAAATCTATGCAATACACCTTTTTCGCCGATGCTCATCTGAAAATGCCATAAATCTGTGGGGTAAAGGCCATGGTTCATCACATAACCCCGCCAGCATCACTGCAAACACTCACCCCCACATACTCTTTATATCCCTTTCAGCTTTGCCTGCTTGGTGCATCTCATTAAAGTTCCCTCTTGATCATCATGTGCACCATCACACACCTAACCTTTAAGTTTCTTTCCTCTATTCATTTCCCATCTTGTTTGGGCTGTGAAACCTCATTAATTGACTACAGTCCCATGAATGTGGCATTTCAGTGTGGTTTAAATCATGACCGCCTCCATTTTCTCCTGTGTGAATCAAGGCCTGAGGTGTGGAGGGAGCGATGCTAATCATGATAAGTGATTTGTGCCCACTCATGCAACTCCTCGAGGTAAGCCTCTTTGATGTCCTTTGCTTAGCTGCCTCACTTCTTATGTTCTGCTAAGCTTGCATTCTCATAAAGACACCACTTACTGCTCTAATAATGCTGCTTTCACTTCCAGGGGATTGGCCCTTTCTTCTCCAGTAATTGGTATTTTACAGTGAATGGATTTTATTAGGGAGATGTCACTTGATCTAAACTCAAGATGTGAAATTGAACTTGAGGTTTTAGTTGTTTTCAGTGTAATTGTAGAAACATGAAGAGATTATTGGGACAAATGGGAGCATCAGCCACTAGGTGGCCATCCTAATGGTTTAGAGTCTGCTGCCCATCCTTAACTTCCCCTGTTGTTCTCTTTTTTTAGAAGCTCAGTTTGAGAAGGGGGGGGGGGGTAGCTGGCGGGCATGCATTTGATGTGTTAAAGGTAGATGGTTGAAGAGTGCTGACTTTGCATAGTGCTCTAAAGATAGAGGATATATGGAGGAGGAAGGGGAGGTGGTGAGGAGATGGAGCGGAGAGTGAGCACTGCTGAACTATCTACCTCTCTCATCCTGGAAGCAGGCCAAGCTCAGGCCTTCAGCAGGCCGGTTAATGATGCAGTGTTGCCAAGTGGCAGACTTTTAAAAGCTCCCCTCTATATATCTCTCTATCTGAGCATTGAGCTGGGGGGGAGGTGTACCTCACTCCCACATGTCAGCGCAGGCACTGACAGGTGCCATGTGGCGACGAGTTCCATCGTCAAAACCCATCTTACTCAAATTGGCCTCTCTCACTTTAGTATCACACACCACGGTAGCAAAGTTCTCTGTATATGTATAAAACAGGTGAGAACTCTGGCATAGTATACAGTAATTGTCTGCTGGTCTTCTAATGATGGACAGTTTCCGAAGCGTCTCTCACTTTTGTCAAAAATTCTCCTTCGTTCAGGTGTCAATGATGAGGTGTGTGTTGGAATGCAGTAAGCATGTTTGTCGGCATGGGTGCATGAAAAATCTATCTAGATTGAGTGTATGTGTGTGTGCATGCATGAGTGGAAAGAGCCTGAGGTACAATGAGCCATCAGGTTTGGAGTAGTGTAAGTGTGAGCAGTCAAGATAGTCAATGTTTCTGCAGCTGGCAGGAGTGAGTCATGCGTTTCTTTTTTGGAACATATTTTCAACCGGCCAAATGATTGATTTTCTTTTCTTCTTTTTTTTTAATCATTATTTTGAAAGCACTGCATTGAAGGTTCATTTCATATAATTTTTTTTATTCTTTTTTTTTTTTTTTGCACAAAATAATGTGACACATTCAGCTCATTATTTGCCAGCTTTGATTGTTAGCTTAAATGAAAGAAACAGTGTCAGTGTTCAACTTTGAAAACAAAAGTTTAACAAATAATGAGCGGAATGCACTGACACCTGAAGACCTGAACACCCCTAAATGTTTTGCTGCTCCAGTGAGAGTCTATAGTGCTTATTCTTAAACAATCCCCAATTAACACACAGCTGTGCATCACTTGTCCATGCTAGTCTCACAGAACTGTATACAGTATGAAATGGGCATTGCTTTTCAAAGTGCCACTCATCAACACAAAAACAAGTTACAAACCTCATAACACAATAAAAAGAATAAAATTATTATGTAAACAAAAAAATATGAGCAAAATTAAACTTAAAAATTATGGCTGTAGATTTCTGCTGCATAGCACCACCTTTTTTCCAAGAAAGGTGATATCTGACAGACCATACTCCATGTAGAACACTGGAAGAACCCATCCTTACTACCTGCCGGGTGGGGCTATACAGTTATTTTGTGCATTCATTAGTTCTGATCCAACAGTTCTTGTTAAAATAAATAAATAAATAAACAAAAAACAAGAAAATAACTTAATGACTTTACATAGTGTAGTGCAGTAAGTTGTCCTTGGGATTTCCTAAATGTTGCTTGACTGGCTTTTTCTAATCTAAGGACCTTGATGCCAACCGTAGAAAGAACTTCTCTTATGTGTCCTGTTCTGCACACAGACAGTGAAACTCTCTCCATCTGTTTCTCTGCACCAAAACACGGAGCTTGCCCATGAACAAAATTTCCCCACGACAGGAACCAATGAAATGAGAAGTTAGCACAAGCTACAAGAAGAAGTTAGCTGAGGGTTAGAGTGTTTGTTGACATAAATCTTTTTGTAGTCATTCTAATTGTTAGAATATTTTGTTTTGTGTGTGTCTACATCACAAGAACAGCTGATAATAAAAGTTCAGAGAGGTTTTTGTTTTAGCATATGTACTCGCACACACAGGTGTGTTCATGTGTGCAAACATAGTGTACATGCACACACAGCTGTCCTGCTCGGCCCATTCATGCTATCTGCTTACTAAACCAGGTTATACAGATTGTACCATTAGTGTTGGGCAATCATTTTAGCTACTATATAAAAAGCTAAAGACAAGGGAGATGTATACGCAGGAGCTAAAAATATAACATCTAAACTTGAACTTATTGACAATGAAACCCTGCCCTGCTGTAAAGGCAGATTCTGGTAGAAATCCACAGACTGAGGAGGCTCATGGCTGAGAATATAAAAGATTAAGTGGAGTTCTTATTCACAGTTGACAAACCTTCATTTCTATGCATTAGTAGAGAACGTATCCAGAAGGAGTGAAGTCAAGCTGCTGAAGAAGAATAAAAAAAGGGGAAAGGAAGAGATTGCATACAATTTGAGGGGCACATTCAAATAAATTCCATCACAGATGACAGCTGATAAAAAAGCTCAGAGTGTATACGACTTCCTTCTGAATTACTTCTTAACATAAAAGTAATATTACTTTTAATCATAAAGGGGCCTTTTTCACTTTCAGGGTTGCTGTTTTCACATTATGATCTACAGCAGCACACGTAGAAAATGTGAAAGTACGTCAAAGTTTTTTGTTTGTTTTTTTTTTATTTTGCGTGGGTCTTCATATGGAGAAGGTCCTAAGGAACAGAACACTGTTGCCTTTCTCACTTTTACTCTCAGTTATGCTGAGAAGAGCCCAGAGAAGATCTTTCATGTGCAGACACAAGCAAAAAGTGGCATTAAGAGGACAGAGAGGAGATTTCTTTGGAGCTGCTGAGGAAAACCTGGACTGGAGAAAAATAGGGCGAGAATGCCTCTGCTTCACTTTAAGAAGCTGGAAATGCTAGCACTGCGTCTTGACTGATACTGGCTCACTTGATTTGAAAAACAAGACCCTAAGAAGAGTAGCAAGGAGTAATGACCACATGAGAAGTTCTTGTCTATGAATGTATGAGCATGGGCACATGTAAGGTAAGCACTATAGGCGAATTGGTATTTCTGAGTCTTGCCCTGGCTCGTTTTGTAGGGGGACGTGTGGGAGTGATTCACCATTGTGCCTCCATATCTCTGTTACCAGCTTGGCTGTCCCTTCACTGCTGATCTGTGAGATTTAGAATAGCTCCCAGAGTGCTTTTCTAATCTTTCTCTTTTCAGAAGAAATGTAACCCGCAGACAAAATATTTCCCTTTGGTGTCTTCAGTGCATTTACTGGCCGTTTCTTTTATCTCATACACTTTAAAAGTAACAAATGGAGATGCTTGAACAGAGCGGAATTTCCCACACAATAACGAGAATATAAATGAAACAAAAAACAAAAGTTGTCTGTTTTTCTCATTAAGTTTGCAGGGACTTCCTTCTACTTTGTTTAAACTTTATTTAAGAATATAGCCCATTGCTGTGTCAGATGTCAGTGGAACAGTTTCTTTTATATGCTTATTAATTTCATTTAAATGAAGCTTGAAGGATTTCTGGGAAGAGGTGCTTGACTTCTCACAAGCTTCAGGACCCTGGGCATCAGTCTGCTCGGTTAGGGGTCTGCCAGCTCATAAAAAATGCATTTAACAATGGACAGTCTGCTGATGAGATATGCTTTCTTCACTCTGTGTTTGTCTGACATCCAATTAGCATTGAGAAACAAGCTAACCCATGGCTGCCATTTAGCCCAAACCACCAACAGCGCCTCCAAGATATCAGGACATGACATAATGAATACAATCAACTATAATTAGGGGGAATGATGGGCTCTCACTTTGAGGCGTCATTAAGAAGGAAAAGCTGGTGCTGCACTGCCAGTGACCTCCACCCCTTTTAAACACTCCCTGCCATCAGGAAAGCGGACCTCCTACTGTGTCATAATCTTTCATGTTAGACATTTCACAGAATTAGAGGTACTTTTAAGACACTTCAATTGTAAAAAATCTACTTGTTTTTCCTGAATGGTATGAACATCCCAAGAGGGTACTTGTGGTTACTTGTTAGTTTAGTTAACCAAACATTTATTAGAAGAATAAAAGATTGCTTCAATGTAAGTACTAGTTTAAACATCTTGAGATTTCATCCCCCCTATAGTAAATATGGCATATTTTTTCCAGGTCGAAAATGAACGTTTTTGGAAAATCTGTGGTTGAGAAGAGAAAACTCTTTCTATTCTATTTCAGGTTCAATGTCCAGGTTATCTAGCCTGACATTTAACATTTACATAGACTAGACCAGGGAGATTATGTGTTTGAAAATGCTTCAAAAAGTTCACTTTTAATAAATACATGTTTAAGTTTGTATTACTTTTATTTTTAACTGTCAGTGAAAGTTTAAAGTTCATTCATAAAAACAAGATTATTTTTTTCTGTTTTAGGAATATATAGAATATAAAAATCTTTGAATTTGAAGAATCAAACACACAGAGGAAGTTTTAATTTAAGCCACAGAAACACTGCTCCTTAACTGACTGAAAGACCTTATGGTCATAGTTTTATTTGTTTTCATGATGACATCACAGTGAAATAAATTTCCAAAATACCTGCCTAGTGGCTAGTTTGGCACACCTCAAATAAGTGGTTTTCTTGCGCTCCACAATTTGGACCCATCAGACCAGACAAGGCCTCTCAGTTGAGGTTAATAAAACATCACTACATACATTTTTTGACATAAAACTGTGCTTATGACTCATTTTGATGGTACACAAACATTCATTATGCACATTCCTGGAGCCTCCGTTGCCCTGCAGCTTTCCATGGTGAGAAACTACACTTCACAACTTAGTGTTCCAGCCTGGAGTAACACGTGACAGCTGGGCTTTGCTTCACAGCACTGTCACACACCAGCAACTGGATATCAACACAGTGGCCACTTTAGAAATGCATCATGGCTGATTTAGCAAAGAAACCCAAGGAGGACATTATTGGAGAAAACAAGGAAAATAAAGACAAAGTAGCAAAGAAAACGATAAGACAAGAGTCAACACCAGGTTAATAGAGATGGTTGTGTTGCCTTTTTGATTATAAGATAAACAACGTCCCGTCTCTTACAGTTTTTAACAGACTTCACTTTATTTTGATTTATCTTTTGGTGAACTTTAGAAAACAATCATTTGGCTTTCAATTTTAAACTTGTGTTTCTCTCTTTCTCAGCAGGTAACGCTTAGAGTTATATTGCTTCTTGACATCTCCCTCCCTTCTAATCCATCCCAAACTAGTCAAGGTTGATGGCCACCCTCTCTGAATCTGGTTCTGCTGGAGGTTTTCCTTTATGTTAACAGGGAGTTCTGCCACTCGATGCCCTGCGCATGCTCAAGATGGGGGACTGAATGCAAGTGAAGATTTGAAGCCATCTGTTGATGTTAATGTGAATCATATAAACAGTTTGTTTTAATTGGATTTTTATTATAGTGATTTTGAATTAATTGGGTTCAAATTGGATTTGAGTGGGAATTTAAAAGAGTACCATAAGATGGTTTTGTCATAATTTAGCACCACACAAATAAAGCTCAACTGAATTGAATGACACTATCAAGAGGTTAACCGTGTGGCATATAGCTACATTTCCTAGGCCTTGAGTTTGCGAGGGTGGGTAGTCTTGATTTAATTATACCTCCTTAAAAAAATAAAGAAAAGACAGGCTGCCAGATACCTTGAGATGACTTCCTGTTGCAGACCAACAAAACAATTACATATTTTGTTGTTGAGCTGCTTTGTGTAATTTCCATGCATCTTTGTCAAGCCAAGATAATTACCATTTCAATAAACTGCTTTGTAACATTGTTTTACTTTTCATTTGATTTGCTGCTTAGTATGCATTGTCAACTGGTTCCTTTTTTATTAAAACTAAGTTATGAGACACAAAGTTACTGGATTGTACTTCAGGCAATTTCCACAGCAAATAAAACTTTATAAAGACCACTCATTTGTCATTTCAACTTTTTTCCCCAGCTCATTCACTTTGGGTGAAGTACTGAGCAATGAAACAAGAGTTCTGACTGGATACCTCACATCACTGACCTTAATGGACACTTGTAGTTTAGAAGGGGAGAGCAAGGGATTGTCAGGTGAGGAATGTCAGGCCGTGATCGCACTCCGACAGAATATCAAATAGGTGGTGAAACCTGTGTGGGTGAAAAAAGAGAGCACGTCTCTGTTGCACCTTGCTGCTTGATGCCTTTCTTCAAACAATTTGAGTTTGATGGAGATCAAGGAAAAAACCACAGTCATGATAGATCAGATGCCCTACCATGTCTGCTGTTATTTTTATGCTTCATTTTTAGATGCTCAATCTAACACAATATTTAGATTTATTTTTTTTTACAGTGTTGCTAAGGATCTAAATGAAATCTCACATAATCTTTCAGATGGTGAATGTATTTGATCTGTAGCGCAACTTCAACCGGGGTCGAAGCGAGTGACATTTGGAAAAACACAAGTATGAGTGAAAGATGTGGGGGACGAGCTCTGATTAAAGCGTTGTGGGTGTATTCTCATGAGTCCTGAATATGAAAGATGTGCGAGACTGTAGCCATTGTAAAAGGGAGAAAAGTTATTACTTGCCGTCTGAAGTAATTGGTATTAAAAAAAGAAAAAACAGTTTGCATGGGAATGTCTGGGCATGTGAATGCAATTAATGCTGGCGGATGTGCTATGAAATGTGATCTGGATGGCTGAAATTATTTCCATAGAGATTTAACTCACAGGGATTCTTCCTAATTTAAGATGAGTTTTAAATCTAAGGGCTGTTAATGTTACACGTCTTCAAAGAGTAACATGTTCATATGAACCTGAAAAGCATATACTTAATAAAAGTGGAGTTGTAATACTGAAATAATCAAATAATCATTAAAAGCTAGAGTTCATTCTTCAGTTGTGTTTTTTTAATCTTAACTATAGGACCACCCTGCTTGAACATTTTATGTTAGAGAAGTATTGGTTTGTGTTGATCAAAGAATCATTACCATTCAGGAATATTTTATTATAAAATATTGAGGTGCTACAGTATGTGTTTTTTTTAATGAGCAACTTAGGCAACTAAGCTTTTAAGCGTATGAATCCTAATGCAATTACAAAAAGCAAATTAAATGTTTCTTCCAGGCGTCTGCTTAAACTCAGATTAAAAAATTATTGCAAGTATAATGGGAGAGCTTTTTCTTTGCATTCAAGCACATATTTTTTTAATTTAGTTCAAACTGTGTTTAATATTAACACATCGGAGGGGGAGGTGCCTTGCCGTGGCTGCAGACTGTTTTTTAAATCAGTTTAATTTTCTCTCCCTCCTATTGCACAAGCATAGCACTGTGTTTGGAACATGTGGATGAACCTGCAGATGGTTGTTGTTGGCAGGTTTGCTCGTGTTTCAAAGAAAAGTGTTTCTGCAGTGAATGAGATTATATATATACACATATATATATACACATATATATATATACACATATATATATATACATATATATACATATATACATATACATATATACATACATACATATATATATACATACATACATACATATACATACATACATAAATATACATACATATATATACATACAGAGAGAGAGAGAGAGAGAGAGAGAGAGAGAGATTATATGGCTCATATCACATAAACTTTTAGGCACATATGTTCCTGTGTTAGCACGATCCCATATTATAATAAATGAATGGACTCCTCTTTTTCCATCCAGAGAGCTATAAATAGAATCAAGCCATGTTCGCTATTGCTCTAATTATTAACCTAACAAACCAGCAAAAAATGTATTAATTAAAAAGATGTTTCAAAAGTACCTCCAGTCTAAAAGGCCAGATATTTTCAATATCACAAGGCCCATTTAGGCTCTATGCTAAATACCCAAACACACATGGTGAAGCCTTTTAGTCTGTCCACTGTATCTTCGTGTATCTTAGTGTTTTCAGAGAACAATTGGAGCAATACCACCAAAAACCGTGGGGGCAGTGTGGCACAGTATAGCTTCTGTATAACAGCAAAAGAGACAAAGAAGAAGCCACAATGTATTTAATGGCTTCATAAACCACTGGCATGTACTGTGCTGCCCCTTTCACGTGTGTCTCTTTTTTCTCCACCATCGCCATTTTTGTCATTGTCTGAAACTGACATCGGTGAACTGTGAAGTCTGTCCTCCAGTGGATGTATTTTGTAACAACCATGCCAACGTAACGTGTTGGAGTATGCTGGCAGTGACATCTGAAACAGATATATCGATTTACGTATGTAAAAGAAGCAGAAATGAGCCTATAATCTGAACATCATCCCCTTTGTGACAATTTCATGGTGAAGTTGCGTTGCATTGTAAAACAACAACTAGAAGGACAAATAAAGTATTTTGGTCCACAGCAAAATCCATTGCAATTTAAATATAACCACTAAAAAATGATGATAATTCTGCACATTTATATTCACAGCATAATGACATTGATAGTCATCACTCCTAAGTCAGACCAAAATTGCATTATTTAGGAGGGAGGTTGGATGGTGGATGGTACTAAGCGTCCTTCAAGTGAAACATAAATGGTTCAAATTGTGTTGATCACAAGCTTCTCTTCAGTCTGTTTTTCTGCTTTTGCCATCACTTACTTTGCTCCCAAAAGCTAATGGTTAGAATTAGGACCCATTTTAAAAAACATATGGATAGGCTTACAAAGATTTATGCTGTCACAGAATACAGCAGTTTTATACTCATTGGCCATGGTTCCCATCATATGACATGGTTTAACTCTAGAATTCCCCAAAACTCCTGTATGTACATTTATGACAAGTGACTCACTTATGGCTTCACTAACATGTTCATTCATTAATTCATTAATTTTCTATACCACTTAGTCCATTTCAGTGTTGCGGAGCACTGGAGCCTCTCCCAGCAATTAGCAGGTACACTCTGGACAGGTTACCAGTCTATTGCAGGACCGACACACTCTCCTAGAGAGAATTTTAGAGTGACCAATTAACATATCATGCATGTCTTTACACTGCGGGAGGAAGCCGGAATACCCTGAGAGAACATGCAAAGTCTGCACAGAAAGGAACTGTTTGAACCGCTCCCCACCCGAGGACCCAAACAGAGAACATCTTGCTGTGAGGCTGTGGTGCTAACCACCACACCGCTGTGCAGCCCTGACATGTATATTCAGGTTTATGCTCAAAAATTAGGACAATTTATCATTAGGACATTTGATCTTTTCTGTTTACCTGTATTCTCTATGGGCACCACTACATTTTGTCTTTTCTCTATGGGGGACAAAGTAATAAAATAAAGAAGAAAGAATTTCCCTTAAGGATCATGTATTTGATCCTTTTTTTTTTCTCTTAAACCTTCTGGCAAAATTATTTGATAGTGTTCTAGATATAAAAAAAACAGAGAAATTGAAAAGAAATAATAAAAAAAAAACATCTTAAAGTGTAGCTCAAGCACATATTCCTGCAAGATCAGACATTGCTGACGCCTTGCCTACACAATCAAAACATGCCCCATATAAATGTCTTCTTTACATGTTCCACCCTTAAGGTTGCTGCAGTTCACATTTACCATCAAATTAGCCACAGTCAGCCAAAGTCATACATGAACACACCTTCTGTTTTACTTGATAGTCATCAAAGAAAGACAAAAATTCCAGACAGCGTGTAATTGGATACAACATGAGTCTATGCCATATCATTTTCTGGGGATTATACAAATATATGATTAAGAATGACGACAGAAATTACTTTTTAAAATATGGAAAAATATTTTGGATATGTGCTTCGGACAATGTTGCATACATTTGAAAATAAATGTCTGTGGATGTGGCTAAGAAGCATGGTAAACCACAATTACATAATGTCAAGTTGTCACCTACAAAGTGCATCAAATGCTGCATTAAACTGGTAAAAAACAATGTTTTCTCAACTAGAAATAATAAACTTTTTCTCTGTGACGGCCATAAATGCTTTTGTGTAACTTTACGTCTGATGCAGTTTGCTCTTCCACACATGCAACTCCCATTTGTAAGTCAGAAAAGTTCCTTTTTAGGTTGAGATCAAAGCAGCTGATAGTTATCTACCATACATTCCCAAAACTTAAGCTGACTAGCAGAAAAAAATTTGATCCCCTCCATGTTGCCTAAAATCCATTAAACTTCATTTTATTGACCCTTTTCAGAATCTTACCACATATTTCTCCCTACCATCTAAGTGATGAGGTAAAACAAGGAGTCTGCATGTATCTGAACACTGCAGTCATTAAATAAGACAAAATGATGAATCCCCCCAAAAACTTGAAGATTAATTAGGCAGTGCAATGCTTTTGATTGGCCTATAAAAAATTTGGAATGGTGTTTAAGGCAATGTGCAGACTCTCAAGCAATCAAACCACGTCCTGCCATTTATGTGCTCAAGTTTTAAGCAATAATCAAAGATGTAGTGCTGACAGGGTGCCAAGAAATCATTTAAATGTGCTGAGTTTAACATGCACTCTGTACAGGCAGTCATTTTTGGAGGACTTGGGTTTTGATCAGTAAGCTGCTGTCTTTTGAACACCAAGTTGTCAAGCTGGATCACACAACTGACATCAATCGACATGCCACACAAAGCAACATGAGCCGTCACCATGCTAGCAAGTTGGCCAGGAATTGTACGCAACGATGGATGATCAAGGAGAGATTACCTTGTGTAGCCAAGTCTGATTGGAACACAACAGACATGCTTCAATCTAAAGAACTCTTGACTGTCAAGTTAAATTTTCCTGAAACTCCATTCTCAATCTCTTTTGCACCTACATACACAAATAAAGACATTTAATGTATAAAATGTCATAAACTGAGACTTCCTCACCAATTTTAAACTCATTCGACTTTGTGTTGCTTTTTCATGTAATTTTCAATTTTATATATTTGCACATGGAGGTTTCTTTCTCCCAAGTACCCTTTAATAGTGGAATTTTTTATCCATTTCACATCCCAAACTTGCAACTGATATGTAGCATCCTATTGTTATTTGTTAAAACTTGCAGATATTGCACATAAAGCAAAAAGCCTGAGTGAATGGAAGCCTTGAACCTCATTTATGCCCCCAGTTATTCTGGCATGTCAGTAGAGTTGTATAAATCAAAAACATTTGTGGGGTGAGGACTAATTTCCCCATGCCCAGGGATGCAATATATTGTCCCTATGTGGGCCTTATCCATGTCTCATGCATGTATGTGTACTGCATTTCAGCAGCACATACATGCTATATATCGATCTGTTCCTGGTTACAGCATGGCGTGTAACTTTACCTAAACACACACACGCACGCACGCACGCACGCACGCACGCACGCACGCACGCACACACGCGCACACACACACACACACACACACACGTATATAGAGAAAAGAGCCTAATTTTTTTCCGTTTCAGTGAGAACTTTCCTATTAAGTCAAGGATATATGGTAGTTATTAATATAATATTTCATTAACTGTGACTAATAATGACTGCATATGTAATTTCCTTACTCTCCTGGCCTCCTGACCTACACTCACTCTACGATACATGCCACAGACACACATCCAAACCCATATGTTGCTGCTGGTTATGTCTGACTGCTGTGAGCTTTTAGCTAGATGAACATCCATCCCTTTCCCACAGAAATCAATTAAACCTGTCAATGGCCATCGATCTCCTTGGCAAGGATCGACCTAGCTTTTGAAGGATTAGAGGTGTCATGGGGGGGGGGGGGTTACTGTCTTAACTTTAGTGTCTCAGTGAACCTTGACATAACTGCACATCATCTCCTCCCTACTTCCTGGAATAGACGCTTGTTAGCCTCTGCTGTCTCTTGGAAGTAAGCTGCGCTGTAATTGAATAACAGTAAGGCAGCTACATCAGCAAGGCTCAAGAGAAGTGTTCCCTTCTCTGTCAATCCACTTAGATAAATGGTTCTCGCAAATGGTTTTCAGAAGGTAAAGCTGAAAGCTGCGTGCCAGTGAGAAAAACAAAACACTTAGTTTGTAAAGTGATGATTAGTGTTAGTGTTAATGATGACCTTACAGGAAGCAAGGATATACCGCATATAATTTATATATATATA
>JBBBVU010000005.1:12457225-12477816 GCA_037177055.1 Atherinosoma microstoma
CGATTCAGTTTGGTCGGAGTGATGTAAGTCCTCATCAACCATTTATATTGGAGGAGTTTCATCCTTGTATTGATTGATGTTGATACATTGTTAATGTTATTTTATATTGTTTACAAACCAAAATGCTAAGATTTAAATTTCTTTGTACTGCCATTCAGTTTGTTAATTAAAAACGTTTTATTTGACAAAAATCTTCATACTGTTTCATTATGATCACAATAATGATCAACAATTAAAGGCCAAATCATTAAATCATTGGTATTGGATCAATATCAAAATTTGCAGTATTGCCCAGCCCTGTGCACTACCATTGGCTGCCTGGAACACACATGAGCCAATCACAAGGTCCGACAATTATCTGGTTACTATGGGGCACAATCACAGTGATCTAAGACATTTTCAACATATTTGTATGTATAGCTCTGTTTATTGTAGAGACCAATATATAAGAGTCTGTTTCATTTTTTACTTTCTGCTTATTTCATTACTTTTACTCAATCATCCTACTAGAGCAGTGCTTCCCAAACTGTTTCTGTGCTCTGAAGAGTAGGTGTAGCTGTCTCAAAAGAAAAAATGTTTTATTTTGGGTATTATTTGTATTAAACTTTAAGAAATGTAAGCCAATACACTGTGTTTCACGCCGCTGACCTCTTGTGGTAGAGTTGGGAATCACATGTGCATGCGTTGTTCATGGGCCTGATACGAGCATTTGCTTGGAGAGGAGAGAGGAAGGGAAAAAAATGAGAGCGCATGGACACAGAGAAATATCTCTTGCTCAGAAAATGGACCAACCACTCCTGAATGTTTGGTCAGAAGGCGCACACGGCAATTGTATTTTATTTTATTGTATATTTTGGTTTCATACGTGTTTGTTTACTGATAAAATGTATATTTGCCTTTTCTTTAGTTTTTCACGGTGGTTCGTTAGCCATGTCCAGTGATGTAAGAAGAGTTGCTGAGACAAAATAAATGCTATACCAAGTCATCAGTTGGAGCGTGGCTTTCTCTGATCCAAGCAAAAAACTTTGGGAGCAGTTAAATTGGTTGTCTGGTGTTTCTGTTTTGACTGAAGGGCTGTTGCTTCCTATCTGGTGTATCTTTATCTCCTGTTTTCTCTTCGCTCTCCTTCTCATTTCTGTTCACTGCAAATTCATTAATAAACAATTTAAAAAGAAAATAAGAAAATCTGACTATCAAGAGGAGACTTATACCCATAAAGTGCCCCTTGGCAAAGCAAATTTGTTCAGCACAACGCAGCAGCCAGACCATCATTTTGCTTGCCAACGTTGTTGGACAGGACAAGTAAAAAAAAAGAAAAAAGAAGTTGGTTGATTGTCATCTAATTCGTGTGTTTTTTTTTAGGTGCAACCTATCAGAAGCTGGAGAGGTAGTGTGCTAGAAAAGGAGCAGACTGAAAGCAAACATCATCAAAGAGATACTTTTTAAAATGTAAAAATCTACAAGATTTTACAAAGTCACACAAGCGTTAGTCTCAAATATTTTATTTTAATACAACTTCATGAATACAGTAAGACAATCACCATCCTAGTAGGATAAGCACCCACTTTCTCCTATTTTTCCCGTTTAAAAACACTAAGATTGACACTTCAACAATGACAGATGAAAACAGCAACGCAGGGTTGAGAACATATTATTTATTAAACACTGAGTCAAAGATGAAACAGGGAGCCACATGAGAGTAATGAGGGAATGACTATTGAGGCTTCCCTTTAAATGCATCACACATGGACAGACAGCAGATGGAGAAATTTTTGAATGTATTAATATTCCGACTCATTAAGTTGATTTTATGGCAGTTGTATCAAAGTGACTCAGTGTTTCATGAGGCTTCGATTTCACCATCCCTACCCTTGTGTAGGGCATCCTGTGACTGCACCAATGGCTTCCTCCTTTCACCTCTGGTCAGCGCCAGTTTGTTTGCTTTCATGCAGTATTTTATGGCCAATCCTGTTTTTTATCCCTGTTTCAGGGTTTTCATTTTGGATTTTATTGTTTTTTGTCAATTGTGATTCTCAGTTTGGATTTAAGCAGTCCCGTACTCGCTCACTTATGTGGAACTCCATCTTCAGCCATCAGTCAGTCACTCGCTCACCCATCTTCTTAGACTCCACCTCCAGAGTCTCAACACTTTAGCAGCTGAGTGAGCAAGATATGATCAGCTGAGCAGGTTTTGAGAGACCTGAATGCTCTTGAATACTCAGACTTGAATACTGTTTTGTTTGCTTGCAGTGCAAAAATGCCGCCTACTGATGTTTGTTTTCATTCACAAGTACTGTTTTACTCGCTCATATTGCGTGTACCTGCTCAGTGTGTACCATGCGCTTGGTCAGTTTTCAAGTGTGCTGGTTCTGGAACTAAATTAATGTCATGCATTAACCCCTACCTTGTGAGCAAATCGTCAACAGCCCCAGCAGGTGTAAACATATTCTTTCCTATTTGTCATCTGGTTTTGTGTGTCTGTTTTTTGGTTCGCCTCTGTCGTGGATAAAAATGATTCAAGTCTGGATGAGTTCTATTCAATCTATTTCTTAAATAATGAAATTTCCACCACACCTCCTGTACAAAACGCAGACATGCACAATACGCTTTAGGTAGCCGACATTGTATCAACAATGGACCCTAGAGAAAGGTGGTGGCAAACTAGGAGATTTTTTTTATTGAACTTAACATTTATTAGTACAAAAACATATAAAGCAGAAGCTACAGATCAAAATTGGTATTTTTTTGCTTTTCTATACATGGTGAACTATTTAAAGTACACTTCACATTTTATTTCCTTGTTTGATTAGCAAAAATATGACAATAATTATGTTAGCACATCTTAAGGGGTCACTCAATTGAATGTCACCATGATAAATTCTGGGAAAACCCTTTTGACTGAGCATTTGATGACAGGAGATGAAACTTTTTTTTAAAAAAAAGAGTCAACTGGAACCAGATATGTATGAACAGATAAGTATAGAACATGTATTTCACTTAACTGCACTTGAAGAGATGCTTCACCTTAGAGAGTGGTTGCTACTTTTATCCATCCAGCTTCATGCACGCTTTATCTTGCACATAGTCACGAGAGGATGGAGATTATCCTGAGGTAGAAGCCAAAAAAGACATTAAAAGTTTTACTCTTAGGATTATTATTGTCCTCACTTTTTCAGAATACACATAAAAAGACGGTTGTAGTAACAACTATGATAAAGTTTCTCCAGTTAGAAAAGGTCTTATCATTTTGCACTCTTAGTCACATTTCTGCTGTAGAGAAAAAATATTTTAGACTTACAAAAAAAGCCACATACTGTAAGACAAATGTATCATGTTAGTTTTGACAATCTCAGCAGGAAGTCTTGTAACACAACTTAGCTGCATCCAGCGGTCCGTTCGAATGGTAATCATAAGAAAGCATGTTCAGAAAAAAAAAAGAAGATGAAGCCTAGTACTTTACAGGCTGAATCAATTGATTTTTATGGTACTGGAGAGATAGATGAAGGGCTGTGTGTGCAGAATGTAGATACTGATGAATTGCACAGCCAAGAGGATTTTCACAACACCTGACAAGATCACGACTCAAGATTCACCACTTTCAATCCCCTGCAGGAGAAGGAAATTGGTGAGGCTGGGGGAAAATCCAATGGTCAAAATGAAGAGATAAATCAGAGAGTGAAACAGTTCTAATAATGGGAGCTGGTTAAACATCAATGGCTGAAAGTGGTGGCCATTAAACTTCTGATATTCTTACATGACAGATGAAATGGTGTGAAATACAGCCACTACCCCCGTGTCATAACACTGTTAACACATCTGTCATGAGTTAGTCTCAAACAAATAACTGTGATGAGAGGCTGTTGACCCCTAAGTCCTCCAGAATTTTTCATGCCCTGTTTTTAAGCTATTTGTATTACGTTGCTTGATAAAGCAGAATGTCATGGTAATCTAAACAAAAAGTCAACAACAGCTTCAGGATCCAATCATCAGTGATATCATTTATGTATTGTAATCAACCAAAGCCTGGTAGGAAAGTTTTCTGCCACATATTGTATCGGCGTAAACTTCAGTAACTCCAAAACATTCAAAACTCATCAAAATCAGTGTTAGTCGAGGTGAGGCTTTGAAGTCTGAACAAATTAGCCATTCAAAGTGTATGCAAAGGTCAACATTGGTCGGGAAGGGGGCGGTCAGTGTATAGCATGATTCATGACCATCATTTGTGTTTGAAAAATTAATGGAGTGATAAATCATCACCAGGGCCATCCTTTGACAAAATCACTGAACTGCCATAATCTTATGTGCTCTTGTAATGGAGACACATGCTGACTGCAAGGTCAAGATGAATGAGAGAAACTTAAGCATTTCTCAGTGAAGAGAAACCATAGAACTGGTGTGAATATCACTCAATAATCACATTTAATATTGACGACTCTTTACTGATCTAAATAGATCTCTTCTGAGCTGGGGTTTAAAAGAAAAATACTCTCACTTGGACTTGACCCAGAAGAAAGGAAAGATCACTGCTAATAACACTTGATCTTGATGGGAAATATAAGCCAGTGTGAGACATAGAGTGCATCAGACTTCCTTAATTACACATATTTCCTACTAAAAAATTACATTATGCTTGAGATTATACAAAAATGACCCTTTTTTCTCATCTTGTTAATACTGCTGATTTTGCCTGTACTTGCTGGATGTGTAATAGCTGTTTGCTGACACGCTGTGTGCATAATCTTGCAACCATATGAAGGTTCAGATTCAGGATATCAACCTTGTTGGTGATGAGTCTTCTGCAACAAGAGAAATTTTGCTTGACATCATATGAATGATGTCATAAATTGTTATGAATAGTTATAATATGGACATTTAGAATACTTGCAAATGAATTATAACATCATATGAATGTGAGTGCAGTGCAATGCATTAAAGACCTTTACACCAAGTGCTTTTGAATAATTGAATAAAATTACTCGGGATGCACCAATACCGATGCCAGTATCTGTCCGACATGTACCTGTTTTTCATGGAAGTGTTCCAATACTACAGAACCCGATACCTTAATTTCCCCTGGAAGAGATATGTTTGCGCAAACATTTCCAATCCAGCAGTAACTGAGCCAAATATAAAAACAAAAGTTTCTAGAAACTTAAATAGCATTAAAGATGGAAATAAAAGCAGAATGCAATCATTAGCAAATTGCTTAGACACCACATTTCAACTGAAAATAGTACAAGACAATATATCAGGTGCTGAAAATAAAAAGAATGTCAGTAAAGTATTTGTTCAGTTTGAATTAAAAAGCTGCATCGTGTCATCCAATGAAAATGGGCAACAAAATGCTGGGGCAGTTGTGTAATGCTAGAGAAAAAAAATCATAAAAACCAGTGGGCATGCCTTTTTACCACATAAGCATACATAAACTCTTTTGTACACCATGTTAGGTACACAGGTCTTCTCTGCATCCACAAATGCAAGTTATAAATCTACAATGCAAAGATTCAACACTCCCACCTTTTATGGATTTTAGTTTAATTATGACTGAGACTGAGGAGAAGTGGAATCCATAAATCAGAGAAGTCTCACAAGAAGAGAAATTAGGTGGTTTACTAAGCTGATAGGTAAGGATACCAGTGCACATTATTTGGCTAAGTTTTACATCTATAAAGGCACTTAAATACTGAGCAATGTGCACAGGTTTAGCACTTGATGCCTTGCAGAAGACTTTTTTTTTAAAGGGAGTACTTTACTCATACTCATACTTTCTGTCACAGGAAGGGCTGATGCAGGAATCACCAACATGATCTTGTAAATTGCCTTCTATGCCTTAACAGTTGCATTTATGTAAAATTTAGCTGAACCACTTTTAGTAGTAATAACACAAAAGTAAGTGCAGCAATGGTGTAAACTGCTAAAGCATCCATTTCTGGTAGCGTACATTTTAATGCAATTCATAGGAAACTCAAACATTTGACATTTGACAGATACTGGTCCTCTTGCTGACACTACAGAAAACAAATTGCAAACAGTTTGTTTTTTTAACATTGCACATCTGTTGAAAACTTTGGATGCCGATGGTGGGAAAATGTTTGTGTTATGTTATGTTCTATACTATAGAGGATAAAAGCAACGTCCAAAACTTGCGCTCAATATCTGCTGTGTAACGTGATTTCACATCTTCCTAAGAAAAAACCTTGACAGAGGGGCTCTGCCCCCGCAGTAGATTAAATTTCAGCAGCGTTGATGTGAAACCTAGATTCGCTCCAGTCTTCTCAATGCCAAATGATGTTTGATTGTGGTTTGAAATATTGAAACAGCTCGGGGATATCTCAGGTTATCTTGCTTAGCACCTGCAAAGTTGGAAAAATCACTAGCAAGATCAGATAAATAAAGTCCCTGTGTGTTTCCATTTAAATGTAGTCAACTATTGTGTTTTGCTGGTGTTATTTCACCCTACACCACAGCAACCCCCAAAGGACATCTCAAACATTCATTAAAAGGTGCAAACACACATGTACTCTTTAATTCAATGCTCAACTCCCAACAGGAGCACACATGCACATATTTATCTCTGCCTCCTCATCCCTTTCTATTGTCCTTTCCTCTCTTTCTAAAATGGGAATATCAGTGATGAGCGGTGCAGCTGGAGACAATAAACTGGTAGAAGAACCAATTACCAGCAGGTGACAAGCTGGTGGTTCAGGGCTTTCAACATGTCATTATCTGCACATCGACATTTCCAAGAGCCCTGACAGAGCCATTTCTGAGGCTGCCATGGCGAGCCTCCCTGATAAAGCCAGGGAAGAAAAAAGAGGGGAGAAAAGCCATCACAACATTCATAAGTCCCCTCGTGTTTACACTTTTTCGCTCACATCCCACACCACAAGAATGCTGACAGACTGGAAGAATTTCTAACTTCTGGGTTTTACTTGAACATATGCGCACATACAGATAAACATATAAAAAGCTCTCAGGCCCATTCACCCCACCCTAAGCTGATGAGCTTCTTAAAGAGTATTCCCTTTATATGTGCAATGGTAATTGTATTTCTCTAATCTAATCCCATTAGAACCCTGCGCCTCCTCTGCAAACTGCCCCGAGGCAATTACACAAAATGTCAATGAATTAAGTAATAGCTTGGTGCCAAGCCAGGGGTGCTCGTGGTTGATCACTGCTGTCAGTGGTAAAACACCTCTGTCAACAGCCACTCACACACACACACACACACACACATACACACAGACATGCATACTGTATAGTCACCCATTTAGCTTCTATCGAGAATGCAAAAGCTTACACACAATAGAGAAGTTAATGCAGCAGGTAAAGCTGAGTGTGTTGCTCTTTGTGATGGAATGGTCGTCTCTCTGGCTAGTCCTGGCTTCATCTGTGTTACAGATAAGAACCTACAGAGGGCAAAATATTCCCTGGACTTGTATAGGAGCATGCAAGGAATAGCAATGTAGGTGATCCTTTTGCAAGCACTGTACTCACAGAGGACTGACAGCTATTGAAGCTACTCCCCACAAGCATTTGCACATTGATCATGCTTTTCTAAGCACTCTGCTGGATAGATGAGGCTTTGTGCAAATGATAGAAGTGATTGTGTTGAGATGAATAGAGCTTGATTAAAAGCATGTGCACAACAGTGAAGAATGGGATGACTCATGTTGGATGGGCAACTGAAATTAAACCATTCTGTACGTCTCTAAGTGTGTCAAATATAGATGGCTTAGTGTGGATAGAATCCTATATGTAAAGCTTTTATCATGTGGTTTGTGAGGTCCTTTTTCCTATAGAGCACAAAAACTCCCATTCTATGAATTATGAATGAATCAACAAAAAAATACATGCATCAATAATCCCCATCCCCCCCTTTGTTTATCATTTATTTACAATTCTCTTGATTTCTTCATGTCTAAATGCTGATTGGAAGCAAACATCTCACTTACCTGGTTAAAAAGGTGACACTGTTTTGCTTTATGGTACCACGTCAGCGTCACACACCAGCCGCTAGATAGTGACAGACTTTTGCAATAATAAATTAAAAAAAAAAAAAGATTGAAAAGACTACAGCAATGAGACCAAACATAACACCGTCAGAGGAAGTGAGGACAAAGAGATGAGGTGTATGAACAAAACACAGGACAAGAGTAATCATCAAACTGGATTTAACTGCTGGAAATAGCTCAGAGGGGGGAAAAAAGAAACAAGGTGCTAGATAGATGCAAACTTAGCTTTATCGTTGCTAATGGTATGAAATAACTGATTAGTTCTCTTGTTCTGTCATGTTTTCCTTGCTCAGCTCTATTGGTACATTTTCTGATGTGTGGGTTTATAGTCATGAAGAGCATTTGATCCTGATTATTTCTCCAACTGTAAAACAAAGATGGATTAAACAGTGGAGACATGCAATACATTTATTTCTCTGTGCCACGGGAAATACAAAACATTAGGACAGTAGTGTGTTTGTCTATATTGTGACATTTTTGAGATTGAAACAAAATATATATTCTTATCGTATAATAATAAGAATATAGCCTCAGTGGCTTCTCAGTTAGCTACTGTGGCTTTTTACTGGCTAAGTGAGTTACTGCCTCAGTTAACCTCTCTCAAACCTGTTTCAGAGTTGCTGGCAAAAAAAACAAAAAACTGTTTGTCTTGCAAAAATATTCAGTTTTTGCAAATTTCATGTCAAAATCTTAGAAATTTGCAACCTTTCCAAAGTACTCTGTTTGTTTATAATACACAACACGGTCTTCTATGCATTGTGAATTATGTTTTTTGCATTCATTTCACACCTATGCTATATCTAAATCCATCAACAATGCAAATAAGAAAAAGCTAATTATATAAACATTTGCCTATATACATATATGAAGTTGTAAGTGGTTCCAGGTGTTGTCTTTGCTAGCATGACAGCTGATTTGCATGTATGGATGGATGTGCATGTGCAGGGCTCAGAAAGAGCTGTTCTAATGACTGTGCTGCTATATTGCAACCACTGTAGGAGGAGCCAATTTGACAAATTCTCTAGTGTTCCTTTAATTCACAACAAGCAAAACGTCCAGTCTTTGTACATTTTTAAGCTTGATACAAGTTAACATAATCCAACAAATGACTATCAAAGTTGTTGAGCACTTACTATAAAAAGGACAAATTATGTTATCTCTTATGAAGTTTTTTTCTTGTCTTTTGCATTGCATCTATTCTTCTTTTAAGGTTACATGGTTGCTTGCGATCGTTTTGCCAGTAGAGTGATTCATATGAAGAAATTTCAGATTTTAAACCAAGCTTTGGCCAGTTTCCAGACATGAAATTGAGTTTGTGCCTCTGTACTTGTTAACCACCCTGTGAAGAAGAAGAAGAAGAAAAAAGAAGAAAAATAACACTAATCTTCGCCAGCAGGAAATCTCTACTTGAGCAGAGAAGCTGTCACTATTCATGAAAGTCCAATTTGAGCGAAGAGAAATGGAAGGAAAAGAAATCATCTAAAAGCAGAGATTAAAATGACAAACATTCACAATTACTTTAATGTCTTTAGGTGAGAAATAAATAGCCACTAACCAGTTGGTAATCTGTGAAATTGTACCCTTTTCCCCCTGATTGCCACCTCTTGTAATTCTTTGGATCTATTGTATTTGCTGTGAAAAATCAGTTCACATATACTTGGCATGGAATAGAAATCTACATAACTCTCACAGCCTGGATCCACTCAAGACATATTTACATAATATGAGCTTATATATTCAACGGTATTTATGTAGGGTGATATATTGTTATATTTTGACAATGAAATCACATAAAACAAATCAAAATAATTATAAATCCCTGGGAATCTAACCCTTGGTTTTTACTGAAACTACTTAACTACTACTCACCTGAAAGTCCGAGTAATGTGCTGAGTTGAGGTTATGAAGTGAATGTAGGGCGCTCCCACAACAGCGCTGAAGGTACATAAAGCCATAAATTAAACAGCATTTAGCAGAACTGAGCAAGTGTCAAGTAACATTGATGTTTAGTAGCACTTTGACCAGTATAGTAAAACACTTTTTGCTTCTAGGATAAAGCGGCAGCCTTTAGTTACACAGTTCAGCATCCCATCAAACCCTGACAAAGATTCAACAGTCTAAGATAAAATAGTAGTTCTAAAATTAAATCTACTAAAATGATATATTTCTCTTGTTCAGACCCAAACTGCAGAAGATCCAAGCATCTTTCCTCCTTTCAGTCTTATTGAAAATTAATAACTTGCCAGGACGAATATGGTGCCGTTGACGTACAAAGTGGGGACCAATGCAGCGTCTACATCCAACAAATACTTTTCTTTTTTTTCTTCTTTTTTTCTTTTTTTTCTTCTTTTCTTTGGCTTTTTCTGGTTTTCTTGGTAGTGGGAATGCAGGTGCATTACCAGAATTACCAGAATGCGGACCAGAATGGCAGATGCGACGACAGAGTGGTTAACTGTGTTATATATCGGTTCCATGACAATTGCTCACAACACTAAAAGAAAGAGAGACAAATCCTCACAAACTGTTGTAGAACAAATAGAACCTATTGTTTTAGGTATTGTCATGATATAATCACAAAGCTTTGGTCCCTTTATATATATGAGTTGTTCAAAATACAAACACCTTCTGAGTCGTTAGGGCAGTTCTGGATACTCTGCGTGTTGAATTCTTTGGAGCAGTTCTGGTATATGATTAGCTTGGACCTGTGTCCATATGTAAGGATGACAGGACAGACCCCGTGGCAATATGCAGTCATGGAGCAGTAATTGATAGACTCATGATGATTATCTTGATGATCACTATTTCATTTGTCAGGGAGATGTTTAGTTTAGTTTATTGAACAGGGAGCATGTACAGCAGCATTGATCAGAGAGGAAAATCTGCTTTGTACCAGATTGTAGCTCTTAGCTAATTTCCATCTGCAGTCCCTAAAACAGAAATACATAGCAGATAGAAAACACAAAGCACATATGCAGATAATAGTAAAAGGTACACTGCATAGTAAAGTACAGTGAAATAGTAGCAAAAATAAAAAGCCTAATTGTAATTAGAAAAGTAAATATAGGTTTACCCTATTTAACCTTTAAGCTTTTCTTTTTTTCCTGGTCAAGGGAAACATGACAAATGATCAAATGTTTGCTGACATGTTTGTTTTTTTAAGAAATGTTTTTTTTGTTTCTGTGCAGAATATTTTGAAGTGTTGTGATCTCTCACATTCTCAGGCCCATGTGATATGTCTTATGTGACATGCAACAGAAGGCTCGGTTGATTTTTTTTTTTCTCTCTTTGAAAAATAAAGATTGTAAAATGATTCGCGAGCATTTGTCTCTTTTTCTATTAATGTTGTGAGCAATTGTCTTGTGAGCAAATGTCTCGTAAGCAAATCTCTGTGCACCGATATATCAAATGAGTCATCCTGTGACCAACCTCTGGATGTAAGGCTTGAAAACTGTGAGACTTGCTTCACAGCTGTGATAAGGCACCTACACGCCCAAAATCAGCTTCTCTCATCAAGATAATGTCAAACTCAGATTTGTATTATGGCATGAGTAATACGTTTGTTTATATATATATATATATATATATATATATATGTCATGGAGTCCATGAAGTCTGTTTGACTACATGAGGACGGCTTGTTAATGAAACCCCATTGAAGGTTAATAGTGTGACCATGCAACAAAAATAATGGTATTTAAATTGTTTTAAACAAAGCGTCTCTTGGAGGTTTTCAATATTAAATTCCATGTTTATCCCATCCAAATAGCATATAACATATACTTATATTGAATCCAGAGTTTTTAATTTACTGTACCAGATGGGAAACAATCTTCAGTCTGCAGAGTGCAAATTTTAATGTCAAATCCCCCTTTTTTTTTCCATATGAAAACACAGCCTAAAAGTATATTAAAAAACCACGGCACAGCATATTGGCTCACAACAAAAATAAGCTGAAACTAAAGTAGTTTTTACCATTATTATTATTATTATATTTAGAAAAAAAAGAAACTGACAGTAAAGACAGCAAAAAAGAAAATTAAATGTATATAAAATGTTTTAATTGATTAGTGGTGGCTACAATAAGGTCAGGGCCACTCACCCTGTAACCCTGGATTACTTTGCTTGTCATATTATGTACAATTAGTAGGCCAGGAGACAAGTTCAGCTAAGGATAAACAGAGCAACATAACATAGATTATAGCAGAAAAGTTTAGTTTCCCTCACAGCTGGACAGCTCGATCCACGATGAGCATTTAATTTGACTTTCTGGCTCATTTGTTTCATTTCTTGGTCGTCAGCTAATTTTCTGCACCCTTGTCAGCAGAGGATTTGCTTTTAAATGCACATTGTTTATCCTGCCTGCATATGCATCTTTGCCTCACTATTTTAATCACAGCAAAAGTGCACTGGAGCACAGATGACACCATTTCCTGCCCAGCGGCACCATCTGGCTGCAGAGGATTCCCTTAAAATTTCTTCCTTATCCTCACTTCTTACTTCCTTCTCAAAATACCCCCTGCATGGTCATTTCTCTGGCTGTACAAACACCCTAAGACAGCATTCACAGCATGTTCTCTCTTTATCATCTACTTTCTCCTTTGCCCTCTCTGTCTCCCACTTTCTTCGCCATACTTTCACTGCATGCATCTCCCTCAGTGTTCCTCCTCCCTCCTCCCTTTTCAGCCCGTCTCTGTGTTCGTCGCTGACAGCTCTGCTCCTGAGGAGCACTGAGGGGAGCAGAGAAAACAAAGATTTGGTTCAGTGGCTCTGATCTTGATTTTCCGCAGATTGGATGGAAGATTAGGAGGAGCATTTATTCATACGCCGCACAATCACTTCCCCTGCAACTGCAAACCATGACTGCAGACCACAGGGGTTGCAGCTATCAGCACAAATGTGCCATCTGTGACAAGGCGTCTATGTTTTCTACCTAAAACCATGACTTGTCTGGGAACACAATGTACTGAACAGAGATCCGAGAGAAGCCAATGTAAGGCAGAAAAAAGAGCAAAACAAAGGCGCATTGCAATGCGCATCATTCAAAAGTAAATTATCAGCTCACAAGAGGAATGCAGAAATCAATCAATTCTAGTGTAATATCTTTGTGTTGCAGAGTTTAGGTCCCTTAACAGCCACAGAAATCCAGGTGTTCGTTTTAATTTGTCAAAATGTGTAATTCTGAGATGAGGTAAATGATTAAAGGTAAATGAATGGTTCAAGTTTGGAAGCCTATCCCCTGCAGAGAAGTCCTCAATGAGAAAACCAACTCGAGGAATAAATGGAGCTCAGAGAACGCTGCAGTCATGTGGAGCTTTAAGGGAATAAAGGCTGGAGAGGACATTATTGCGACAAGAAGGGATCATAGGGTCAGGAGAGATTTCAAAAAACAATTTCACATCATGCATGTTGTCAATAGGTGGATTCTTATTGGATCATATTACCTAAAGTTAAACCAGGCATTGGTCTTTTCTCTTGCTGTGAGGTGATGGGTAAGAGCATGAGTGGGCTCAGCGTTTGCACATTAGTGACCCTGATGAGCTTCACTTCAGTTCGCCGCTCTGAACTGCCTGTCATATTTCCAGCCATTGATTTTGTCTCCGGTTTTGCTTTACTAACCATATTTACTGAACAGACACATGAAAATACATAAAAGTAAAACTTCCCTAAGTGGCAAAAAAAAAATCCAGACTTGACAAATGCGGTGAAATTGGGAGGGAAGAAAAAGTCGAGGAGAGAAACCAGGCATACTCATCAGCCTCTCTTCTTTCATCTCTTTGACTTTACTTCTGCTTTGATTTTACATTTTGGAGCACCCTTTTACTTTCTCAAGAGCTGGAGATCCCAGTGCCTCGGTGGGCAAGATTACAGCAATAAAGTAACGTCTTTTAACATGGGCAATATAACTACATGACTGGTAATGACAAGAAAAAAGAAAGCAAGGTTGTAAGGCAAAAGATCCATGACCAGGAAGTTTCAAGGGTTTAAGTCTATTCACACTCCCTTCAGCCATCCTAGAGCAATGCCACTGTGGTGTAAAGATTTACAGTTTACAGATAGTATAAAAATGTTAGTAATTTTAAACATCTAACTTTAAACAAATATGATAAAAATACAAAGAAATATATATTAAAACAGCCAACATTTGGGTTAATATTTATAAATACGGATCTCTGATTACATCATTTTACAGCCCATGTAATTTTTTTTCACCAAATATGAATAGATTATTTTTGCTTAATTAACATGTAAAGAAATATTCTTACTCAATATAAAGACAAATATTAGTTTTTAACACATTTAACACAAACTACAAAAGCAAAATTCTAAATGTTATTCTCAAAACATAGATACAATGTTGTATCATGATTAATGATCTTCAATTATAATATTCATTAAGAGCAGTTTCAGAGTCTAAGATAGAGAAATTACTCAGTCCAGCTTTGGGTTTTTCTAAGAACAAGATCTTTATGTTGTGTAGTTCTATACACACTTAGAAAGTGACACAAGACAAACTCATGTTGCTGTTTGATTTATGTAGGTTACACTAAAGGTGATTCATACTCTTCAATTATATGACAAATACTCACCCTTTTCACTGAGCAACCTTTTCATCTGTTTAGAAACCTGGAAAAGTCATTTTTAACGATGAATATCAATAATTCCACAGGCTTTTAGATAATTTTATGTCAAAACATGGAACAGGTTTAAAAGACTGCACATTTCCCGCAAAGTTATATTTCTTTTTCCTTATAGGCAGTAGGAGTTTAGTGCTAATTACCTAACATTAGCATGCTAACACAGTGAAAATGGATTAGCTATACTTGCATCTTAAATGTCTGTCAGCAGTCTCAACATAAATATGTTAGCGTTCAGTTTAAAAAGAGGCTTTGGCTGAGGCATCCTCCTGCACTTTAAAGGCCAATTCATGGTTTCTGAAAATTACACATGTCCATCCTGCGCTAACATCAAGACTTTAGTCCTTTTACTCTCCGTGTTTGCTATTGCTAGCCCAGTGTGTGCTGCAGTTCCCATCGCTAACTTCCTCTACTACTGCACATGAAGCCACAACACTTCTTCCACATCCAAAAGTTATCTTATCGGTCGACAAAGGGCTGATGTAAAAGTACCAAGAGCACTTTAATATTAGAATAAGTCATAAACTGAAGAAAAGGATGAATTTTTCAGCCTTGTCAGAGCAGCAGCTTGCTGCTGTGTTTTTATGGAGCACCTAGCCTTTCCTTAATAGCCAAAATCTCTGAGCCATTTGAAGACTAGAACATCTCCGGTTGTAAGGTGAGGCACTCGCTACAGAGTAATCTTTGCAATGTAAAAATAGAGAAAATAGACAGAGGTTTCTGATCCAGAATAAAAATGCTGGAGGCATTTACAGACAGATGGAAAATAAATGGAATAAAGTCAAAGCAACACCATAGCAAAGGTGTGCCAACTACTTCCCCGATCCTTTGTAAACAGGAAAAAAAATATCTATACTGCTGCACTTTTTTCCTCCCTATGGGCTACCTTCTGTATATGGAGATTTCATCATTTCCAAATAACAGCATAAGCTCTCACTTTTAAATTAATTTCCAGGGCTTGCTGACTTCACCACAGCACTTATATATGCACATAAAAATGCACCCAACTTGTAATCTCCCTTGGGCTGTGAGTAGTGACGCGACCTTAACAGTACAATATATTTCAGTTAGAAAATCAGATTACACATGCCTTTCACATAGCTATACATTAAAATCAGTGGCAGTTGGGGAGAAAACAAATGGGTCATTTACATTTACTTTATTGATTTCTCCAAAAGCACTCTGGCAGCAGATCAACTTCCAGAGCTTTACTGCCTGCTCTATTTTGCCACTCTAAGGAAGAAAAAAAAGTTTTCAATTTGCTTTTATTTAATTTTGGATTCAACGTTTTTTTTTCTACAACTGGGAAAAAGAAATTATAATGATCTGGGGGTTTTTCTGGGAAGTCTGTCATCTTCCAGCTCTGCTGCCTTCCTCTGTGCCTCTCCTTCATTACAGGAATTGTGTCTGGAAATATATTGCGCTTGTATTAATACAACTTATTATTGTATCTTTTTCGGAATGCATTGCATGGATGGGGCCAACTCGTACAAACACTGTTTTAACTTTTTATATAGATATATCATTTTAACCAAGATTCACTATAATTATAATGGAAAGGTGAACAGGGATTTTGGCATCTGCCTGTTAGATGAATTTTCAGGACTTTGTCTTGCAGAGCACAAAATGTAGTGAATACAAAGAAAAAGGGGGCAACAATATGATTTGGGGAAGGTTTGGGGAAGCAGTTTAATACTGATAGTTGTATTATTAAAAATAGAAAAAAAATAATCAAATTTTGCACCAGATATCACCAGACTACTTGCTGTACTTCAGAGGTGTGTAAGGACTAGATAGCATGCAATGAATGGGAAAGTAGTTTCTTCCAGTTGTTATTTTATTTGGAATGCCAGAGGAACACATAATCAGAACGCAGGTTATATTGGGCATACATTTTTGGGGGAAATCTATTAAATTTGTAACTTCCAACTATGATAAAACAACAGTAATAAAGTTAATGGAAGGAGTACAGTAAGTCAAGGGAGATAAAAGGTTTTTAAAGAAAGAGGACCAATTGAATTGTGACATAATTCCTTAATTTTGCTTTGTTTCCTGGATTCTATAGCTCAGAACTGACAGTACACATTTTTATTCACCCCAGTCTCATGGCAGAATATAAAATAGCCACGTAAACATGATCTACTGATTCATAAGTGCAATTTGCACCATTTACTGCACCAGTAATCCAATATGACTGCACTTTGACTGCAGTTATCTCAGGCTTGCAGGGCCCTGGGTCTTCACCCCTAATATTTTGTAACCACACACACACACACACACACACACACACACACACACACACACACACACTTGTTGTGGTCGTTGTTGTTTGTGGTTTTTACTGTTTTACTTCCACAGGTGCTCGCGATTATTGTCTGCTGTGTTTTCTTAGAGGCCTCAGGAAGTTTACTGTTTCTTTAAAGGTGTAACAGCTGGTTGTCTGTTTGGGTTTGATTGCACAGTTGTTGTGGTTGTTTTCTACCTTTTGTTTCTTTCTTCTTTTTTCCTCTCTTTATTCTTTGCTTCTCTCCTCTGTTCACCCTCTCCCTTCTGTTACTACTATAGTCCAGTCTAGCAGTTGTGTGTAAATTTGGGGATAAACGAATTAAAAAAATTAAATAATAACAAAGAATAACATTCAAGATTCATTGGGAACATTGTATCCAAAAGGCTCCTCTTGGCAAAGCAAATTTGTTCGGCACAGCACATCAGCCAGATCATCATTCTGCTGTCATGACAGGATAGGTTTAAAAATATGCTAAAATAACAAATTGCATAAATGTGTCTTTTTCTTACAATACTGAGGTAAGCCCTCTTGGATGAACACATAAAATGCTGGACGTGCACACAAACCAGATGTCCGACTGAAATAGCCCACATTACTTTCAAAATGATGCAGTTTCCCCCAAGAAAATAACAACAACAAAGGATCTAATCTTCATTATCACAAATACAATGTTTTCTGTTTTGCACATATTTAACATTTTACAGTGAAGCGGGGGTTGTTTCAACAATGTTGGTGATGGTCTTGAGGTTCTTTAAGTTGTCAAAATAGCTTTCTCAGATCATGCCAGGTTTCTCTAAGTTCACATGCCTTAATTGTTTTGGCCACAGAGATAGGATTGTCAAAGATAAAAACATTTGGATGATCTTTTGATTGAGCTTTTATCACTCATTTGTGTGTTATATACGAATGGTGTTAAACTAAATACTGAACCCTTAATAATCTTAGGTGAAAGCAAGAGTTTATCTAAAAAAAAAATTCAGATCAAAGAGAGTGTTTTTGTTTTTGTTTTTTTTCAAATACCAGAACAGGCCACCTCAAGTATTTTCCCCAATGTACCAGTGGTAGGTATGGTCACCTTAAAGCTTATTATACTTGTGATACAAGTGACAAGCTTCACCTTAATTGTAAATAAAAAAGCTGAACATGATTATAAACCAGACTGCTTTTTTGTATGACCCCATGCTAATTTGTGCTGCTCTTGATAGATTACTTTGTTCATTCCTGAAATGAGCTGGCTGCGTCTATGCATTAAGCACACTGTTCCTAAATAACCAGCAAAACTGGCTGCTCCTTCTCTGGATTGCAGCCTGCTTTGAAAATCTGGTCCTTGATGTTCTATTAAATCAAAACAACATATAGCTACGAGATAAACTTCTTTAATTTGACAAGTTAGACTCAGAGATAATTATACATTTTTTTCAGCAAGCAAGATGTGAAATACAATTATGTAGAAAATAAATCAATTTTACACACGTGTAAGGTGATCAAAGAAGTTGTTTATCGAGCATTACGGTGTCTGCCTGTTTGCTTGGCATGACATGTCTGACCTTGCTGTCCTCAATGCTTGGCACTGAGATCAGAACCCTGTCTAATCACACTGAGCCATGCTTCAGCTCCTGCAGGATTTGGCTCGCCACCACACTGACAATTTTTGACTCTGCATGGCCCGTCTGTGGCCCAACAATTAAATACCGGCACATGCTGCATCAATAGTGTTAAATGCCAATTACATGCTCTCCCCTAGACTTTACTGGCAATTAGTGGCACTGGAGAAAAGCAATCCTGTTACAACTTTAACTGATGCTCTGTCTTCTTGTTGCTATCAATGTTGTTTGTAATCTTGTGACAGTAAAGTGGATGATACATTCATATCCAGTGACTGGGATTCTACTAATACTTAGGGAATTGTACATAACCTATGTTTTTTGGGGATGTTGGACAATTCCCTAACAAGCTGGTTAATTGTCATAACAGATGCTCGTGTGAGAAAGTATATCCATTCACACTGCAACCGTGACCTTTTAATTAAAACATTTGAATGATATTCTTGAAATAAATCATACTAGGAGAATATTGTAAAAAAAAAATAGAGTATAACAGAATAGTCTGAACCAACCGAAATGATAAGCTAGGAATGTTTTCATGTCTCTGACTAGCAGGCAGCTTATTGTTTGTCCTTCGTACTGAAAGTGTCTCCTCTATGGATGGCAGAATTTACAGAACTGAGTTTTTATACTTAAATAAATTAAAGTGGAAAAGACTGAGCTGAGCTGAGGGCTTGAGGGCTTCACAATTTTCAGAGATTAAAAGTTTTAGTAATATAAACAGTGAATTCATTTAAAAACACTACAATCGAACTGAGAATTACTACCAATATCCAGTCATTCCTCACCTGCCAACTTCATAAACTTTACCAGAGAAAAATGGGATTAAAGGATACACAATATGTTGCTTTCATCGTTCTAATTACGGGGTAGCTAAGGGGAGCTTGGCTCTCCTAAAAGTAGATGAGCTCCCCTAAAGACATTCAGCTAATAATTAAAGGGGGAGCCCTAAAATTAGTCCACTTTCAGGTTCCATTTAATCTTTCCATAATGTCCCCAATGTTTCTCAGCACTTTATTGGGTGAAGGACCATATTTAATCACTTCATGGGACATACAAAATGCCCCCTACTCAATCATCAAATCTGCAGCGCACACTCAAAAATAAAGCTCCCCTGAAAGCCCCCGGTGTAATTCGAACCCTGGTTGCTGAGATTGCCAAAAAAAAGTTTGCTTCTCTCGATGACATGCTCTCTGCGCTAACGTATCCCTTTCAAAATCCTCAGCAGGACATAACAGCCACAAGGGCTCATTAATGCTCAACGTTAAATATGCTTACACATACAGACAGAACTTTCTGTTTGTCCTCTCTGTTCATTCCATGCATATTTCAGGACATTTTCAGAGAGCTTGCAGATGTATAGCCAAACACAGCAAATGGAGTAGTACCACCAGAAATTGTGGGGCCAGTATTGTGCAGTACAGCTCACATGCAACCAGAGATGTCCGATTTATCGGCCAACCGATATTATCGGCCTATATTGGCATTGAAATGTGATATTGGAAAGTATTGGTATCGGTTTTATAACTTTTTTAATGACACAACTTTTACAAAACATGCCCATATATCAGTGCTCGGCAACCGGCCACCGATGCGCACTCTGTTCTTGCCGCTCTCCTTCAGCTCTTTTCTTTGCAGTAGCCTTCTCCAAAACAGGTTTTCTTTTCCGACTTGATATTTTACTGCCATATTGTCCCTTACGTGTACCATATTTTGATGAGGTATGCTAGCTAGCTAGCCAATAGCTCTCAGTTTGTTGCCTTTGTTTACAAGCGCTCCAAGCCTCTGAGAGCGCACAATCTGTGCACAAAGAGGGGAACGCACAGAGGGTCGAGGGACAAATAACAGTTGAGTTTTATAGGCACATCATCATCCAATATTGTAGAATAGGCTGGTTAAAATGATCGGATGGTGTTTTTTCAGTCCTGTCTGTTCCACAGGAGACTAAAATATTTAATTTTTGTGTCAAGAGTATTTAAAGGCCTAGCGAAATGTAACACCTTGTGGCACGCAAAACCGTAGCTTAGATACTCCTTGAAAGTGTTCTTCA
>JBBBVU010000005.1:12480535-12493889 GCA_037177055.1 Atherinosoma microstoma
TCTGTTTTGCAGCCAGCACCTAGCGGAGGAGGGGGGAACTGCAATTTTTGGCACTTCCGCATAGGCTTCATGTTTCTGAGACGGAGTTTGCCCCTTGGGATGAACCGACAAAATATCTTGGTGACACCTTATCGTTATATTTAATATACAGCTGAGCTAAAAAGGGAAGCAAGACAAAGCTATGAACTTTGGTAGCAATGCAGTGCTTGCAAATAGGTAATCTATCATTCTAATGAATATGTGTGCTAAAAGATTAAAAAGTTGAAAAGTTTTGCACACAACAAAAGTCCCATTTCTATCTATAGAAATGTTGCTACAGTGTTTGTGCTAACAAAATACTTTGTAGCTAATGCTATTGATTGCTTTAACTAGCAAAGGCTGACAATGAATAAGCTAACTACTGCAACTCTTGTTTTTGATTTTTACTATGCTAGAATGTGGTCTTTGATGACTTTCCCAGGTCTGACTTTGAAGGCAAAAGCCAATGCTTACCATGTCCCACAATCTTATGATCTCATTATGCTTTTTTAAATATGTTAACCGAAGCTAGTAGTTAATAAAGCTCCAAGTTTCAACCAGGTGGTGGCACTGAATGGAAATGACAGTTCATTATGAGGTTGGTGTAAAGGGTTACACAAGACTGAATAAGGTAAATATGATAGCAAGCTTGTGAAATCTGATCTTATATTGATTCCTGCACTTGAAAAAAGATTTTTATTTCCCCTCCAAACTACATTGACCCCTGTCCAGGATCAATGTATAACTTACACTTAACATATCACTTTTACTCAATCTTTGTTTTGGTCTGCAGCAGTAAAAATATCTTGTCTTGACTAGGCTTTTAAAAAAATCTAATTAGGCTTCTTGGCTTAAACAAACTTACAATGAGTGCCTCAAATCATCTACTTCTGTACTTTCACTTTGGTTCACCTAAAACGGTGATAACGTAATAAGATGGAAGTTCTTTTCACATAATTTTATGGCTATGTTTATGCTAGCTAGCTAACAGCAACTCACAGTTATGCTTTGAAACTGAAAGCAACAGCTTATGAACAAAACAAGATATGGTTGATAAATAATTGCCTGCAAGACAGCTTGCAGCTCACTCAGTCCTGCTGTATTGGGCTAGTGTAGTCCTGTTGAAAAACAGCAATGAATTAGGTGAATTATGTCAGAAAGCTGTGCTTATTAAAAAGTAGGATTCAGTACAGCTGGTAGGCTACAGTGCAACACATTCCTTCATGTTGTTGTAGCTTACGTACATATCCTCTGATAGCAGAATTACAGGGCATACCTTAATGTATTCATTGTAATCCTCAAGGTAAATTACCAGGAAACACAAAATTTCTACACAACCTAGACAGACAAGACTAATTCATGTTATGGAGCCTTTGTTTGAGGCACAAATTTTTCTTGAAGAAATTTGGACAGTTAGTTTGATGTTAAGATACAAATATTCTGCGCAACAACAGTGGCAAATTATTGGCTGCACCCTTGTGTTTCCATGTGAAAACAATGGGTTAACAGGACTGAATCACCATTCTCAGTTAGGATTACCTTCACAAAAGTTGTTTTATAATTTGGATTCAAAAGAGCAATTATCAAACTGCAAGAAACTCTTCTCTTTTTCTGACACCATGTTATCATCTTCTTGTCAATGTTCTGGTAATAACTGGAACAGTGTGGAGCTCAGCTGTTTGTGATTGTGTAGATCCGCTGCTCCATTTTCATGAAGTCCCTCAAAAACGGTAGCTTCATCTCCCTTATTAGCGTATGTGTGAGGTCATGTGTCGATTCAGTGGAAAATCCACTCAACAAGAAAATAATGGGGATCATCAACTGTCCTCTTGGAGATGTTATACACGGTAAATTTCTTTCCTGTAAAGCCGAAAGTACAAAAAAAGAAAGATATAGAAATGGCTATTAAAACGTCACAAAGAAATTGCTTTGACCAACAATGCAGATTAGCCAACTTCAAAACTAACCCATTTGGAGCTTCAGGCCCGCAGACATAACTCATATTTGTTATTAGGACAACAATGACGTGAGGGGAACAAGATAAGGGAAGGGAGTTAGGAAGGCAAATCCGGATTGTGCTTTTCCACTTGGTAAGGGTAAATTATGGAAAATCAGCTTACAGTAATCCCACCACTCGTTGAAGGGGGAATCATCCCAAGTGACTTGACACCATTGTGCACTTTTGAAAATGATGTGCTTGTTAGTAAAGAGGCACGAAACACACTCAGGCTCATATTTGTACCTTCATTACTATTTGTGGAGCCTTTTTGTTGCCTTTTCTGCATCACTGTGTTTGTTATGAACGTTGCATTAATATGCTGCAGTTTTGTTGTCTGAATGTATGTTGCACACACAGTGAACAAAGAGAAATGAGTAATAACTGAAGTGATTTTTTGTGTTAGTAGCAGTCCTGTTCAAATCTGACTTCATTAGATTTCTGCAGCAATTAATGGACAACCTGTGTAAAGATGCTACCTCCTGAGCCTCCCCACAGAGCAACGGATGTTTCTCCAACCCCTAAAACATCCCAGCAGACGTTGATGTTTGCTTTATCAGGAGGTGAATTATGATGTCATGCCACCATATGTCCATTATTTGTATGTATTGTCGGCTGGCATGTTAAAGGATTTCATTCAACATCTCCAACATGAAATGGCACACTCAGTATTTGGTATATTTCTAAACATGAAAACGATTCAATTTATTTTTAGATTTATCAGCTAATTTTACCACAAAACTTTGCTTCATACATAAATACTGTGTTAAAGAGGGTGCTTTTGCAACATTTTACTGGAAACTAGGTTTGTGTGATTTGACTAATGTTAACTACTTAAAGATTCACTCATATCTGGAACAACAATCAACAGTTAATGTAGCCTCATCATCCCCCAATGATTGATTTTATCCCACCAAAATAAGTTTAAAGTTCAAGTAAAAAAGTCCAGATGATCCATCGAAACATTGATTTATTAGATCACTTTAATTCCTGCACTAAAATGTGAAGAGATCTAAAACTATAATCTGTTTGTAAATCAGCACTTGTCCATCCCTTGATATTTGAAGTTTGTGCTTGATTTCTCCTGCACCTGCCAGATGCATGCTTATACTGCATATTTCTTCAAGCTTTGGTCTCATTTTCCCTCTGCGATGAAAGCTGTACAGCATCAGCATTAAAACACAGACAGCCTTTTCCCTGGGGCTGTTTAATCTACCTGCAGAGTTTGTTGATAACAGAAGCCATTTCAAACCACCACATTAATTCAAAGCAATGCTCTTAAACAATGTCCCTCTTGTTGATTTGGAATATCTAACTACAGGCGGTCTTGCTGTTATTTTCCACATCTGCATTCATACTACTCAGACAATACTTTTCGTTTTATCATTGGACCAGCCCACTTTGATTTAAAAGAGGAGATTATCATTGATTTAAGAGGAAACACAAGTTACTGAACACTTCTATAAGCTATTGGCATTTTCACATTCCCTTCTTTCCTTCCAAAGAGGGAGTTTTAATCAAAAGTATGTCTTAACAGTAATCATGCCAAATAAGAATGAAAAACAAACAACTGAAGCAAAGCAAGGAATGAGTGAATTAATAAATAAGGTCTGTCAGCTGAGAGGAGGGAAGTGTTGCTTGTTCAATTACAAGAGAAAAATGGTTTGGGGAAATCACCTGGTGCATCCAAACCCTTAAAGTAAGAGTTAAGAACCTGAAAAGTAAAACAAAATATGAGGAGATCAACAGCTTTTCAAATAGACGTCATTCATTTTGTTTGCAAAAAGACAAAAATGGTGAAAACAAATCTCTGTTATCAAGAAACAATGAATGAACTGATTCTATTTTATTTTATTAAATTTTTACCACCTGACATACAGTTTTTTATTGGTGCCACACAGTGTTATCCACTTAAATAGATGCAGCCAAAAAGAAAAAAATGTCCATGTAAACTTAAAAAGTAACATGGGATTTCTTGGAGCATAGTTTCCTGTAAACCTCCTGTGTTTACATGGATCATTTTTAACCAGAATGGGTTGAATTATCAATTACTGAGAGGAAACATACAGAGAACGCAAATGCATAAAGATGAGATAACTCTGGCCAAAAAAGCAATCAAAACTTGATTTAATGTTAAGGAATAAGAGCCATTATGTGTATTGCATGGCTACATATAATGATTTGTTTTCTTCTTTTTTCATCTGTTTCAAAGAGCGCTTTTGTCTGTCTCTCTTTCTGCCTGTCCCCATCTGGGCTTTTAGCTGTCACTTCCTGAAATTTAAAACACAAGACAAAAAAAAAAATAAGAAAGAAAGAAAGAAAGAAATCTCCATTTTCTACTGTACTAATTAAAAAGAGAGCAGATTCCTAGAATGCTTCCTGGGGATTGGGGAGCAGTGAGCATGGTCTTTGGCTGGTTGGGAGTAGGAAGAGAGATTTCCAGCGGGCGTGAAGTCTGTTCTGCTGACGCCCCAAGATGCGCATTTGACACTGAGGTTTTGACCTTTATTGGGATTTTTCATGGCAGCAAGTGAATACTTCCATGGCTAGTTTTCAGAGCAGTGATGATGTTTTGTCAACTGAAGCATATGTAGTTTCCAAACCGTGTACATATTGTTAACCATTACTGGTGATGATGTGGAACCTTTCCATGCCATGTGAGCTTATGCACCCAAGCATGTTTTGCAGGTGCTGACTTTTGGAGCTCGGTGCTTAGCAAGCTGGATCATGTTTATTATTTCCAAACTGTTAAACTGTGAAGTTGAAGAGGATCTGAATAATTTGCAGTTTCCCTCTGGGATAAAATTTCAATTTTCCTCTGGGATTAATACATTTTTTTCATTTCATTTCTTTAACAGTGCATTGATTTATCTGCGCTGTCTTCTCAACTGTCTTCTCATTTCATTTTTAAGTTTCATTTCATGTCATTCACATCACAGAAGAAGGCCAGCTGAAGAACAAAGGAAATGTATCAACCTACTGAACTGAAGAAATCAACGTAGAAAACAGAACCCTTGTAAAATGAGGATTTTGTGGTCAAGTAAACCTGGCTGAATGCATAAGTACCAGAAATTATCAGCAGGACTAGTACTCAGAAACTCAGACCTAAGGCTCAGCCTCTTTCATCTTTACTCTTTACTCCTGCCTGCAACAAATAATTCACATCAATAATTATATTTGTTGATGGAATATATCTTAAAAGTTTGAAAAAAAAAACCTATGTATACTGTGTTCAAATTAAATATAGTGAACCAAAGGGATATCCCTTTGGCTGACTGGTCAGCGCGCATGACTTTCACCTGGGAGGTTGTGGGTTCAATCCCTGCCCAGGCCCTCCTACGTCCTGCCACATTCTGGTGCTGCAAGTAGGGTCCATGTATCATGGATTCCAAATAGGTGGCTACATGTGTAAAGCACGAAGATGTGCTTGTGGAAAGAGGGGGAGAGAAGTGGGTCCTGTCACTATGCCTCCGATTGATCATGTGCCCTGGCTACTTGGCCACAGGGATATCCCTGGTCAGCGCGCATGACTCAAACCTGGGAGGTTGTGGGTTCAATCCCTGCCCAGGCCCTCCTACGTCCTTCCACATTAGAATTGAGTTTACAATAATTATGGTTACCAGCCACGAAGACAGAACACTGCTGTATGTACAGTAGCATCTGTATGTGTTACATTACTGTAATTAGTAAAGCGCTATTTGCTTTCCATTGATGTGATCAGTTCCCAGTTGGACTCTAAATGGGAAAAACAACCAGCAAAACCCGAAATGTACTGAGTGAATTATGTGTTATTCACTTCCTCCCTACTGTCCTTCCCGCTGATAATACTTTACTTCTTCTCCCCCTTGCTGGTCTCTTCTCTTCCCTTCATCCTCATCCTCCCACACATTTCTCCTTTCAGCTCCAATTTCCAGGCACACATCTGTGTGTGTTCAGTTCAAGCCAGTCAATACCGAATGTAATATCGGACCAACAGCTTGTGTGCAGTCGGTAAGAAGGAATGCTTTGGTTTGTACAGACAAATCTGCAGTAATCCTCAGTTCCACTAGGGGCTGCCATTGCAGGTGTGTGGATGGCTATACAGAGAGTGTGAATCCAAACAGACCTCACTTTCACCTTTTATTTTCCCTTCTTTTACTCTCATTGTAATCACGCAAAGCCGGAGGTGCAATTTCTCACTTCAGTAACACATTACCTGAAAGTGTGAAATATTTATGTGTTTACAAGAACAGTTTTAGAGCATCTGTTCAGCACAGGATTATAGCACCTTGCCTTCTGTTTTCCAAATGACCGGGGCAAGCGCAGCCGTTAAATTGTGGTTGTGAGAAAAGATTATTCCTCATTTTGAAGATTCAAGTCAATTTTAAAAACAAAACACACTCCCAATTCCACTCCACAGTCTGCCTCCAAAACTGTGATGTCTGTTCATTTCCACGAGAAAGGTCAAGCAATCCGCATGTTCTGCTTCCACAGATGGACCTATCACACCTCATGAACTGCTGATGCATCTCCGGTTTAACAGCCCAGCTCCAGTTCTTCCAGTTATAAAATCTTTCAAATGCTGATCCTGGAAACCCTTGCCACAACAGAACCTGTAAAGCTGAAAAAGCCTGGGGACAGAGTGGGCTGCGTAAGACACTAACAGCAAGCAGAGGAAAGCTCTACTGGGATAAAGGCCTGGCTTTCTCTGCAGCACTTGACCCTGGCACATACACCTCTTTCCTTCTCCACCTTTTTTTCTCCTCCTTAGCACCAGGAAATAAAGTGTCCTTGCTCTTTGCTCTGATCCTGAGAACCTAAGACAGCCAAAGCCTTCCTGCTCTCTGAAGTAAGCTCTGGCAGCAATAGGCTAGTTTACAGTTCCCTTCTGCAGCACAAGCTTCAAGGCATTGATACAGGAGAGACAAAGTCAGTGTGACTGCAGAGAATAGAATGAAAGAGAAATGAGAGGAAAGGGAAAAAGCTGTCTGACCTTACCTGTCTGCCCCTTTAGGTGCTCTTAAGCAGAGAAATGCTGCTTTGCCATGGTGGAATTCAAGAAGGCAAGGGCAGAAAACCAACCTTTCAAAAAAGGTTGGCACTATTCCATGATAAGTATATCTTAGGATTATAACAAGTTGAGAAGTTTTAATTAGTTATCTAAAATGCCATTGTATGGTATATGTAGTCATTCAATCTCTGGTTTTTCTACAGTAGCTTACACCAAAACCATAAATCTTTTAATGATTTTGTATTAAAATGGGAAAAAGCATCTGGGATGAGAATTGGGATGTCCATGTTTGAGGGCATTCAGATAGTTAGGAGTGAGTCTCAAATGGAAAGGTTTGAGTATCTTAGCTTCATGTTCACGAGTACCAGGACTAAGCCGGACATTGACAGTGGGATTGGGGCTGCATCTGTAGAGATTAGACACACTGTGCCAGTCTGTCATACCGAAGAGAGAGCTAAATCGTAACGCCAAGTTGCCAATTTTACCAGTAAGTCTACGTTCCAAACCTCACCTGTGGGCTCAAGCTGTAGGTAGTGATCAAAAGAATGTGACTGTGAATACGAAATTAGCTTCTTCTGAAGGTTGGTTGGGTTTACTTTTAGGGATAGGGTGAGAAACTAATCAAGGATGGGCTATAGAATATTGCTTCTCCTACACATCGAAGGGAGTCAGTCGAAGTGATTTGGCTATCTGTTCAGGATGCCTTCCAGTCACCTTTAAGGAGAACTGTTTTGCCTACTGGGAGGAGGCAACAGACCCAGGACTTGTGGGAGATACTATATAATCTCTTGGTTTAGGAATGCCTAGGTATCCCTCCAGAAGAGATTAAGGAAGTGAGAGCAAGGTCTGGGATCTCTTGCTATAAAAGGCTGACAGCAAACTTGGTTAATTTAAGTTGCGCTTGAACTGCTTATTCCCTACTAAATTAATTATTAGTAATGGATTCCCTCAAATTAGTTTGAAATGAAATAAAAAGAAAAATACTTTATTTATCCCTTTGAGGGAAATTATTGATAGCATAGCACCCGATATAACTCCAAATAGCAGGAACATCTCTAGGACTTAAAGACAGGGAATGACATGCAAAGCTGCTCCTTTCAACCAGTGGTGAAACCATGATGACGATGAGTTAAAAGTAACCTCATTATTATAATGATCTCAAGCTACTGTAATGTTATTTTAGACACAAATCTGTGTGGGACATGAGGGAAGTTACCACGTTGAGTTCTTCTGGATACAATTATATAATTGCTAAATATTTGAATAGAACAGCCTCATACTTAATTCCACCTCCTTCTTATATAACTCACTGGTCTGTTCATCTATCCATTTTCTATTTGCTGGATGCTGTTTGGGTTCACTCACATTAACTTTTAGAGTCATTAAAGAATCACCTAATAAAATGGGGGGGGGGGTTTGTCTGTTTTGGGCAATTTTTTGGGAAAGTGGAGGGAAGTCATTCATGGACAGGGAGAACACAAAGTCCATATAAAAAGCCCTCAGACAAGATAAAACCAGGAACCTTCTTGTTATTATGCAACTAAACACCGCACCACCGTGCAGCCTGTTATAGGTCACCATCGATGTGCGGCAGATCGATTCAACCAATATGATTTTACTCTCTAGTTTTACTTTCATGTAGAGTACAGTAGAATAACCCAAGGTAGAATTTAAAGCTCACAGTGAAATCTGATTATATGGAAATGCAGAAACATATCCATCTCTTTATTTACACCTTATAAACATTAAACTTTTCTGGGCTGGCTTCACCTTAATTATTGCCACAGAAAGGGATGAAATGCTCTGTTCTGAGAGCCGATGTTGTTGGCAGCTGTCCAGTGTCATCCGTCTGGTCCTGTGGCTTTGTTGTCTAAATCAGACCAACTAGTGGAAGAGGTTGCTTTTTCTATCACTGGATCTGTTTGGTCTCTTTCTCTACATATACATCTGCTTTACCGTTTCTGTCTGTGGATCTCCATGTTCCCTCTAATGCACAGGTTGACATCATTATAACTGTTTAAATTACTTGAATAATAGAACTCCACATTTTTGAGGGTCAGACTTCCTGTTAAAATCAGATGCTTCTGTCCTTTTTGTCCCTGTTCTGTCTCAGTCTGAATATAGATGACAGAAGTGATGGAGTAATAAATATTAAGTTTTTCTTATTGATAATAATAGTTACTGAGCTAACCAAACAATAACAGAACTCAACATTATGATAAGATTTTAACTTGACAGGGCTAGCAAGTGTTTTTGTGAAACATGTTAGTGAAATGTATCAATAATAATCAAGTTTTGCAGTTACCCAGCTGGAGTTAGGGACTGCTACTTCCTTTCATCTTCTAAAAACATTGATGGTTCCAGACACGGATGAACACAGCTCAAGTGATCACCAACACCACAATTATTAATGCCAATAACAAAATCGATAAATTCATGATTTTATAAGGGGGTTTAAGAACATTTTAGGGTGGCTCCAGACCACCTAAAACAGGCCTAACAATACCCATGCTGAATAGGTTGTAATTATTTCAAGATGAGCAAAAATGTTTTATTTTATAATACCCTTTGCCCAAAGACGAGAGTACATCAAGAAAATGTTGTCTGATTGGTCAAATTCGTGGAAGGCAAACAAAGAGTTGCTGTCCTGTGAACACACAAGGCTGCTGGAAGGTTGCAAAAACTTATAAAGAACATGGAATACCTTTTCACAAACATCACATTTTTTATCATGACATTACCTAAAATGTAGCTGTAAATATTCAAGGATCCAGAAATTGAAGGTTAGCAACACATCAAAGATGTGTAACCTTGTGCTGTATAAACATGTTTATTAATGTTCCAAATATTTTATGTTTTTGAAAATAAATGGTGTTCACTGAGATATTTCAACAAAACCTTTTATTTTAATGCTGTGACAAAGTGAAGCCAAGATATTTTTAAATTTGGTTTAATGGCTAGTCTGGACATTAAAGCAAATTATTATAAAAGATAATGATTGCATTGGCTTCTGACTGGTAACTGGTCTAGACATTACAGAAAATCATCATCATAATAGTGAAATATTGTCTCTGACCTGGTACTAAGGTGAAGGGTATTAGCTCTTGGTATGAGGTCAGTAGCAGGGCAAAGCGAGTCATAATCACTGCCTGTGTCGTGGAAATTGGGGTGCATCGAGTCAACTGGAAGACACACTCCATGAGCTGAGTTTATGAGAGCAAAGACACAAACACACGAGAAGCCAAAAACAGCCCGAAAATAGTGTAATGCAGGTTTGATTTGATGAATGCAGGTGCTACTCCAAAGCTCTGAATAATCAACAGGACTACAACTCACTGACTGGGAGTCAGTATAAAAAAACTAGATGTAGACTTGAGGAAGGTGTAAATGAGGAATAGCAATAGTAATACTTCAAATTTTCAGTTTTTATTTTAAACTTTCAAGTATATGAAAAAGCAATGAAGCACAATAAAAATGCATTTTCATGACATCACACTCATTTTAAAAACATCGCTGCAGTATAACTTATATTTCAAATATTTGGTTATTTTAACATAATTTATTTATCTACGTCCAAAAAAAGAATATTGATGCTGATCTATAATGCATTAGTGAACTATACAGTTTTACTAAAAACCATTTAAAGTGGTGAAGCATTTAATTTTGAAATCTATTATCCTGGTGATTCATCCAGCGGTCTGCTGTGGTTCAGGCCACAGTGCAAACCTTCAGCCTATTACAGCCGGTGCAGCCTTTACAAGGCCCCTTACAAACAGATTATCATCAATCTACAGTGGTAAGGCAATCATGTCTCTCTAAGACAGATTGCTCTGTTAAGGTGCTCCATAATTTAATATCCTACTCATTCTTCATCTTCCCTCTGTCTGCCCCTCCTTCCCTTCCACCATCAGCAAGGCAAAGTCATGCTGAGTTCCTCAAAATGTATTAAATTATGATGTGTCATGAAAATAATTCTCTTGCAAGGGTATGAATCACATGACAGATCTCTCTCCGGCCTTACCTTTGACACACTGTATGCACATAGTTGGGTAATAGATTAAAATTAGCTTCAAGTTCCTTAAATTATTGACCCCGGCTTCCTTTGCCGCCTCCTTTCAGCAATCAGTTTACAGAGACGCGTGCGTGCTGATGCTAACTGGACGTATGGAGGGATGAGGAATGGCGGGACCTCACCTTGCTGCCAAACTGGCCCGTTAGTCTTTCCTAAAGACTTTTGTTGAGCATATGGGAACTGAACCATTGGGGGTTAGGTGGGGCTTTAGTTTAACCATCGCAATACTACATCATGAAATGGCTTGTTGGTGCTCTCTTAATAATATGCCTTTAAAAAATTCATGGACATAACTTGAATTAATTCAATTTTTAACACCTACATTTATTATTAAAACTTGTCAAATGAATATTTCACACTCTAATTATATTAAAAGGGTTGTCTGAATTCTGTCTTGCTGCACAACAGATTTTCCTTCATTTTTGTTTACCTGCAATAAACCTATTCCAGATTGGGGAGTCAGATTAAATTAAAAAAATGGGTAAGTATGGCACCTGCATGTGCAAATGACCACTATTGTGTTTCATTAGGGCCACATCCATACTCTATGTATGTGGGTATTTTAACAATCTTTGAGGAAACAAAACTTTAAGGAAAATGTGTTCCAGGAAAGATTTTCAGATAATTTGTCTGTGACGTTTATGTGAGGCACCTATGAGGTCGTGCCACAGTCGTGCCATTAAATACAATGTACAAATCTGTTCTATTTTTTTCAAGATTCCAATTTATTTTTGCCAAATTCTGTGTTTTATTAACCTGTTGTCTGGGTGTGTGTCCACTCATGTGGAAGTATAAGATTTCTACAAACCAATCGGAAAATATCTTTCTCACAAGGATATTATTGTTTTAGAGAGGCTTTCATGACTCAGTTGCTGGACAGGAAAGTGGGCCAGAGATAGAGGGAGTGACCTGCAGCAAAGGGCTCTAAGCTGGGATTCGTACTTGTACCAGCTGATGTAATCTGTGGCCTATATGATATACTGTATATCCTACATGAGCCGTTTGCTCAACCAGTTGAGCTGAGTGCCATTAACATCCTTTTTAAAAATTATTTTCATTTTTGAAATGCGGCAGTCTCTCCTTCTCTTGGTGTACATGGATTGATATTTTGTCACACACTCAGCTTCTTCAGGACAGCTCAAAATCTCAGGGTAAGGGTAAGAGTTTGATAGAGGCTGCTATCGTATTCTGACAACGCTCCTACTTGTTTGTAACGCTGCACCAAAGATGGAGGCTGCTTTTTCATTTTCTCTAGAGACACTTTGGTTAGCGTTCCTTCATTTATTGAACAACTTCAATGTTTCCATTGGTCTCTGAGCCATCTCCAACTTTCTGGGGGAGACTTTAGTTCTGCTAGTACAGGTGATGTCACACAGACAGGAAGCTGCAGCTTTCAGACATACGTTTGACTCATCTTGTTTTTCTTATTCATTTGGTTCAGAAACTGTGGAAAAACTCAGCAGATACCATTTTATTTGCAAATTCCATGATATTCTGTGTTTTACAACAGATTTAAAGCCAAATTCCATCTGTGTTTTCCACATACTAGAAACCATAAGACCTTACTGTCATTAAAGTCTTTTTTACATGGCAATGGTAGACTAAAGCAATATTTTGCCAGTGACTATTTTGTTAACAGGACATTTTACATGTTTGTATGCAAATATGAAGTTGGTCACCAGCATTAGTGAAGAACAAAGGTAACATAATGCGTTATTGGGGATACTGTTACATAAAACAACACTCCTGCAACACAGATATTCTAGAGGAAGTAATGTTTTGTCAGGGGACTTTTCGTTTGGCATGCTCCTGACAATGTTTCAAATGTGTTTGTGCATTTTCATGTGGACAAAGATTTTTTGTAAATAATGTGGTGTGGATAAGATTTTTGGAAGGAGCATAGGAGAGAAAAACTCAGTTTTGTAAAATACCCTGATTTGAGTGGACATAACTTAAAGGCCTACCACTAAACTTTGGCAGATTTTTGCATTTTGGCTAATTCAGCATCCACTTTACATCCAATCTCTTCTCTAAGCTCTTTCCTGCTCATAAAAGTCAATCAGATGTTGACTCTTGTCTTACCTCTTTTTCTGTCATCCTCTCTCTTTCTTTTCCTCACTCTGATAATGTCATTTTGGGTCTCTTAGCTGAATCAACCATTATTCTTTGAAAATTACTGAAGATGCATCTGAAATGAAATGGAATGAATGAATGAATGAACGAATGAATGAATGAATGAATGAATGAATGAATGAATGAATGAATGAATGAATGAATG
>JBBBVU010000005.1:12498831-12513608 GCA_037177055.1 Atherinosoma microstoma
AATGAATGAATGAATGAATGAATGAATGAATGAATGAATGAATGAATGAATGAATGAATGAATGAATGAATGAAATATACTTTATTTATGCCTCTTAGGTTATTTGTATTTTCTTTTTTAAACTGAATATTTTTGGATAAAAATGTGTTGCAAACTAGCACCTGAGCACCAATTTAAATGCTTTATTAATGCCTTTTAACCTGCAGCAGGAACAGAAAGGAGGTGATCTTTCTTCAACTCTTCAAACTTGTCAGTCTCTATAAACCATCCTCAGACCCCAGGCTGTTTTTTTTTCATGGCTCTCCACTCATTTGTATCCTCTCCTTTCACAAGACACAATATCTTTGTTTATGTGGTGAAATCCTCCTGGAGGGTCAGATCACCTGGGTTTGTACACACAGGTCAGATCAGTGGGGAGTTGTCACCAGCTCTCAGTGTCTCTAATGAACTCCAGCCGTTTGACTGACAGACGGGTTGCAGGCCGCGAGAAAACTGCCGAGCAACGTGCCGAGCTGCTGCCTGCGTGACTGATTGGATACATGCTTAATGAAGCGACACACACACACAAACACTACAAAGTGTCACAGATTTGTTTGAGGGCATGAGGGGACCGCTGCGAGAGTGTGAACACTTCTGTCACATGTAAATGTCTGAATAGAGGTTTTTCTAGCTTGTGTAAAGTAAATATAGTCTTTTTGGTTTTAGTGATTCACAACCAGCTTATGTCCCAGGGATGACAAAAATATGTTATTTTGAATAGAAAGCATACGTACAAAAACACACATTTAAAGTGAAATTAGATTATCATAGTATTTTTGTTGAAAAGGTTTTTATAAAAGTTGGAAAGTATTACACAAAATCATACCCCAAGTAATGTAAAGTTGGAGATAACTTTGTAAAATAGCCTGCTAGGGCTAGGATACCTTTACTCAGATCAGGGATGGGGACTTCAGTCTGAGACTCGGACTAGAGTCGCATTAAAAAAGTTGCATTTCCAATAACTTTAGCCTCGCACTCAAAAGACTTAAGACTTAACTAACTCTAAACAGATAAATAAAGCCACGTTTTCACCAAGCATTTTTGTATTGATACGAGATGGTTTGGTGCCCTTTTGTCCGGTAAATCCTGATCTCTGTTGCGTTTCCAGAGCAAACTGTACACTTACCTGGTAGGCGGCATATCGGCCAGATAGCAATAGATGTGTCAGCTACATAATAGCATGATGTTATAGCAGCATGACGCCTTCCTTGATTTATAACAAGGAAAAAAACAAACAACCAATCAACGGATTGCAGAATCTCAAGTTCCACCCTTTTAGGTCAGATTGGTAGGATTGAGACCCCAATGGAACGGTCCCAAAAAAGTGGGATGGTTTGGGTTGGATATTCTAGTACCCGTCTTGTCTGTGGAAACGCAAAAGAGCACGTACTGGACGGCACCCGACCTGTAGATGGAAACAGGGCTTTAGTTTTAAAAAAAACCTCTCTGTGGGTCCAGATGGATTTTAGTAAACTAAGTTAAATCATATGTTAAAAGCATATTTACTCATCTTAACAAATGTCCATGTTAATCTACAGGTTTTTCTAAATTCAGGAAAGCACAGAAATTGTCCAGTGGAGAGGGACAGAGCACTTATCATTTTAAGCTGATTATCAGTGCTGTTCGAAAATGCTGAAGATAAAGGTCTAGTATAAATCTTAAATTCCCTTGGATTTTACAATATATAGTTAGAATCAAACTAAATGGCAGGTGTCGCAATACAAATTACTTATTACAACTAAAAGTAACTTTCAACTAGACATGGACTTGCTAAAAATGACTTGTGAACGTCTCTGCCTTCACTGTTATTAGATCTTGAACATTCTAAAGTTGTAGGTCAAGCTGAGGTCTGGAAAAGCAATGATGGTCCATTGTTCTGTGCAGCATCACCTGCACAAAAATGGCTTTTATGGAGAAGTGAGAAGAAAAGCAAAACTTCCCTGCATCCCAATCAGTAAATCTAACAAATGAAATTGGAAAACCTCTTCAGCCACAAAAATAAAAGACAAGTGGGTTGAATCAAGGGAGGAGAATTTCATGAGAAAAGCACTTCATCAATTTTTAGGCATGATGGTGGGTTGATCATGCTCTGGGCTCGATTTGGAGCCAGGTATAGGCCTATTGAAAATAAAAAGTCATGTGATCGAAGTCATTTGAGTGAATCATCAAAACATTGCATAATAATCTTTTTTCACTTGTTTGGAAAAAGCTCTGTGAGACCGACAAAAATGTCACCCTGTTTTCCACCTTTTAATAGAGCTGACTGATGAAGCTGATGTCCTTTGAATGACAACATCTTATTGCATGTCTGTTTTCTACTGAAAACATACCCTGTTATCTGTTATGTGCTGTTTTTGTTTGGAAAAAAAACCTGAAAGGCAAACAGCCACTTTCTTAACTTGTAGTCATTGTTGTTGTTATTTCACATAAGGTTAGGTAAATTATTAAATCAGCTTATAGCATAAAATGGAACGATTAAATCTTTTACGTCAAATAAATGTCTGTCCCAGGGACAGCTGAAAATAAAGAGGATTTATTCAATGACAGGATAATAGAATAAATCACACCTCAAAATACACAATGGTCTGCCTCGGGAGGTGCAAGCAGAGATTTGCCAAGCCCCTCGTGGTCCCCAAACCTAAACCTCTTTTTTAGAAAACAAGAATGGTGGACATACTCCAAAAGAGCAATGAACACATGGTTGTCGGAGGATCTTAGCATAACTGAGAACCTTTTGTATGAAGAATGGGCAAAAATAACCTAGTAAGAACTCAAAGCTATACTTGCTTTTTATGGTTGCTCCTTTATCCTGCGTTTGTATGGGGTGTCAGTGGTCTACATCATTCGAAATGAAAGCTAAAGGTAGATGCAATATGCATACAACCTATAGATGGTGTTTAGGGATGAACATGACAGGATACCCAACATCTTTGACAGAAGGACCTTGGATATTGTATACAATCACAGTTTCTACATCAATCTCTGCAAATATTCTCTGCTATCTTTCATTTATTTCATTTATTGGCAATTTACACCTGTTTTTTTTTAAAAATCACAGACACACATAAGAGTTCAACAACAAAAACAAAAATGTTATCTTAGCAGTGAGTTCTTATGATGACAAAAACAGAAAAAAATAATTCTATTGTAAGAGTTGTCTGAGCTGTATGGCCCACAACACAAGGTTGCACCACTATTGGGCTACAGATTGCAGCACTACATCTTTACAGTACATTTGTTTTACAGCATGAACTCTGTCCCCGCTGTTTAAATGCAGTCTCAGTGGTAGATTCGACACCAAGGTCTACCCTTGGAATAGCATCACTCATATTCTTCATCAAAACAAGTCTTTTGGCAGCCGACTCCAGGGAATCCAGAGCAATAACAGAAAATAGTCAACATCTCATACTGTCGCTGTTCCTCTGCTATTCTTTTTTTTCCATCTTTCTTCTTTAATGATGAACACTCTAACCTCAGGTGTATAGTACCTCAGTCTATGTGGCTTTGTTGCCTTGTCAGTGTCATGACTTTGAAGTCATATTTTATGTTCCACAATGCTCATCTCCTTTCTTTTCATATTTATCTATTTATTTATTTGCCCATGGCAGTCCAATGTCATTATTTCCCCTCTGAATGAAAGAGAATGAAATGATGATGATGATGATGATAAGAAAGAAATAGGAAAAAAAACAAAAAAAACATTCATGCCTACAATTCTTAACCCTTTTCAAAATTCAGTTCTTCTTTCAATTATTCTAAACCCAACCACAAGGATCTCACCAAAGAGGTGACAACACTGACAAAGCTGGTCTAAGATCTATCAGCTTGGAAATAATTTGATGCCAGTCACTTTTTATTTGTTGCTTATCGAGGATAGTGGTGCACAAATTGATTCACAGTGACAGGTTTTTGGATGGAAAGGGGAAGAGAGGAAATGAGAAAAAGGTTGTGATTTACTATGCAACGGTTCCTTTGTTCTGTCCCTCAGCTTAATTGGAGGGACCCAGCTTTACATGGCCCGTCAAACTGTGACAGCGGCAGACTTTTCACGTTGTTGTTTCTTTTAAACCAAGTTCACACTACAAGATTTCAAGCAAGATTTTCATGACAGACAAATGTTGGAGGTTGTAGAAAAGCGATGGAAATCGCCAGTTCAGTTGGGGATCAGCAGTTGGGATGTATGAAGGCTACGAAGGCGTGATTTGTGAGCATCACAAAGACTAGTCTCCAGATGGAGGAGCTCAAGACATAAGTCGGATGATGGGAGGCTATTCTGGTGAATAGACTTGTATTGTCTGTCCTCATGTAGCTAATCAGACTTGTAATATGTACCGACTTTAAAATTCCCAAACACAATAGATATATCATTTAGTGTGAACAATACAACAATCTGAAGATGTCAAATATCTCGTCTTGTTGAATAGCCAGTGGAGGTTGAGTGATTGCACATCCAGAAACTGCTATATCCAATGATAACTCCAGTAAAGGTCATAGCCACTAAGGTTTGAGTTTGCATACTGCAGGTCCAGCTTTCATCAGAAACTTGATACTGACACCTTGTTTACACCTTCATTCATGGCATCTCTATGGGCCACCCCCGTTCACCTATACATTCACCATTACTTACTTTTTTGCTTTGCTTTCACCAGATAGTAGTGCCAGTTAAGAGATAAAAAGATATAGTTAGAATTAAAATTCACACAAGGTTAGAAAAATAGACTTTTAAACAAATACAAAGTTCTACACTTACTTGTTACAGTTCTCATCACATGACATAGCACTACCCAGCACAAAATAATTGCCTAAGAAATTATGTCATTATGTAGTTTCAAAGCCCATGCTGTGAAACTACATCTTCTTTGCGTGTACAAATGTTAATATTTCACAGTTTTGCACATCGATGCTGCACTTGCCAGGTGTGATCATATAAATGCATTCCAGCTGTTTTTGTAAATACGAAGCACACTATACAGTCAGTATACAGTATTCCTTGTTGTAATGGCAGTTTGATGTTTGCCCGACTCTGACTGCTGCTAATACTGCGCTAACAGCAGATAAATGGTGCTTCTCATAGTCTAGGTAACTTTAGACTTGCAATCAAGAAGTAATGAGGGTTGTCACGAGAACAACATCCCACAGGCAATAGAAGACATATCAAAACACATCTAACGCAAATTAGTCCTTTGTTGTTGTTTTTTAATCTTTATAACTTTCCGTTGTTAGCGGTGAGGGAAGAATACCTCATGTATGGGTTTTAATTAGTCTTTCAGCAAATCTTTTTTTTATTTATTTATTTATTTATTTTTTTTTTATCATATATTCACAATCTGTTTCAAACAAGATGATGAGTAGGATCCAAGGAATTTTAATGTATCAGGCTTAAACTGAAACTGCAGTGAGTAAGTCCATAATATCTTGGATGTGTGTTGTGGACATGTTGAAAGTGCAATACAATGAAGAGTTCTTGTCTGGTGGGGAGAGAGACAGTAATGATATGTCTGTATTCATAAACTGGGAGAACCTCAAATTAGGTTCATTAAATAGCAACCCAAGCAATGTACAGCCTGCAAGACAAGACCAGGAGTATCACAATGCAAAGAGATACTTATCAAAGATACAAATTATTTATCATTACCATAAAGGCCTTTGTACAGCAAGTCCATTTATGTTCAAGAATAAAAACAGTTTTACAATATTTAATCTTTAAGCTGATGCTAAATCTTTACTGAGGAATCTGATATTTATTTTAATACCAAGCACTTGACAACAAGAGAGGTAGAGAATCCAGGAGTATTACATTGCCAGGATATTATCAGATGGAACCAAAGACTGAAATGCTGAAATACACTTGTATGTGGTGTGGATAAACCCCACAGCTCTTTTAATAGCAGGTAATACTCTCCTGGCTCTTGACACCAAGATTGACCCAGTATTTACTTTTTTTTCTATTATGAAGTGAGATGACCACAAAATCATCGTCACTACCTGATGGCTCTTGTTTTTCTTGCCCATATATAACAAATGCCCACAATAGGGCAATAAAAAGCACAAGTTTTGTTTCAGTTTTAGAAAAGAAAGAATATAGAGACTGATAAAAACAGAGACCTTTTCTTATTTTTAAGGATGTAACAAAATATTTAACATGCCACAGAAACAGAATAATTCACAGAACTATTTGTACCTGGGGCAAGCCGTTTAACATGAAGTGTCAAGTCTCATTGATTCAATACTTTTTAATTCTTTTGACAAACTTACACCCCTCTGGATACACCACATTGCCAAGCAAAGCACATGTGAATTCATTCTCTCAGGAGGAGCTTCCTTTCTTCTTCCACTAAGTCTAACCCTCACAGATTGACTCCAGGACAAAGATCCGGCATGTATTGAACTGACAACATGAAAGGCTGCATAATATCTGCCCAAGAAGATATTGTTACATGTTATTGGATTGCTTTGTCTCACATGACCTGATGTAACGTGACAGGAAATTGTGGTATTCCTGTTGAAACACGACATGCGGTTGTAATATAGATGAGATGTCTGTCTCAGGAAGTTCTCAAGGATTAAAGAAAAGAGTTTGTTGGAGAACTTTTTGCCTTGGTGGTTTCCTGTGTCTCACAACTCCCACCTTTGATCACATTTACACATAATATGCAGTCTACATACATTATTACATCAGTAATATTTGATCATCTGATGATAACGCTTTAAAGAAGCAGATAAAGAAATTATAAAGGTTAGAAAAGGGTCAGACTTGGGATGAAATTCAATGCATTTCTAATGGCTTATCTGTTATGGAACTGTACTGCAGGCTCCAGTTGCTCTATGACAAATGTCTCATAAATGTAAGATGATTAATGTAAGATGGTTGACATATTTACATACAGAATGTAAACATGTGAAATGCCATTGTTTGGCCCTGGTGAGTGGATTGCCAATTATTTTGTTATTCAACTAACTAAGATTTGATCAGTTTAAATCTCTATCTCCAAGTGAGAGAAAAAATATGGTGGAAGTACTGCAGCAGCATCACAGGGAATTAAATTTGAAAAAAGGTAGGGTACCAGCAATTTACACTTTTTAAACCTCTTATTTCCTGTAATTGAGTTTTCATACAAGCAAGCTACAGAACATGTTTCTAAAATGGTCAGTGTCATACTTCAGGCTATTGGCAAAGAGATAAGAACCTAGGGCAGGACTTCAGGCAAGTGAATTTGGAGTTAATTTCAAGAACAAAGTCCTAATAAGGCAGAAGATTAGGAATAAACACCAGCTCTTCTAGTTCCAGCAGAGTCCTGTGTCTGCTTCACTACTGCTGGATAAAGGGAAGGGAGCTAACCCTGAAGCTAGCTTCTGCTTCACCCAGTTCAATACATTCCGGATCTTTGTCCTGGAGTAAACCTGCGAAGGTTAGACTTAGTGGAAGAATAAAAGAAGCTCCTCCAGAGAGAACCAATAGGGGAGACAACAGAGCAACACAGTTACTGAACCCTCACAGACATGTCGCTGAACTGAAAATGAAAGACGAGGAAAATAACTGGTTTTGTTGTAGCTGAACACTCATGTTACGCAGTGTTTTGTTCGCCTGGCGTAGCCGCCCCATAAACCTGACCCATTTTCTCATCTACATGCTGAACAATGAAGGATTTTAGAGCCCACACAATGTAATATAAATATAACAAAGTGAAAAACATTAGTGTATGAATGACAGACAGATAGACAGACAGACAGACAGACAGACAGACAGACAGATTTTAACTTGCTGTTATTCAATAAACCATGCTACTTTCTTTTTTTTTCTTTTTTTACAAATGCTTCTATTCTTTTAAAAGCACAGAGGATGCATTTATTGTGCTATTACTGACATCTGAATAAAATTTCACAGCAGCAAAAATGTAATTTATTATATTATTTCTTTTTTTTTTATGACATGTGGTATTGTAAGCGTATACATTTTGTGCCTTTCCTCTAAACCTCTCCCACGTACTTGGAGCTCCATTGTCGTTTCTTCCCTATTTAGAAAATGTCACCTCAGGTATCAGCTTTTGAAAATGTTGACAAAATGCTCTCAGACTTGACAGAAGCTCTGAACACTTTACCCCATGTTAATATTACATGTTGTGTGAAATTCTATGTCTTGGAGGCAACTGTGACAGAGCTGGAGGGCAAACATGCAAACCTTGATTAACTCATGTTGAATCTTTTTTTCCTCTGGAAGGCTCACACTGCTGAAAATTTCCATATGTTTCATCTGTACGTCTCACTTTAATCTGGTTTATTCATATAGTGCCAACTCATAACTAAAGTCATCTCAAGGCACTCAAAAGATACAGTCCAATTCAATCCAATTATAATTCTATTCATTATAATAATCCAATTTAATCAAATGCATTGTAATCCAATTCATTATAATCTGATAAAGTACAATTCATTATATTTTTATATGATTTTATTCATATTATGCCTGCTCATAAAAAGCTGTCTAAGTAAAGAAAACTAAGGATCACATCAGATTTTCTCTTTGACTCAATATCTTGTCCTCACTATGCAAAGGGAGGCAGACAACAGTAGAGATTTTGTGTTCTTGGTTTTTATGTGTATGTTTGTTTTTTCTTGCTTTTATATAATCATAATTGCTGTTCCAGAAATCTGTAGAAGACAACATGGAGGGAAATTAAAATTCTGACAGAGTACATCAACACTGAGTATTAGCATGACTGAATACTTATTCTGTTCACAGTCATGAGGAAGTTTACAATGTTTATAAAAAACTGTTGGCTATTTAAGGATTTTCAAAGGGTTTCAAATGCACACAAATGTCTTTCATTGTAAGTGTGATTGAAGTAGTTATTGGTGAAAATATCCTGTATCAGATATCTATACAGGGACGGTAAAAAGGATAGAATAAATCTTTAATTATCATATAGGGGTCCACAGAGCTATTGAGTCTTCCAGGTAGAGAGGCATTTTGTGAGAGTGTTTACTTGTTTTTATGTGATGTTGGTCACAAAAATCTGGATGCGCACCGACTTATAGGGCTTTCCCTGAGTTATTTTTGAGTGTTAAGACTTGGTTTAAGGGCCAAGCTTAGAACTGTTTGTGGTTGGGGGTTAGGAGGGCTCTAAGGGATGCATTGAGTCTTCATGGCCCATATAAATTCGATATGTGGAAGTGTATGAGTTCAGTGCCTTCAGACTCTGATATTAGGGCAAAATTACTGTATTAATTTTTGTACATATAGACCAACACTATGAAATTTACAAGCTTTACTTTACTAGCGAATGATTAGGTTTCGGCTTCATTAACACAAAATATGACCATTATATCATCACGCAGCACTTTTGAAGATAGTTCTAGTCTTTTTACGTCAACAAAAGTAAAGGTTTTTCATCGTTGTTTTATCCCCCATACATAATGTCCACTATATGTTCAAATTAACTATTACATTTTGTAAATGGGACTGTGTAAAATTTTGTTACAAGGAAATATTGTAAGTGATATGATGTGAAGGCCCAATTGCTGGGAAACAATGCAGGAGACAGGGCAAAGTTTTATGAAACCAAAAGACTTATAATAGAAACCACTGCCGACATACGACAATGAACCAAGACGGAGAAACACAACAGATGATCTGACAAAGAAATATTGAAACCAGAAGTCTAAATACATGGAACCAATAAAACGAGCAGCAGGTAAGGCAATTACCGAAAGACACCAGTTTTGATGATAAGGAAGTGGGAATAAAGTTGACAGAACAGAAGGGAATACAGTCAACAAAATAAAAACAAGAAACAAGGCACAACTAAAAAAAAAAACATAGGACTGTGAAACGAGAATAAAACTCTCAGACCATGACAGACGGTTACTCATGATTGTACATTTGTGCATAAAATGAGGCCCCTAAACTTAAATAAAAGCCACAGCATATAGTGTGTTTGGTATATGAATAAGATTCAATAACCTAAGAAAATGACATAGTAAACTACATAAATGCAAAAACAAACAAAAAAATAGTTACAAGACTTTTTTGTATCTTTGGAAGGAACTTTGTATTGTTAGCAGAGATTTTTTTTATATGCGCTGTAATGTCCATCATCCAGGATTTGTAGGGAGACAGAGAATTCCCCATTCAAGTAGAACCTCAAGACATGAGAAGGCCAAAACGATAAATTTAAACGTTAATAACTCAGTTCTGTAGGATCGCATCAAATGAAATCATTGTTGGTTTGGGGTGAAACTGCATTTTAAATACTGCTAAAATTGTTTGAAAAGCTCACTAAAAGTCTTCTAACTTTAAACAGGCTACCCACTGTCACACTTGCATTTTGGACCATTTTCAGCAAAGCTGGAAAGAATCAAGCAAATCACACGTTCTTTTAGGAAGGTCTGATGCATGACATATTTTATTATTGTGAACATCCATTCACCCTAACTCCTTTCATCCTTTCTCGTAAAGCTCCCAGAAACATTGTGAAGAATAGTACTATTTAAATATTTTCTATTATTATCATTGGAAAAAATGAATAAATTCTAATAATCTATCATGTAAATCTTGTGCCAGCCTTTTTTCTGCAGGTATATCTGGGAATGACGAAGCTAGACTGGAACTGTTTCTGTTTAAACAGCCAGAGTCTGGAGGTGATAACTGGATTTACTGAGAAGTCTGTTGTATTACTGCCAGGCAGACTGCCATGGAGAGTGGGTGTGTAGATGTGCATATGTGTGTGTCCGTGTGTGTGTGTGTAATCTTTTGTGTCTTTTCAACAAACATCACAACAATCAGATAGATGACAACAACACAGCAAACCAAGGTGAGTGTACAGAACAAACATGGTGACAACAGCAAATGCCGAGAAGACACAAATCAATAACGGAAGACAAAAATGGGGACAGAAATGTCACTGTATCCAAAATCCTTTCAAACTGTAAGTATCATGTTATATAAGGCTGCATGACATACATCCTTGGAATATATAATCTAAAGAGGAAAAGAGAAGAGATAATCATTTAACATAAATGAGTGTTTTTCAGTTTCTTTCTTTTTCAAATATATACAAATCAATACGTAGTGTAACTTATTCATTAATTTATTAATCTAAAAGGGGAAGCACATGTATACACATGAAAGTAAACATGTTAAGCACATGACAAGATGTAGAACAAGTATAAAACACCACGCAAAATCAAGGCAGGTATATACAGCGCACAGTATCTGTGAAATTCATGTATCTGTAAAAAGCCAGTTTTTAAGATGAGATTTAACAGTGGTGTATGTGGTGCGTTCTCTTATTACAGGTCGTATAGTGTTCCAGATGTAACTATCCCTCACTGATTGCCCAGATTGTCCAAAAGTGGTGCATCTGTGGGGGACCTCACAGTCTCCTCTTGTGGTGGCTCTTGTGGTCCTTCCAGTGAATGATTTTAGTTTGACACAACCCTTCAATGGTGGTGGTGCAAGTACATTTAATATCTTTTTATATGGAACAGATATTTTCCTCCATTTTGAATGACGGGATAATATTGTTTGCGCGTTTAATACGCTCGAGTTAAATTTTTTCATCTTGAGCGAACAGGCGGAAGACCCTTCATTCTGGCAAATAAAACGCTCAATACTAGCGAATAAGACACTCCATTTGTGCGAATAAGACGCTCAATTGGGGTTTTACGCGCCGCAAATTTCGCGACAGATGTGCCGCCCCAAGCAAACGGGCGTCTATTCGCATCTATACATTGACTTAATATGTGATTTCAATGCGCAAATAATTCTGCTTGCGCCCGATGCGAACACAGGGCAAAAGTTACAACATCATCAGCGTATATTTGGAAATGAAAGTTACTGCATGCGTTTGAATCATTGAGAATAATATGTATATGCAGCTTTACAGTTTGTTGCTGTATTACGGAATTCAAGTGTTTTCACAGACGTTACAGTCTTCTCTGCGCCATACTGATTAAAAATGAAAGAACCTGAATTCGGTGGTATGTAGATTTTTACACATGCACATATTTACACTAAAAACCTACCCGAAGTACTCATACATATATATGCGTGAGGGGGCTCTTTAATGATTGGCTGCATCACATCAACCAAGCTTTGATGCCCGCATATGCTTGTTTTGTGACTGATTCATATCAAGCCAATGCCCCGTCTGGCTGAACGCCCCCTCACACCTGGGTCTGGCCTTTTTGCCTTCGATATTATTATACACACAAACACTGCAAACAAGCAGACAGCATTACCTATCCACAAACACAAGCAGGTTCATTTGCTAGCCAGTTCAATTAATATGACATGAACAGAGAGTTCATAATTGAAGGCTCTTTTCAGATACCTGCCTCACTACTCCTTTTGAAATTTAGTTTTTATAATGAGAGAGTACTTGACAATTGAAGTCCAGCCTCTTTGTCTCCATGGGAAGGACTAATACCCTCATTAATTATGACTTAATGAAATACTAAATTTCCCCAGGTGCTGTTTGACTGACAGGTGGTCTTACAAAAGAGGGACCCACCCCCCTTAAATGTCTATAGGCCTTGCAGTACAATGTCATTCTCTAATTGGCAATTTACCGTCCGTTCAATAGACAGGCTTGCTTTCTCAGTGTCTGTAGAGTTAATAGTAATGGTGTTTTTCAACATCCAGATTAATTTCTTAAAAGCCTGCCTTTAAAGAAAAGTGTTGGGTTTGCAAATAAAAGGAAGCGATTTGAAGGTGGAGAGTGCTCGTCTTGGGGTTTTCTGAAAGGGCTCACAGGAAGTGGTATAGGCAGGCTGAAAGACAGAGGGAGGAAGGACACAGAGGAAAACAGAGAGGCCAGCAGTATTAATCTCGAGTAAAATGAATTTGCTTAGCAGGTACTTCTGCTGGAGTCGCCACAGCTGAAAGAGGAGATCAGTCTTACTAGGTCTGCATTGCCACTTCATCTAATCCCTCTCCTTCTTTTCATGAGCTTAGGAATCTGCCATTTGTGGACTCTTCGTTTTCAATACTCATGCCAACCGACAGAAATATCCTAGAATTTTGGTGATCTATTGTAAAATGTGAATAAAATTTAAATCTCAACTTTCCATATTAAGTAAACATATTATCAGTCTATCAGATTTTTTGATAACGTTTTTTTTTTCCTCCCTATTTTTTCTTTTAGCAATTTAGCTTAAATGCTGCGATTAACATTTGCCAACATGGGCCTTCAGTGGCAAGTTAAATAAACCCAACTGATAAATGATCTATTCCAAGCCTTAGTGACTCATATGGAAGCACAATACTAATCCCTACTCCCTGTGGGTATTTTTGTAATCAGAGGAGGAATATTTTTAGGTCTTAGGTTAAAACTAAGTTGGCTTTGCTTTCATTACAGCTTTCCCTTTCAAAAACACCTAACCATTATTCCAACTTGGGCTGTGCGTATAATCAGTAAATGAAATAATGTTTTTGAGCAGTCTCCTTGCTAAAAAAAACAACAAAAACCTTTAAGTTAGACTGAAAGGTGCATTTACCCTTAACACGAATTGAAAGTTTGCCTCGCCAGTCCACACAAATTCACCCACTGAAGGATTTCTAAAGCATTTGACAACACACATCTTTGACTTTGCCTCTATGGTTACCACCATAGAGGATGAACTTCAGCCACAATTATTTCCACCATCAACAATGTACTCATAACATGAAGTAGTTTTATCGTTTTTGTTTGGTTTTTTAAGGTAAAAAGATATAATCAAATCCAAATATGTGGTTGATTTAATTGAATTGAACTTTCTTGTTTTACTCTGTAGCCAAGTCGCTTTGCCCCACCAGTGGGGCAGTGAACTGTTTCAGCAGGTATTGCATTGATCAAGCAGCACTAATTTATCTCACTGAGAATAACCTTATCTCTGCAAACCATTTTTCAATTTCTCATTAGTTATTGTGAGATTTTAAGTAGGACATGTGTCCCCTCTGGGTTATCATCTTTTCGTGGGACTTTTGCTAGAGTTTGTGGGTGTTGTAGTTGACAAAAAGACAATATAAAATGCCAAAGTAAAGATAAGCGACAAGTTTCAGTTTCATACAAATCAGAGAGCATATTTTCTCCATCATTTGTTAGATATCTGCCATTCATTCATACATAAATCCACTAGTCTTTCAAATGACTTCATATTTATTTTACCTGCACAATTCACTCAGTTTGACACACATATCCATAGTTCAACATGCTTTTGTTTGAAAACCACATTGTTTTCAAAGTTGTGCCCCTGAGGTAAACCCGGGCTAGCTCAAAATTATAAAGTATTATATTATTTTATGCAGCAGTGTACTCCATGACATGTTCCATCACCTACATTTCTTCATAATGTTGTTTAAAAAAAAACAACTATACATATAATGTATTATAACATACAAAAAGCCAAGATTGCAAGGTTTGCACCAGCACAAGTCAACTGGTGCCATGTGATCAAAGAAATGGATGTCATGACATTAAACCAAGGAAATAGTGGTGAACACTGTTATGTTGCATGCTGAAAACCAAGACATTCTTCAAAATAATCATTTTCAGTGCCCTAAAGCTAGGTTTGGATGTGAATAAGAAGTGTAAACGTGCATGTCAACACATTCTGTTTTCATGGCATGTGTAGGCCTACATATGCTCCAGTGTTGTTTTTGGCAGCCATTTGAGTTTTAGGTTAGTCTTAGTCTTTTTGACGAAAATACATATTAGTTTTAGTCACATTTAGTCATTTCAATATGTGATAGTTTTAGT
>JBBBVU010000005.1:12527932-12552285 GCA_037177055.1 Atherinosoma microstoma
ATATTTACACACACATAAGCCCACAAACCTGGTGATGAGTTTTCTAATTAAGATTTGGCTTTGAGCTTTTTTCTTTCTAAAATAAAAATAACTGCCTTTGAAAAGTGATTGTGTGTAAGATTTCTGTGCATTAAAATTAATTAAACATGTTTTTTTTCTGTGAGCTGTGGAGAGCCTTCTCCCTCAGCTCAGAAAAAACTTCATTGGCACAATCGCAAACAAAGTTTTAGCAAGTTTGAGAAACTATCCCTTTACCATATGATTAACAAAGACAAACATTATATAAACGTTTTGCCAGCAACATTTGTGATTATCTATTATCAGTATTATAAGAATTAAAATAATAAAAGACATCATGTTACCTGGTGTTTAGCACTGACCAAAGTGTGTCCAAAGTTTTGCTTTTTTAACCAAACTGTAAGGAAACAAATGACTACAATCTTGTGTCATCTCAGGAGTACATTCTTTTTAAAACAGGTCATCCTTTTCTCTTAGTTGTTCACTGTAACATAACTTTTGAGTAGATGCTCAATCTTTTGCAAACTCCTGTATAAATCGATGATTTATTTTTTTCCATACAGAAATCCTTTCTCTGCAGGCTTTTGCTCGGATGACCTGCTGCTGCTTCCAGTTACAGAACAGTAAAACATCAATTGGTCAGGATTCTTATTTATCTGTTGTTGCTGTAGTACACAAAGGTTTGTTTGTCTATGATATATAGCTAACCACAGGATTGGCTGTGGGACTTGCTAAGCCCTGTCCTTGCTTTTTTCTTTGAAAGCAAATAAAAGAAGTCAGACATCCAAGATCCTGGATATCAGCACATATCCTGAAAACTGCCAGGATTGTGGGGGCGACGGTAAGAAGTAAATATCTTGGAAAAGATATTTTCTTCTAAGATTTTATGCGTCTCCAATAGGCGACACAGTTTCTTTGTAAGAGAAATATTGGTGTGACTTGACAGGAGTTTAAAAGATTTATGATACACATAGCAAGTTGGTTGGCGTTCTTGTATCTTTACACTCCTGTAGAGGGGAAAGAAATAGTCTCTTTGTCTCCTCAAACTACATTCAAACTATCATTCAGACCTGGAAATTCAGAATTGCAGGGGCTCCAGATACACAGGTGCACGACATGCGAAGGAGATTACTCCAAACTTGTGTTTTCATGTTTTTTGGGGTTTTTTTTTGCCAGCTTGGCTTCAGACGACTGCATCCAGGCCACTAATTGGACAGCAGACCATGCATGCAGAATGGCATATGTTTCTTCCTCTAATGACCCTCCTGTAGTAGCTCAGTGTCAGAACAGGAGGAAAAGAGGCACTGCCATCTGACCTGTAAATGTGCCAAGCTTTAGCAAGCCTTTGATCTGGCATTTTGTAGTCCAAATGTTGCCCCAACAACTCTGCATGCGGAACGGAGAATGTCATATGGACAAGCACCAAGTCAATGAATATTCCTGTTTTGGACGTGATGCATTGTTATGCTAATTCACAGGGCATAATCAATGACACTTGCATTTCCACTCAACTTGGCCCTAAATTAAGAACACATTCATCTTGAGAATTGGATTTCAGAGACAGTACTCCCTACTGCGCCTGCTATTTAAATGTTAAGTATGGATACATTACTGAAGGTCAAGAGAGAGCCCAAAGCAAATGGTCCACGAGAATCAGGACAGAAAAAAAGGGGAAAGAATAAAGATCCTCAGGATCTGAAGGGTCTTCATCTTTCAGCTTTCAGGCTGGCTCAAGGATGAGGACGAACGCTTCTTAAATTGCTGCTCCATATTTTTTGAAGATTTCTCCATTAAAGCAGTCACGATACTGAATAAGATTAGCGCAACCAAAAAAAAAAAGAAAAGAAACAGAGAATGACGGAAGGAATGATAATAAAGGACTATACCAAAGAGACGAGTTTTTTAAATTACCCTCAGAAGGTGCAAGTCTTCTTTCAGAGCAAGGACGTGTTTCTGCACAAATATTTGCACTTCATTGTTAAGACATATTAAACTTGTGGGACGCTTGACTTTAACAAATGACCTCAACCTTTATCACATGGAAGAATGTTTATAAAGCTGTTTCTCCACAAACACAAGTGTCAGACTAAAACAAAACTACATAATCATGCATGAAGAACTGCATCCATCCAATCTTTTCACGTATCAACAAGCAGTAAACTGCTCGTGCATCACTTGTAATCTCTCACAGGATTGTATTTCCCAGGTGTGTTGGGGCTGTGCTCTGTTTTTCTTCCATAACCCATACTGTGTTACTTCATGAAATAAGAAGCCCTATAGACTCAGATAAGATGATGGAAGCAAACTACATATAAAAGAGACAATAGGAAGATGAAAATGGTTGAAAATATATAATTAAACGTGCCTTTTTAAAAAAGAAATAACCACAGTTCCATTAGGTCTCCTATTTTACAAAGTAAATTTCATTGGTTAAATAAAAGCAAATGTTTTTCAACCTCAAAGTGCTTCATCAGTTTCTCTTCATCATTTATTCCCAACTCTGCAGCATGCAGTAAATGCAGATATAGGAGATTTTGTTGAGCAAGTATTGTATATTTAACTATGTATATATAACTAAAGGAAATATTTCATTCCAAAGAAAGGAAAAAAAGATGTGCAGTAGCTGACTTGATCTTAAATCTGGTCTCTTAACACAGTGTAAAAATAGATTGTTTCATTGAAATAATCAATTTTGTCTCTATCTTTTTTTTAACTTCTAAATTACATAAACGTTTGGGTAGAATATGAGAAAGACAACTGCTTTTGCCCTAAGATTTGCTGGAATTGATAGTCTTGAAAGTTGTTGCAGCTTGGCTCTAATGATTGCAGTGGCAGTCAGTCTGTCAGTCAATACACAAAGTTAGTCCAAACCAGTATGAACCATGCAACCATCACGTTCATGTTCCCCTGAGGATGGATAATAATGATTACAGATAGCCGTCACTTCCAGGTGGCATCATTATGTAGACATTTTCCCTTATGAATTTTAGTCATACTTGTAAAAGAATCATTGGTGCAGAGGATTAAATCCACTTCCTGTGTTCTCAACACCTTGAGCCATATTTGTCAGAAAAAAGTGCCTGAAAAAAATTGTAACCCAAAGTAAATCAAGAATTTTTTCCACAAATGTTCAAATGCATGGTTTTGTAATTTAGGGATATCTATGGAACACTGACAATTTATACTCACTGTAAAAAATGTTTTGTCTGTTACTACACAGTCGGTAAACTGCAATAAAACAGAGAAATGCCATTGATCACTTTCAGAAACAAAATAATTTCAAAAAATTTATATTTGCACTAAAATACACCTTTGGTCTTATTATGTGAACATGATGGTCTAAACTTTAAGCAACGGGGACATTAAAATGTTTCACTATCCATGACTGTCATTTTGTGATATTGAATTAGTATTTAAATTCTCGTGAAATGTTTGGCGCAAACTAATATCTTCTTTAGGGTGAATTAAAATAGCTTTTGTACTGACTTTTCATCTGCCATTTTGTCCACTTTGTCCAATACTGAGGGTCAGCTAAACTGATTGTTTTAGAAGTTGAGAAATCCCTGCCATTTACATCAACTTGTGGATCTGTTGATGTGAAAGTGAAGTTGATGTGAAGTGTTTGACTGTTTGAGTAAATTGTCTGTAATTTTGTTTGTATATAATAGAGGCCTAAGATGCTCAATTAGTTTTACCTATCAGGCACTAAAGTTTTAGGTTTGCAATGTTGTTTTTAATTACTAAAAGCCAAATAGACTAAACTTTGACTTTAATATATGTTTCACTTTGGTTAACGAATTAACTAATGCATAACCACACTCATTGGTTTACATATACCAAATAGTAAACAATCCAATGGTCATATGATCAACACTACCTGCTAGGTTGTTGGCAGCACGCCATCACAAACAGTTCCTGATGCTTTAGTTCTTCTTTTAATCACTTTATCATCATCCCGCACCCCTATTACCTTTTATTTTATTGTAAAACAATATTTATTTATTTACTTGCATGACTTTTTAATTTCAGAGCAGCCTCACAATGCAGACATAAAGAACGCAATCGGTACATTCATCATCTTTCAATTTATAGTCTTGAGATTCACTCTCTGAGGATGCACTAATATTCCAATAGGGAGAAAGATATTTGCATTTTGATTAGTGCCGGCCAGCATCTCTCGTCTCTCCGGCCTTCAATTCCATCCGACAGTCTAACCACTACTGCACAGATTGAAACTATACAATTAAATAATGGATCAAATAGGAGGGGGTCATCTGGTGGGGGCTCTGTGGCATGTTTGATGATTACTGTAGAGTATGTTTCTCTGTCGTTTGGCATAGAGAGAGAGAGAGAGCCTTGAAAATCTCTTACGCTCTTGCTTTTCACATTGGAATCTCTGACATCCTTTATTGTTCAGCCGTTAAAGGGTGGGGGGGGAGCAGTTGTATGAACCATCATGTGTCACTCATTTAAAAAAAATAGGGGAAAAAAAGGCAGCTAAATTCAAATCCAGCCTTGTGGGAGTAGTTTATTGCTTGTATTAGTAAGAGCTTGCCTTTGATGTTTTACCTCCTACCAGGGCTTGGATGGGGAGAAAGGAAAGCAGAGAATGAAATAAAACAAAAGTTTTCATCTCCCTGATGCCTCGCCATAATTCGGTGTGCCAGAGGATCTGTGCGTTGTCTGCAAATGTTTTGTTTGTGTTGCATTAATTTCACAGTGTCTTGTTAAAAGAGGAGGAGAGAAAAAGAGAGAAAGAGAAAAAACCCAAACATCTCCTTCCAATCAAATCTGCCTGACAAATCGGTTTGTTTGAGTGTGCATGTACAAGCTTTTGCTCGCATTTGTCTCAGCCAGAATTGTGAAAACTGAGCTGTGCAACCAGGTGGATAAAAAGCTGACCAGCCTCTACAATGTCACCAGAAAACACATTGATGTCAATCAAAACTTCTATCCAGGCATCATATGGTTGTGATCAAAGGAAATTTGGGAATGTATCTATAGATTGAAAGCGGCACAATACACTACCATATGTTTGCATAACCTTGAAACGCAGAAACCTTGAAAAAGACAGCTGTTTCCCAGCATGGAGGCTCAGTCACCTTGGAGATAGATTTCAATTTAGACATTTTATTTTTGTTTTTCCTTCAGCATCCTTTAAAGTGTTTTCCCTTTATTGTCACTAAACTGGAGCCAAGTTTGATGCCATTAGTACCATTTATCTTTAATCTAAAGCTGAAACAGTGCTTTGGTTGGATTATATTGGTACGATCTTCCTCACCCGCTCTCTTCCTCCTCATCTTTATCCCTAAGGCCTTTCCAGTTCCGCTCGCTGTTTGTCTTGGGGCATTGTTTTATTACCTTCAAAACTCTACTGGGAAAATCTTAAGACAGTGGTTGCCTAGCAACAAGGACTTGACGGTTCCGCCACACGAGCGGAGCGGAGAGCGGCCCGGAGCAAGAGAAAGTCGTGAAGAGGAGGGAAAAGGAAGAGGTAACACTCGGAGTGGAACAGCAGCAATATCGTCACAGCTGGAGCCGTGGGTTAGGACCTAGTGAAGCAGCAACAGCATGCTCACCTGTCCCTATTGAATTGCCAGCAGACACAGTGGAAGGTGATAAGATGAATGTGAATCAGTTTATTCACATTTATAAGGGCAACTAGTTTAAGATCACTCTATTGAAGGCATGACTACAAAAGTACTGCAGCAATCATCTTCATTGTTTAGTAATGAAGAGCCTTTTTTTCAACTGGAAAGTAGAAGGGGAAATGTTCAGGATCTCTTTAGATGGTTGTCAGGTTTTGTTTGTCATTTTCATGTTCAAGAAACCAGTTTGAGATGATTTGAGCTTAGTTACATGTTTTATTCTACTTGAAGTAACCATCAGAAGATGGGAGTACTGTGATCATAAAGGGATGGACATGGCCAGCAACAACACACAGACAGGCTGTGGCATTTAAACAATGATCAGTTGGTACTAAGGGGCCCGAAGTGTGTCAAGAAAATATCCCCCACACCCTACACCTCCACCACCAGTCTGAGCTGTTGATATAAGGCAGGGTGGAGCCATGATTTATGTTGTTTACTAATTCTACAATCTGGATTTTTACAGCTGAAATTGAGACTCAGACAAGGCAAAGTTTGTTTTTCCAATCTCGTATTGTCCAATTTTGGTGAGCAAGAGTGAACTTTAGCGTCCTTTTCCTGCTTTTAGCTAACAGGAGTGACGTCCACTGTTGTCTTCTTTTGTTGGGCACCCAGAAATAGTATTCTGTATACCTTGGTTGTAATCAGTGATGGTAAAGAATATGGACGAACCTTCCGCCACGTGACCCTTAGGTTTCTTAAGAGCTGAAAAGAGGCTCGTTGGGAGGTTCCTACCTTCACCATCTTGGCAGGGTCACATGTCTCGTCACTCCTGGAAAATACAAAAATGGGTGGTGCGGTGGCGCTGAATGGAGGGCTGTAAGCGTGGGGATGAATGATTGACACCATCAAACTCTGAGCTGGCTGTAGCTACAAACTAACAAAGCTAACCCGGAGCTAACGGGAGATAACCAGCTAACAGAGGTAAGCAGGCTAAAGCAAAGGCACGCTGTCAGCTGGTCATAAACCAAGGTTGTGCAACTCTCTTTTGCCGGATATCTGGCACCTGTCAATCAAAAAGGACACACCCCTAATTATGAAAAATTTCAAGATTAACTAACATCTAAACGAATGAGTTATAAAAAAATTCACTCCCTCTACAGTTGTCACAAAGGTAAACCTGACCTATCAAACCTAAAATGTTTTTTGTACCAGGCTGTAAACATGTTTAATTCTGCTGTGAAGTTGGCCTTTTTAACATGGGAGTCTATGGTGATCTGCTCTGTTTTGGAGCCAGCCCCTAATGGATGAGGGGGGAACGGCAATGTTTGGCACTTCCGCGTAGGCTCCAACCAGTCTGCCCATGCTCCTCTGACCTTTGACATCAACAATGCAATTTAGTCCAGACATCTGTCACTCACTGGACATTTTCCCTTTTTTGGACCTTTCTCTGTACACCCTTGAGATAGTTATGAAATGAAAATGTTCGTAGATCAGAAGTTTCTTAAGACTCAGACCAGCCCATCTGGCAGCAACAATCATGCCTCAATCAAAGTAATTTAATTGCCCATTCTTCCCCATTTCGATGCTTAGTTTAAACTTCACCAGGTACTGACCATGTACATGCCTAAATGTACTGAGTCGCTATTTCTGTTAACAAGCAATTGAACAAGTGTACCTAATAAAGTGGCTAGTGAGTGTATATTATAATTCAATATTCCAAAGCCATTATTACAGATTATTACTGCCAGTTTTCCTAATATGTATTCCTTTAGCTGAAGTGATGAACATTAAATCTAAAGCTGAAACAGTGCTTTGGTTGGATTATATTGGTACGATCTTCCTCACTCGCTCTCTTCCTCCTCATCTTTGTCCCTAAGGCCTTCCAGTTCCACATGCTGTTTGTCTTGGGGCATTGTTTTATTACCTTCAAAACTCTACTGGGAAAATCTTAAGACAGGACCGAATTTGGCAGGGGTGTCCAAATTCGGTCCTCGAGGACAGCTGTCCTGCAGGTTTTCAATATTTCCCTGCTTCAAGTCACCTGGCTCAAATTAAATGGATCCAACAACGTATGAAGTTCTGCACAATGACTCTTTTATTTGTGTCAGGTGTGTTGAATTCGGAAAATAGAGTTGGACTGATACCGATATTAGCTTTGGAAATACTCATCAATCCTGCCAAAAGGGGATCTGCGAGTATTTCTGTCAAACACCAACAAAGAAACAGAATGATAATTCTTTTTTTCCTGCCCAACACCATCACACACAGATGCAGGAAGTTACGCAAACTTGTGTGACAATTGTATTGAATTGGTAGGCAGAGAAGCAGTTGCACGCGAGTCACTGTTGTGGTAACATTTAGCATTATGCCAGCAATTTTGGCATTATTACTCATTAGAAAATCCCACTTGCAATACAGCAACATGCCTAATATGCAGGGCTGAAGTTTCCAGGGGTGGCATGAATGCTGTTATATTCACTTGAAAGAGCACAAGGAGTTTGTTGCCATTATGGTAGAACTGCTGCCACTACCGTAATGTACAGTATATCAGTGCAAAGCTGCGCTTCTCAGGTTTCAGAATCCGTTGGAATTACCTGAATAGCGTAAACGGTTGAAGATTTATGGTTCAAAAAATCTTAGTCATTTTCTGTCGCCAGTGACAGCATCCGATTTGATGGGTTAAAGGAAAAGCACAATGAATCACAACAACGACAAACACTGGCAAATGCTTTAAAAAAACTTGAGAAATTTGCAAAAGAAAGCCAGAAAGCCATTGCACCATCAGAGAAAGTTTTAGAATTTATTGTCCTGGACGACCAGCCCCTGTCCGTCATGGAAAATGTTCAATATAAGCCCAATTCCAAGATTTATTTGATAGAAACTCTCAGATTTTAATTTATGTCCTCAATAATTCAAACAGGGTCTGTGGCAATGATTGTTTTCATGTTTAAATTCATATTTTGTAGTTAACCTATGCTGGGCCATTGGGTGATAGTAACAACAATATCATTCATCAAAGTCAATAATAAATATAATTGATTTAAAATATAAATTTAATAGATCTCTTATCAAAATAACAAAGGTATCTGTTCGGTATTCGGTATCGGCAGATACCTAAACCCCACAAATCGGTATCAGACAGAAAAAATGGTATCGGAACAACTCTAAAGGAAACATGGAAAACCTGCAGGATTGTGGCTCTCAAGGACTGGAGCCGGACACCCCTGATGTAAGGTGAGCAGAATAAGTTACTATAGCAATCAAGCCAGCATAAAAGAGAATTGACTTTGTGACCTTAAAAACCCTGGCTTTAGGCTCAGCATACCTCGCTAACCCATCAATCTCACTTCGTAGCAGACCCCTATCGTGTCACTCCAGGAGCCTTCCTCTTTGACTCTTGATTAAATTTGCATGTGAAGTGCCCCTCCCCTCCTGTTTTTATATCCACTCAAGTTATCTCCCTTTTGGTTCAGGAAACATTGATAAGCAGCATCCTACGGGCAAAGGAAAATCAAAGCTGTGGTTAGAAATTGAGGTCAGAGAGTGGGTAGAAATGGTGTTTTTGCAGGGTCACCTGCGTGACTTTTACCTGTGCTGACATGGATGTAAATATTATTAAAGTTCCATGCATTAACTTCCCTGCATCGCTTTGAACCAACACAGTGACTGCTGTTGACATTTGCACTGTTAGAAGTGAGCTTACACAAGCTGCAGTGGCGCCAGCTCAGATATTTAATCATAATCAAGCATACGATCACTGGGCTAATTATTATTAGTGAGATATTAGAGCACTGAGCGGAGAAGGGTTTATTTACAGAGAATCTTCATTCTCTGACTTGTCTTCCACTTTGCTTTGGAGCCCCATCCCCCAACACTCACCTCACCTCTCCTCTGATTATTGTCTCAAACGTTCACTCCCTTGACTGAAACACCTCTCCAAAGGACAAACTGCCACACAATCTGTGTATCGTCATGACTTGGGCGAATTTATTTGCAACCATTCTCTGAAGAAAATAAGAAAAGGAGTTAAAGGCCACTTAAAGGCCAGCGTGAATGGCAGAGCCTTTCGAGTATAAGCATTGTGTTTTACAAAAAAGAGGTCACGTCTCTCAAAACTGTTAGACTGATAAGTGTGGATGTTTCAGTGGGGTCACGCAGTGCTCAGTGAAGTGGAGCCTTTGCTTTTGCTATTGATAGCTCCACCAATACACCTCATGTAGGGTGGAAATCGATGTTATCTGGTAACTGTGAATTTTGTTTGTGCTTCTTTTCCACTAACTCAAATGGGAGCCTGGAAGATTGTAATTATTTGTATTTTCTGAAAATTCTTGCTGTATCTTGGGCTCTATCTTTGGGGGGGGGAAAAGCTTTATAAGAACAGACTGCTTTTGTTATGCACAAAGTATTTTGAGCACACGGTTCACACAATGAATCAATTGTATTTTCTGCACAACAGGAGACTTGAAAGAGAAGCTCTCTTTTGGTCTGGTATATTTGCATTGTTTTCTTTCTCCTTTCTCAAATTCTGTTGAGCTCTTACAGTGTACTTTGATTCTGAATGCATCTGCCATTCCCATGAAACCAATAACGGCTCATCTATTCATTTTGTCAACAGTATCTTTCAAGATCCTCTTTGTGAAACGATTTGCTAAAGCAGTGAGAATCATAAGCGACTGAAAATGTGATTAATTCATTCTTTGTTTTGTCAAATGGAATATAATGAGAGTGTCAGCTGAAAATTTTGACAGATAAATTTCCTTTCGCTTTTCAAATTGCAATCTCATTTTGATTAGGCTTTGACAAGCCTGTTACTGGTCTAACAGCTGAATAGTACTCAATTTATCTATGCTCATAAACTGAGATTTAAGTCACAATTTTGAACCAAAAAAGGTAATTTTCGGTTGATCTTGAAAGAAGCCAATTTAAATTAAAACTATGTGATTTAATCTTGATTATGAGATGATAGAGCATATGTTCCCTGCAATTAGCTGTCCGAAGATGACCCTCTTCTAATTTGTTGAGAGTTCAATGTAGCATGAAATCTAGGGCAGGTCATTCCCAAGTGTTTAATCTGTTCTTGGGTAAAAGGATGAAAAAAAAGAGAAGAAAAGTGATACTAGCCAAGCAGGGTAATTAGCTGGGCGTATCATTGATGAGAGGCTGTGCTTCGGTGTACCAACACCTTGGACTCTCCTATTGCATTCTTCCATTCAGGCTTTTATAATGAGCTCAGTGAGAACTCAGAACACCCATGCACAGTGTTAGGAAACAAAAAAGAAAGTTAGAATCAGCAAGAATACAGATGGAGTGAGGCAACACGAGAGGAGCAAAGGAGATTTGCAACAGAAGATGAGGCATTCTCAGCAGACCAAAGGAGTGTTCCAGCCTTTCAGGAAAGGCTGTGTGAAGTCCACTTGTGTATATATCAGAGCACAGATGTTAGAGTTTTGATCCTGGATATCAGATAAATTATATCAGCTTGCATCTTTGAGTCAGAGCCTGGTTTTACACATAAACCACATCTCAAATGTTGAAGAGCTCATCACCTGTGCTGTTTGGATATGACCTCATTTCTCTTCAGAATTTTTTACTTCTTCCAAGCTACTTAATGGAAAAAAATAGTATAACCATCCATTTAAAAATATTCAATCTGTATAATTTGAATAAATTTGCCAATGCATAATTCAAAGCTTTGTCTTCAAGATCGTTGTGTTATGCTGCAGAATTAACTAAACCAAATCAGATGGCTCCTTGTTGGGTGATAATTTAGGTATCTCAAACAAAGTCCAGTGGCTTCTATTAAAAACTACACTAAAAGTAAATAATATAATGCTTGGACCAAATCAGACACCAAATCTGAAATGTTTTTTTGTTTTTTTTAAGTTAAGTCTGGAAAAGAGAAGAAAAGTTGTGATTCCATATTCACCTTGTGCAGCAATTACAAGCTTCATACTTCAGGGCACTTCAGTCACTGTTATTTTTGCCCTTTGTTCAAAGCAAAACTGCTCCAGCTCCTTCAACTTGGATGGGTTCTGCTGATGTTCAGCAAACTTTAAGTCATTCAACAGATTCTCAGTTGGACTGAGGTCAAGTTGGACTTTGATTGGTCATTTCATCAAATTGAAATGTTTCCTCTTAAACTACTTGAGCAATGCTTTAGCAGAACACTAGGGTCTCTGTCCTGCTGGAAGGTGAGCCTTCATTCCAGTCTGGAATCTGGAAGACTGAAATAGGTCTTCATTAAAAAAATTCCCTGTATTCAGCACTATCCATCATTTTCCCAGTCCTTACTGATTTGAAAAAAGAGAAAGAAAAAACACAGCATGAAGCTGCTACTACCATGCTTCATGTAAACTGTGTTCTTGAGGTGTTGGGTTTGTGCCAGATATAGATCTGGGAGTTCTGGTGAATGGTCCTCTCTAGGCAGGTTTTTTATGATGCCATATTCTTTCAAGCGAAATGGACTTGTGATCAGAGGACCCAGGTTCAAGTCCTCAGACTAGCTTAGAAGGTGAGCCAGGCCCTTAACCCCCAACTGCTCCCTGGGTGCTGGAACATGACTAGTGATGGATCAAAAGTACAGGAATGATTTTGGTATATATCCCTGAGATATGTTCTCTTCTTCTATATACAGTAGCAGTTGGCTCAATGTTTTCTGTTCAGTCTTTTCTATTTGAACCTGAGTGCATTGCAAGAGAGAAGACAAAGAAATCTCTGAAAATACATTTAAAAATGAGGACAGATGGATGAAGAGGACAAAGTGGACCAAACTATCTGCTGTTTGTACAGCAGCTGCTTCCCAGTACCAACTCAAAGAGAGAGCGGTGTGTTGCAAAGAGCTATGCACCACTTTTAAATTTTCTTATGTGTAGAATATATTTGAATATGTTTTCTTTTATCTAACTTAAACTATCTAGCTTATTTCCCCCCATATTTGCCATTTCAATGAGTAAAACATTGTCAGAACAGTGAGTTAAAGTTTAAAGGAACAGCTAGAATACAATTCTACTTTGGCATTTGAAAGTAGGTACTTCCTCACAAACAGTTCATGTATGATCAGATTGACAATTAGGTATGCTGTCTCTTTAAAGGTTAAAAATTTTATGCCCATTATTTGCTTCTTTATATTTCCTGCACATTCAATCTGAATTCATGCGTGAAGGTTAGTGTAGTTCCTCTACGATGTCATTTCAAGCCACTCAAATGATTCACAATCACCCACAACAGTACCAGACTTAACTTTATTGACCTCCCCAAACATAACAATATCTACGGCCAAAAATACAGCAATCTGTAGCTATCATACTCTCCAACCTGTCCCAAGAGGTTGACACCAGCAGCTCATCCCCCTTCAACCTTGCACACACATACACACCCTTAATCAAGGTTGGAAGATGCATTTGGAGAATTCAGAATTTCAAGCACCTCTCTAGTCTACCAGTGTCTCGACTTTGCCTGATTAAAATGATAGAGGGTCTGGAGAATGTTTGATCTCCAAATCAATTTACATTTAAAATTCAATTTTGCACCTGCAGGACTTTGATTTTGAAACTTTATGCCTTTCCCAGCCTTACAAGGGTGGAGATTAATCCCACCAGCTGTTAAAGGAGAAATTGTTGATATTCTTTTTTCATCCTTTGCTTTTTTCCTGATAAATTCTCATAGACGTATCACACTGAGCAATATGTGAAAACTATCCTTTTTCAATAAAAGGACTTGGTTTTGAAAATGAATATGTCAGTGGTGAATATTAACATGGTGTACTGTCTGACACCATCTGCCATCTAAAACTAATACAGCATGCCAAGGGATACACATAGATGGCATCTCTCACACACTAGCTCAAAATGAATGTAAAATAATGAATGATGGGATGCAATCAATGCTGAAAAGATGAAGGAGAGTAACAGTGGAGGAATGAAAAACAAACAGGACCTCTTTACTAAGTCATAGCCTACAGTTTTAATATACCCCTCCAGGGGGAAATAGCTGTTTTAGAATGTTGTCAATTATATATTGATTCTCGCATTAAATTACACAAGCCCTTTCCTCTATAACAGACTGACAATAAAGACATTTTTAATGTTAGCATGTTTTTTTTAATTAAAACAGTTCTCAAGAGAGACAGCAAGCCCTTTTTGCTACAAGATCCATTTTTTCAATTAAGCTTTACTTAATTGATTCATGTTTAAAAATGAATCCTGAACAAAAGCAGATAAAATAATGCAGGCTCCCTTTAATCATCATTAAATGGAAGCATATTTTAAAATGCTGAAAGACTAGAGCTCTATAAGTCTTTCTTATCCGTATCTTTAGGTTTTCATAATGCATTTTCCGTATATGGAAGGAAAGGAATAGTTTCTTCCATTTATGATTATAGATGCCAAAGATTCTGTCTATATTCTCTTAATATATTTGGATTACCATCTTACAACCTGAATTCCAGAAATGTTGGGGCATTCTCAAAATCTGAACAAAACTAGAACTAAAAGACTTTAAAAACAGACAAGCCAATATTTTATTAAACATAAATGTCTAAACTGAAAGATTTTACAATTTTATGCACAGAATGAGCTATTGTTAGATGCAATGCTTTCTACTGGTCTCAAAATAGGCATGGGGAACATGTTTATGTATGTACTGTTGTGAATAAAATATTGGCTCGTGATTTGAAGATCTTTTACTTTTCAATTTGTTCAAATGACTGTAAAACTGTGGCAAAGGTTGGTTTCTCTCCATGGACTTCATGTTTGCAAAAAACTTCAGTTGCCTGCCAAAACTGAAATACACGTCAGAAGCTTTTTAGAGGCTTTTTCTGGAACTCACTGCCCTTGATGTCTCCTAGACCCCAGTCTTTCCACACCAAAGTTCAAACATGAGCATTGTTGTTCTAGTTTAAGGACCATGTTTAGAGGATTAAGGTGGTGGTTATGTTTACAAGCACAACATCATTCTAACTATTGACCTGATTCTAAATGGGACAATATTTTGATCATGATTTTTACTTGAATGGTTCACAGAATATTCAATTTATGTTCTTATTTACATGTTGTAGAGCATATTAGGATTGACTCATGACCACATTATTCCCGAGGCACCCTGTTGTTATTTTTTTCTGTTGTTGGTGGTGGTTGTGGTGTTTTTTTTATTCCTATTCTTTAAAACATGGCACTATAACATACTTTTTAAAATATTTTCTTGCAAAAAAGAATTGTTGAAACCAGTTATTACTTTCTGTATGGTACCATATATGTATAGCATGTTTCTTACTTGATGTATGGCCTTAAATAATTGAGAAATGTTGTTTATATCATTGTGTACTTTGAATACAGACTGTATATTGTTTGAAACATCTGTTAAAATGTTATTGAAAATAATAAAAGTGAATGTAGTGTAGTTTCTTATGTTGATCTAATTTTATTGACTAAAAAGCTGTCCGTGTTAAAAATGCAAAAATAAAACATATATATGTACACTACAAGACAAAGGTTTGGACACACTTTCCCATTAAATCCAGTAAGTAAACTTTTGACTGGTGTATTTATATATAAATAGTAGATTGGGAGTTGATTAATTAATGAGTAACATTTATAACTTGAAACAAAGTGAAGACATCTTACCAAGAGGTTTCCAGTTAGATAAAAATGAAGCTTAGTATATATTTTTCGTTTTTTTTCTATCAACATTTGTGTCTAAGAAATGCATTTGCTATATGAATGAACTTGTGTGTGCTGGCTATCTTGTGATTTTTCTAGTCAAAATTATAAGGAATTTCTGAATGGAAAATGTTGCCCAGTATTTTTAGAGGGGCACTCCAATTCAGTGTAGGTCCCATCAAGCATGATTGCTGTCACTATGGCTATGTTCACATTGCAGTTCAATGTGACCTGAATCTGATTTTTTCGCCCAAATGTGACCCATATCTGATTCGTTTCTGACAGAGACAGATTCAGGCCTTTGGCTACATTCACACTGCAGGTCTTAATGCTCAATTCCAATTTTTTGTCAGATCCAATTTTTTTGTGCAGATGTTCACATTACCATTTTCTTTCGGTGCGGGTCGGTAAAATTGGACCCCTGCAGGACTCAGCACAGACGAACTCGGCTGCTGTGGCTCGTTCTGTAAGCAGCAGCCACTGCTGTATAAAAGGCCATTGTTAACATGTGTGCTCTCCTTTTTCCCAGTCTCCTTCTTTCATTCATTAATTGGGCATAATTTTGTCAGTTCCAAGTGTGAAGGTACTTCCAAATTGATAAACACACTTAAGCATTCATATTTACATTGTAAACACTACACAGTGCGTGACGTCTTGTTATCCTCTGTGCATGCGTGTCACTTCAGGTCCTCATGCCTTAAACACTTCAGCATGATGAAGGTCGGATAATGTGAACGACCACACAAAAAATTGGATATCAGTAAAAAATCGGATTTTAGCATTAAGACCTGCAGTATGAACATATTTGTTTGCAAAAAGCACCATGGTGCTCAATTTCAAATACAATTATTATGTACGAGAGGGCCTTGTGTCTGCGATTTGCAAATGTAGGAGGGTCTGAGGATCAACACAAATCAGTGGGTTTATGAACTTAATAACCATGACTGCACTGCAATCTTTAATGTTCTTCAGTCACTCCACTGTCCACTGCACCTAAATACAGAGAGCAGACCAGCACAAAGTACTAATAATGTCCCCTGCTGGCTATTATTTTCACAGACATCATTGCACTGAGTAGATAACAAAATGGGCATGGTGTCCAAATGGCATAGCAAAAATACTGTACATTCATTACTTAAGAGGTCAGAAGATACACATCAGGAGGCCGTTTTGATCATGGCTGTGGAGGAAAGAACAATGGGTCTCCAACTGGTTTCTCCTTTTTTAAGCATGACTGCACACAGAAAATATGAGTTGTGGGAAACAAGTCTGGTATTGTGGTTCATTTTGAGAAAAATCAATCGTTTGTTTTTTTTCCTCCTTTGCTTGGGAGCACAACAAAAGCAGTGCCAGTTTGACTATTATAACTATTTTGTGGGAAAGTTAAAGTTGCTTAACAGTTGCACCAGAGAGAAGGATACAAGGTTGCCGTAATCAATAGGTGCATTTGTGAAGGCAGAGTGAATGTAAGCAGAAAATGTTATGCCAGTCTGGACATTTGTTCACTGAAAGGTCACTCAAGTAAACAAACTGGTAGAAGAGTCAGAGGTTTAAGGAGATTACAAATCCAAAACAAAGACTAAGGACAGTGGGGTTATACAGCCAAATGTTCTTGTTGGCCCTGATTAGAAGCTCTACCCTATTCTTAGGCCCTTATAATAGGTGTGTCTCTTCTCAGTTTGATCACTCATGGTAATACATCAAAGGCCTCCCACTTCAAATTTTGAGCAGAGGCAGTTCATTTCCTGCATTTGGATACATTTTTTGAGCACCAGCTCCTGTCGTTTTAATTCTAAACAATTCATGATGGAAATGTCTTTCTGTAATGGAAAAGGTACCAGGTGACCATCCAAATATTAATGGAGCTATCAGGCAATCTATACTTTAAAACTGTATATTTAGAAATATAATTGACTTTTTTGTGTCTTAGAGTGTATGACACTAAGATGTTTCACCTCACTCACACATTCTGATTTTGCATTGATTTCTTGGGGTCATTTACAATCCATCCTGCTGAGGGAATCTTAAGAATAATAAATGGTTGCTACTTTATAATATTTGTTCATAAAGGCCTGTGTGGTGAAAAAAAATGAACCATTACTTAATGTATTAATTCATATTTACGTTTTATTAATACTGTTCAGAAAAAAGCATGTGTACCCCAGGTCCTAATCAATTAGAACCATCTCTGAATAAATACTATAATGTATAATTGAGACAAACTATTTGCAACACACTATTGACGGTAAAACTTTCTCTCCTTTAACTTAATCTAATTTCAAAATCAAAACTCAAATACACGTTATTTGGGATGACTATGACAGAATGAGACGATCAATTATTTTATTTTTTTTCCCCTTCGCAAAATTGTATTCTTAGACACACTATTTGACAGTATTATTTGTCGGCAACATCACCAAAGGGTAAATTGTCCGCTGCTTGTTTAGATGGTCCTTTCTAAATTGATGTCCTGCATAAAAGAAAACCAAGTGGGAAAAGTGGCAATCAAATCATCATCCTGCAGGGTATTATTATTTTTAAGCCAAATTGTTGGGTAGTGCAGAGAGGACAAAAGGAGAAAGAGGGTATGCTTATAAAGAATGCAATACAACAGCGGTCATGAGTCATGACTTCAACTTAAAATGCAGTCAGGCATCCTGGGACCTCTTAAGTGTATTCAGGGATTCCCATAAGTGTTCCATAAGTGTTTTTGTCAGATTAAAACAATAAAAAAAGATCCTTTGTGACATTTTCCAAAGGACTTGTGTTGCTATGTGTGAAATTATCATTAGCAATGACAAAACCAAGGTTGTCTGAATTTAAATTGTGATTTTCGATTAGGACTATCAGAAATGCAATAGATGGTACAGATATCATAAACTAATAAAGTTCCTAACCTACTATACTATTACCAATGGTTTTTGCCAGTGATTACATTTGTTTAATAGAAAGGTGACCTTCTGACCCCATCATGAAGCTGGAGGTAACAAATTACTCTACATTTGAAAGTCATCAAAGATGATTGAGTATGTTTAATCTGAATTTGGCAGCGCAAAATATGCCAGTTATTTTGCACATAGACAAAACATTTTGTTGGTTGGCTGGGCTTTTGCATTTCTTTTTAGGTAACTGTAGTCAGAAAGTAGGTGGGGGTATTTAGCCATGTGCTGCTGTATATTCCCACAAACTGGAACTTTAAGAGCTTGGGCTTCCAGGAAGTTATGCTTGGCATAGTTTAATTATGTTGCATGAAAATTCACAAACACGTAGACAGCTTGAAAATCAAAACATTTCTTCTATGTTTCATATTCATATGGAACAAACTATGTTAAAACAGGTTATTTTTTTATTATGTTTTCTTGCAACTATGAATAAAATTGTTAAAACTGATATCAAGGAACAGTGGCAACATGTAACCTAAAAAAAAAAAACTATTTTGCATACCTGTAAAAATTTTAATGATTATTTTTTAATGTTGCCATTCAGACTATAAAATGTCAAAATTAGCTAATCTTCATGGCTCCTTCTTCATGAAATGATGTGAATCTATTGGTAGTTACTTAACGGAATTAATGGAAATATTAAATAATTCATTTTAGGCCAGTTTCACTGGATATAAAACATGGACACAGCATTCTCACCAATTAGTAGACTACCATTTTGAAGCCAAAAGTGAGGCATTGATCTGATCAATATCCCATGGTCACTTTGCACATCAGTAAAGAGGTGTTCAAGGTATGTTTTTTTTTTCTTCATCTGCACAAATCTCATCTGCAAACCTGGCCTTCTGCAGGACACTGCAATCCTACACTGACTGTGATATTTCAAATTTAACAATTCAATTGTATCATCTTTCTTCTCTCTCTTCAACAATTCATTTTATAGCCAAACTTTACTGCTTTCTAGCTTGACAGTGGAAATGATTTTCAGTATTTAGGAAGAAAAACTTGAGTTTCCTCAGTCAATGTGTTTATGATCATAACTGCAAAGAGCTGTAACAAGAAGGTGGACAAGTAACCACAGCTTATGGTTGTAAATCATTTAAGACCTTATCCAAGAGCTTTATTCTTCACTTTTTACCAAAATCCAATACAACTTATGGAGCCTGTGGGATATGGGTCAACATCACTAAAGCACAACTATTAGGTTGCAGCACTTATCCATGATGCAAAGCTGATTAGCTGTTAATTATTGTTTTCATCAATTTTATTTTCAATAGGCAAGTATCATAAAGATACACCTTTGCACAGCTGTGGTACAGAGCTAGGAAATTAGCCTTACAGCTGGTAATGTGACATCGAGTTTGTATATTAAATTGTCTTTAAAACCTGTTTCAAGTTTCCATTTGAGAACTGCAATTACCATGGACTAACATTGGCTTCATTTTTCAGGCCTTAAGGTACATGGCTGAAGTCAAGGAAAGGGTTATGATTTGGCTTGGTTTACCATTTGAATTTGGTAAAATTTAAACATTTTGATTGGATACTAGGTGATACCACCGACAGGATATCAGAATCTACTGAATCATGAAATCATGTTCTTATTTTCATTCATATATGAAAATGATTTCATGATAGAAAATAATTATTTTATAAAACTGTCACTGTCAACAATGATTATCAGCTTTAATCAGCAGCAGTCAGGGGAAACATACTGTACCAGGAGAACAGAGTTTGTCTCCTATCTCGACGCTCTGTTCTTACTTTTATTTAAAACTTCACTTTTGCCTTTTTTTGCTGTTTGCTTCACTTAGGTTTAGGTACTAAACACTAAAAAGTTACATTTGAATTTTAAAAACTAATTGGTTAGGTCTAAGAATTAAAGATTACATGGATATGTTATGCTTTGAAAACTTCTTGGTTAAAATTAGTACAAGATAGACATTGTTCCCCAACCTTATTCTTTCATGTTTTAGAAATTTACATTCTCATTCTTACCTGATTCAGATGATTAGGTCGGCTCACTGTGAAGGAAGAAGCTTCATACATTTTTATTTTTCAGAATTAATTTCTATTATACACTCTAATTATATATCTTAAATGGGTTATAATTTATTTCAACAAACCTTTTTCCCATCCCATTTTCTTTGCATATTGACATCAGACTAAAGGATGCTGTAGTTTATCACAAGTTACTGCCATAGCTTTACTGGAATGACATAATGCAGTTAAATACCATGTTTTCTAACTTTTAAAAGAGACAAAGAAAATGTCTCTCTCTTAAAAGTGTTGACATAGCAACTATTTGTACAAGATGAGCATCTGTTCTGAACCAACTTGTACTAGTAAAATGTGTCAAACCTGACAGTATCTGCAGTATTTTTATACATCCCTAAAGCTCCCTGGTAATTTGTTACGATCATCAAGTCAGCTGCAGTCAGCCTAAGCTGCACTAACGCACTTAATGACCTATTTAACTGAGTCAGTTATGCTAGAACAGGGAATCATTCAAAATGAGGGCAAAATTCATGATGATGCGAGTTACAGCCATGACCTATTATCATTAGAAAAAAGGCTCAAAAAGAAATTCATCTACATGTTTTTGATTAATTATTTAATCATACTCAATATATAAGGTCAGATACAAAGATCTGCAAGGGTATATAGGTTTTATTTTGACATTGGAGGGAACATATGAGTGGCCCACAGAGGCCTGTTAAAATAAGTTTATTTGCAATATCATGCCATTTAGAGTAAAAGAAAATCTGAATCTTCAATTTTCCATCACTCTAAAATAATTCCTGAATTATCTTTCTTTGCTACTGACATTCTGACTGAGGAAACAAACACCATTAACACTACTGCCTGGCACAAGATAGCACAAGCTCTTTAAACCAAGGAAGCAACAGCAAGGACAGCCAGTCACATTAGGAAGAAATGACAGAACCAAATCAATTATATCAGTTAAAAAGACAGGACTTATAGCAGCAGTTGCTTGTTGCAGATTGAGCACAGAGAGCATGACTTGCTGGACATTGGTAGGGACAAGTCCCCACCATTTGTACCCCAGAAATATCTTCCCTCCAATATCTTTATTTTAATAGCTGCATGCAATCTAATCTAAGATTTGTGCGTAATATCAATTATAACTCATTTAATATCATGACTGTAATAAACTTAAATTACTTAATATATCTAATTCAGACTTGGATTGCGGAATATGTGCGGTAAAGTCCATAAGTTCTTTTACCAGAGTTGTCTTTTCAAACATGTCGCTTCCTCGCAGACTTTTAACGTCCCGGCTACGTTCACACATGGGGAAATGTTCCGGATAACTCGGTTGTCGAAACAGGGTGCGACGTCTTTGTGTTGAGACTTGTCCGAAACGTTTCCTTTGCGTTCAGGCAAAACGACGTTCCACAACATTTCTGCTCGTATGACATGGGGGCTAGCCGGTAAATGTCGGCTACAGCTCCAAGGTAAAAGAGCGGAACGTTTGTCTAAAAGCAAACGGTATAAAAGACAAAGTCTGCAACATTACCGCTTTTCAGAGCATGTATGAAAGGGGCTCATGTGTAATGGAGTTCCTTGGGTTAAGATTGGGAATTGCAGTTATTTCTGGATACAAATAAATCACTGAAAATAAAAGTAGAACCCAATAGAGGAAAAGTGAAATTGTTTGCCAGGTCAGGTATACTAAATGAGGCTCCTTTGCTGAAGTTTATTTTTTTATAAGACCAACAAATATCTTTTGTTTGTCTGTTTTCCTATCATTGGACATGAGTTACAGTTTCTGAGGGAGGCATGCAGGAAAAAGTTTGATAAGCACATTTCTACATCGTACAAATTTAAATACCTCAGTTGAGCCAAAGAGAAAATTGATTTTGTTAAAAAAAGAGAACCATTAATAAACCTCTTTATCTTACGCAATTCTTTTTCCCCCTCAATCTCATATCTGATTATTTTCAGTCCACTATCAACAAAATATTTCACATGACCCAGGGTTGAGCTCATCGTCAACCTAAGGCCACGTTTTCCTCCCCCTTTTTGCTGATGAGAGCAAAAAATTGGTTTCTGTAGGGAGGGAGAAAGAGTCTGTCAAGGATGAGAGGGAATGTCTGTCTGCCAAGATCAATAAGTGAATCAAAACCACTGCTGATGTTTCACTCTTCACTATCCCTCTTATTATTCACTGTCTTTTTCTCTATCAAGTCTTTCTTCATCTGACGTTGCCAGAAAACCAGAAAATGCTGATAAACAGTTGCTTGGGCGATTCTAGCATCTTTATTTGCACTGGATCCAAGAATAAAGATGGGAAAAAATGCAACCTCCAGCAACCCTTAAACGCTTTGTCTCTCTTGCACTCTCAGCATTGCCTAACCTGAGCTAAGATAACGTGGCCACAAACGTCTGGAACTACTTTACTTCTCTTACTTTAGCAATTGTCCCCTTTAAAGCTTTCCATTACCGACTACTCCCACACTGTGATCTCACTGCATTAAAGACTGTTCACTGCTGCTTTGTTTCTTTAATGGATTTTAACAGTTTAATGTCGTGTCTGTACACATATTTATTGCTGTTCCCATTAAAACAAAAGCTCCTATTTTTGTCTTATAAGAATTCAAAGGATTAAAAAGTCTGGTGATTCACTAGGGGTTCAGGGTGTTGAAACCAATTGTCATTTAAAAAAAGATCCACACCTACTGTAAAACAGACTACAATGGCAGAAAATAGACTATTGTTACCAGGCCTCTGTTGTCATGACAGTTCAAAAGAATTAATACATGAGGTGTGTGTGGGAGACGGTCACAATGCTTGATCTGATTTTCTTCAGGGAGACAACCTCCAAAGCTTCAAAAGTTCATGCCAAAAACCTCCCAAACTGGACTATTAAAACTGCTGTTGATGTTTTGACAAATACGCAACAACAGTGAGAATGCTTTTCAAATTGAAATTGAATTTGTGGAGAGATGAGCGAAACGGGGCGGTAGGCTCTGAACAAACAACTTCGTCAGTTGCTCAAAGCTGAATTCATTTAAATCCATTAAGGAGAGTAGAAAAAAAGATATGAAAGAGGGCCACACTCATACTTCTATTCCTTTTATAGAGTTGATTCAATGACAGCTGTAGTTATCTTTTGGTATTAAACATATCTAGTGGCCTATTGTCAAAAATAAAGAGATTTTCTCATATCCTTAGAATACAACAGCAGCATTAGAAACAAACATCCAGATACTATTTATTTATGTAAATGAAAAAGACAAGGTGTTAGACTGGATATATATCTTAAAGATAAGATTTATTTTGACCAAAAGATATTAAAGACAATTACACATGAATATGAAGTTCATCAGGCATTTGGAATCCATCATGAAGCAGTAGTTCAGGTAGTAGGGCAGGTAATCCATTAATCTGAAGGTTGGCGGTCCAAATCCCGCACCCAGTCAACTGTTGTTGTGTCCTTGGGCAGGACACTTTACCCTACTTTTCACTGGCAAAACACAATTGTAAGTCGCTTTGGAAAGAAGTGCCTGCTAAATGACTGTGTAATGAAATTTGAAATGTGTATCGACCTGGAGTCAATATAAAAAAATAAACTGAAAGTTTGATATGAAAGTTTTGGACATTTTCTAACACAGCACTGCTAGCAGATCATTTCTAAAAACCTTGGAATGTTGATCATTTCTACTTTCTTTGCTAAAATTTTCATTAATTTTTAAAGTTATCTGGAAGCTTTTCTGAAGAAAACTTCTTCACTAAAAGCTTACAATAACTTTCTAATGCAAAAACACCACAGTTTTAACACAAAAATAAAGTTGCAAGGTTTTCATACCGTAGCTGTCCTTTGACATTTTAAATTGGTATTGGTATTTTATAGCCTTATTATTAAATATCATCTTTTAGAACTAAATAATTTGACATACTGCCTCGTATTTTTATTAAAAATTCAGCATCAGCATGAATAATTCTTAATCTCATCTTGTAGTTTGCCATAGCTAATACATTACACTGGCCCACAGTTCTAACTGTATTCTCTACTTAGGCCGAATCTCAATTCTCCCCTTAGCCCTACCCCTCAGCCCTTAGCCCTACCCCTTCGCCTTTAAACAAAGTGTGGAGGTAAAGGACAATGTTTTCAGCCCTATGAA
>JBBBVU010000005.1:12569138-12580728 GCA_037177055.1 Atherinosoma microstoma
TTTCTTTCTAGTTAGGGGGCTTCTGTTTATTGTGTTGGCCTTGGCTTTCCCTGACGTTTTTGGCCCTTCTATTATTTCATACCGATTCAAATATTACCAAAAATAAAACAGAGGTAATATTAAAGTGTTCTTGTTGTGTTTTCCTTTTGTTCAGTACTGTTAGTCCGCTTACCCCTGGACTTGCCTTGGGGACGTAACGCTACATTATTTTAAGTATAGTATTATAAATCAGTGCATTGTTTGTGCCCATTGCCATGCATGCCAACTACCACTTGCAGGGTGCAAAAAAATCAAGTTGATTTGAAAAATGTACACAAAATTCTCCAAAGTGTGAGATGTTTTTTTCTTCCTTTTGATTAAACATTACTTTCACAGAAGCATCAACATACTATCTGAATAGAAAACATTCTGGGGCACTCGAATCTCAAAACGTCGGGATGCGTCATAAGTATTTATTACAGTGATTATTGTTTGATTGTTGGTGGGTATCTATAATTGCATGATTATCTCAAACAATCACAACATCAATTCAAAACTCTGTAGCTTTGCAAACGACTACCAAAGCAACACCATCACTTTCCATCACATTTGTGAGTCGCAGGTAGTTTGTGCATGTATAAAGGACTCTATGATAAATTGAAATTCTATTTTGTTTACAATAATGGACTTTTAACAATAATGAAAACAAGATGATCTATTAAAACAGTATTCCATCTCACAACAATGCTACCATACTATCCTTTGGTACCATTCTTCCATTCCTGTTAGGCAAAATTTACTTTGCACTTATGAATAATGACTTTAAAGTTTAATCTAAAATCCAGCATAGGTTGAGTCAAGTCAAGTGGACTGGATTTACCTTTTTTAATACTTTTCATTCTCAATCAGAAGAGCTTCTTCTGTTCTAATAGAGAAAGTGGGAGATTTTTCTTAAGGAGCCTGTGAAAACACTAATGTTTTAGACTCTGTGACCATTGTTGAGAGCCGTGACTCACCTAAGCTCCTTTTAGATTGACTATTGTCCACAGTTTCACTTGAAGTAATGGCCGTAGGCTCTAAGACATCAGTGGTTTTACAAGCTACTAAAGTGAAATCAACTGAAGTTATAATGAACAGAAAATCAAATTAAAAAAAAAAAGATTGCACCTATAAAAAGCACAAACCCTTACCTATGACACTACCCCCTACTCTCCCATCATACTTAGATTTGTGTTGTCATTTCTGTTTCCAGTTTGTTCTGGATCTCCTCAACCATGTCCAAATAATGACCATTCAACTTGAATTTAATGTCAGGCAAGAGAGAAAATTCACTGGGACTCAAATCTAACATGTAGTCCAGGTGGTAAGGGATTAAGTGGTCAAAGAAATGTTTGTGTTTTCTTGTGAACAGGCATGTCTGGATAATGGCGAATGCTATAATTCAGGTTGGAGTAAGAGAACTTAAATATTTACTGTGTACACCTCGTGGGCATCTTCCTGATGTGTAACATTTCAAAGATAATTCTGATTGTCCTGCTCCTGATTTGCCACAACTTCCTTCTTAGGCACAGCAGGCTCTTCCACTTAATACTGCCATTTTGTCTGTGTGTTGAAAACATAAACCTCCTTCAGCTTGAAGGATGATACAGTTTGACACAGAATTTGTGAAGTTGAGATAAATAATATTTGTCCGCTCCATGAATATTGTGGTTTGTTTGTCAAGTTAGCGAGCATGTATAAGAAACCAAAGTTTATATTTCAATACATCAAGCGGTACCTGTAATTTACGAATAGGAACTGGTCTTGCTTGCCGTGCCTCCAGCTGAAACTCCAATGCTGACACCTTTTTAATAACTGCATTGTACTTTGAACTTATGGGCAGAACAATGCACTGACCCGCACCCTGACCTTTTCCTGTGGCATGGACAATTCCCCATTGAACCATATGGAAAATTTTAACATACCTGAACATTTGTGTTTGAAACTATTATGATAAGACATGCACACCAATCCCATGGAGTCTGAGTCACTGTGGCCCTCAGTGTGATTTAGCCACTTCATTTGCATAGGTTAATTTCAAACAGCACCTCAAATTAGGCTCGAAAGGATAATTACTTAATCTTCCCTCTCCTCTCCCCTTCGCCCCCTCCCTTTACCTCACTGCTGTATCTTTTTTCCACCCAGGTTATGTAAATGTATCTTCTAACATCTACTTTCTCAGCCATGTGTTTTTGTGCATAGGCCAATCCATTTCCTCTCTTCGCTCTCCCTCATAATATTGGTGGGACATTTCTTTAACTTACTCCCACTCATCTACTTGAGTAAATTGCATACACAAACCAGATCATTTTCACAATAAGCCTGAAGCCATCAACTACAATTTGGCAGCATTAGAGCAATTTCATTTCAATTCAGCCATGGACATATCAGCGAAACACATGTGAGGACAAAAGACATGTCAACTTAATTACCATCACAGACTCTAACTGTCATTTACCAATAGTTTTCATTTTAGGAGACTAAATGATAATAATAAAAGAAAAGCAGCCTAAAAGCCCAAAGGAAGTCAAGTAAAAGCTTTATTTCTATAGCACATTTAAAACAATCTCAGTTGACCAAAGTCATGCACAAGTTACACCAAAACAGACATAATCAGCAGTCACAAAACTAGCAAAGAAGAACAAAAAATTATTAATAAAAGAAAAGTGACTAAATTAAATGAATCTGTGCTTGCATGATAAAAAAAAACAAGATATCCTGATTAACCAGAGCTAAGAGCCAGAGAACAGGTTTTCAGCAGTGTTTTATAATGGTCAAGGCAGCCCTTGTGTGAAGATTAGGGGCCAGTTTGGTTTGATTTTCACATTTATATGGACGTAAGTGTCCCACAGAGGCTGCTGGAAGAAAATGCTTTTCTCACCCCTATGATAGATGTTTATTTGAACTATCACGATACAAGTTTATAATGCAAAATATTCTATTCAGGGATTGCCAATAGGTTATTTTTTTTCTTTTTTTACTTGAATAAATCATATCGGTCGACCTCTACAATCGATATGGGTCAACTCTTCTGATTCACTACAAAGCTCGGCTCTCCAACAAGAACAAGTACAGCTTTATTTCCATATTTTGATCAGCAGTGTTTGCGAAATATGGTTTATGGTTGAGACCAGAAATAGATGGACCATGTAAAAAAAATTATAATTTAAAAAATAAGTAAATCAATTAGGCCTACTAATCTCCAGGTCAGCCAAAAGTCATGTTAGTTCAAATCAATACAAAGTTAGGTTTAGGGTTTTTAGTGCTTCCTGTTTTATGAAAATGTGGGACAGTAGGAAAATTAACCCATCAGTAGATATTTCTAAGTTTTAGCTAAAGAACAGAAATCTTCACTTAAGAAACATGATGACATTTCCAACTGATGTTAACATTGATAGCTTTATGTACACTTTATCACTTTGTCATTAACCTCTGCATCAATGTATCAACACACAAATACACATCTTGAATCTTCAAATGAAATTTACTATTTTGCTCAAAAATTAAATCTCAATCAAGGCATTTCAAAGAGAAAATCTGTTATTAGAAAATGTTTTTTTTTTCTGGTAACACATTTGAATGGTTAGTTTGCTTCTTAGGTCCTTCAACAAGCCAATCTCTTGCATCATGTCTGTGTCCACAGTCTCAGCTGATGGCCCAGACCCTAAGGATATGGTGCATATTGAAAGCACCACTTAGTCTTGGGAGGTTGCCGCATCCCGTGCCACATGGGGGTGTGCTTCATTCACCTTGCAATCAGAGTTTTACTGGTCCAGGCCCTGAGCGCAGGTGGTCCAAACAAAGCTCTTCATCAAGACACAAAATGGAACCCAAATCCTAAAAGTGGCCATTCCGTCACCAGAATGGGTTTGTGTGCCCAGAAAATAGCAACAGTCTTTTCAATTTGGAGCATAATAAAACAATTGTCCAAAGTAGAGAGAAGCTTCAGTGTTATGTGATATTTCCTTATACTTTATACCTTATATATGCTGTTTTTGAAATACAGTACAAAATTTGTATTTTAAGGCCATTTTTATCTAATGAAAGAGGAAAATTCCTACATTTTCTGATGTCTATATTTCGGTTCATTTGTTTGGTTATGTACCAAGTTACATAGATTCATATATAGTAGCTGGATAACTGGATGTATTAATCAACACTCCTAAATTAGCTAATTAGCTCTTAAATCATCATTCAACTACTCCTTGTCCAAATGAAAAATCTTCTGATGGCTGACAAGTTTAGCTAGAATTATGATTTACAATCACGAGACGACGAAGCTCAGCTGGGTAATGATCTTCAACAGATACTGAGAAGCTAAGAATGGGGTTTGGCCAGTCAAATCAGGTGATGGCAGGCTAGTAAATGCTAGTCATAATGCCAAACTCAAAGCATTAATGTGGCAATACTATTGATTTTCTAGCAAGTTTGTTTAGTTTTAATTCACTCTCTACAACATTGATAAGAAATTTTAGTTTGCAGTAGCTTCATACATTTAAAACAAATGCTGATAGTAATTTGACCACCATTAGACATGTTGGTCGTCATGTTTTATGACTGACAAAGTATCCTTGATCATTGATCCTAGATTTGTTTATATGCAAGCATATTCATTTAATTCTTCTCACATTTATTTTTTTCAGGACCACATCTTAAATCATCCTGTTATACAAAACAGACTTAAACATATGGTAATAGAAAACATTCAATGATAATTTGAGTAATACAAAGATAATTATGACACATGTAGCTGGTGGAACATGAGTTGTTGTTTTTAATAAAAGGCAAGAGTTTTGTTGACAGCAGTGGAGTGTTGCACAGTGGAAAAAGGGGGTGCTGGGAAATTATTAGGCAGCACACTTTATCACTATAATTTATTGTACAGATTTGCTCTTCAGTTTGGAATATTTAAAGTTAAGGGTTAATTAATTTGTTTGTGCATATCTAATAATCATGGGGGAGGGAAATTAATATTGCCTTACAATGAGCTGAACTTAACCCTTTAATGACTTTTTCTGTCTGATATGTATGATATTAATATTACGAGTTATCTGCAACAGCTTCTGTCAATTGGTATCCAAATAAAGTGTTGCTAATATTTATGCAGGTTGGATTGGACAATAATATCTGGGGGTGGGAAGGGGCTTGGCGAATTTTAGACCGATGGCCAATGGCACCTTAATACAGTCTTTCAAATTGCCAATCTTATGTCTTCGTAAGAAAAAAAAGTACAATCTGGCACACATAGACATCCAGTTATTGTCTTTTAGATTTGTAATTGTTGAACCACATGTCTGGGCTACATACAGTAAATACCCAACCACCAACTCTTGATAAATTATCTCACAATAATCATGCAAGTAGAGTATTTTGATTTCTCTCTCTCCTGCAGATCAGTGCAATAACCATCTATTACTACTTAGCAAGTCATGCCTTTACGAGTTTCTTTGTCCAATTTGGAATTATAGATTTCAAGTCAAACAATATTTTATGCATTTATTCCCCCCCTCCATATATATATACACACACACAACACCTGACTGTTATTAAGGTGAGCAGCAGTTTGGAATCTGAGTAAGAAAACAGAGCAGCTGAAAAAGGGAAAGGTAAAAAGACAGAATACTCCAAAAACAAAAACAAAAGTTCAGAGGAAAGAAAGAGATAATCAATACCTGGTGATTTGGAGTGCTAATTGAAATGCAAATATCCACATCAGATGTCATGGCTCAGTGCATGTGCTCAGAAACCAAGGAGAAAAATAACCTGAGCACAAGAGAGAAGACATGAAAATATGGCATCGGAAAAACAAGCGGTTCGACCACCAGGGTAATTAGTCAAACAGACCTTTCTCCTCATCAAAGAGGGCCAGCGGCCATGACTCTGCCACCACATTATCAAGCTTGCCTTTGTCCTCAGAGGTAAACAAGCAAGCTAAGGCCAGACAACATCAAATCTAAACTCCACAAATCCCTGCCTCTAATGAACGGAGAGCCAGAGGGTAGCATTTACCTATCACATATGCGAACAGAGTAGTTTAGAAGCAAACAACAAATTAGAATAGATAAAATGGCTGCCACAGTGACAGCACTCCATTTGCTCTGACTGCATTTAGATGGATGTGTTGGCATTTGAATAAATTCAATGTTTTCCACACATAAGCTAAAGATTGTAGACGAAATTTCACTGAACTGCAAAAGACACAGACTTAACACTATTTCACTGCAAGGCTTTAATATCAGTGGCTATGAGGAATAATAAAGCCACAAATGGAGCATTTATGATAAGATACTTAAACTCATTACACACTAGCCATCTTTCCCCAGGTTAGCTTGAATAAAGATCACCCTCCACTCTTTCAGTCACAAAACTCACTGAAAGAATACTGTGGTGAGGGCACCTTGTGTATTCTCTTGTAGGTCACAAAGGTTGCGGTGGAGTGTGTAAGCATGCAGACCTTTTTCCGAGGTACAGGTAACAGTTGAGACTGAGATCAAGCAGGAGGCCTCAAGGACAAAATCCTCACCTTAAGGGTTCTCATGTAGCCTATTGCTCTCTACCTTTATGCAGTTTTTCCTCTCTTTTTTGAGTAACATCTTTTATAGAGCAATGTATGGCTAACTGATAAAACTATAGTGATTTCAGACATTTAAGCCTTTTAAATTTGGAACAGGTTTAGGTTACAAGAATTTATTGCTTGACTTCATTTGCTTCTTTGTCAAATTAGCTATAGCCTAAATAGCTAGCTGTCATTACTAGCTGGAACCAGTCTGGCACATAACTTAGAAAATCATTTGGAGTCAACAGTTTTTAATAATAATAATAATAATAATAATAATACATTTTATTTTACAGCGCCTTTCTAAACACCCAAGGACACTTTACAGAGGTACAATTTAAAATTTAAAAAAAAAAATTTTTACAATTTAAGTTGCCAAATTTGTTTGATTTTATTGTCTTGAACTGAGTAAGTCTAGCAGTTTCACTTTGTCCGTCTTTGCGCTAAGCCAATTATATACAGATATCATTTTTCCTATTTCAAAATAGAGAGAATGTAGCTTTATGATTGTCAACTGAACATAGTGTCAGGTCAGCCAGCTAATTTCCTTCTGTGTATCCAGGGGGCAAACTTCAAATAGGGCCACTCCTGCCATCTTGTTAAAACCCCTGATGATGCACAAGGTGTCAAATGGCAAAAAAAGCAGTATCACTATGGGGGCAGTGTTGCACAGGATAGCTCCTGTGCAGCCAGCAAAAGGAATAAAGAAGAAACTGCTATGTATTGAGGCTGCACAGATCACATATACACATATATATCACTTTTTTAATGTCTCTAGAATGTTTATTATCGCGATCCTCTCCGCCATCGCCACATTTGCTAAAACTCAAAAGTAAACACTGAACTTCTTCCTGTGGATAAATTACGTAACAACCTTGCCAACTTAAATCATGATCGGTAGTTTGTGGGCAGTGATGCTTGACAACATTTGAAATGGATGCACATATTTACGTATGCAAAGTGAGCCCTCCGTTTCCCCCACTCTCTAAAATCGTTTTGTCCTAGCTTTGATTGCTACATGCTGCCCCTTTAAAGTTTTATAATATTTAAAGGACATTCTAGTGCCCTTGATGGTTGTATAAAGTGCAGTCTTACATATTTTTGTGGATATAGTCACAGCATCACCTTTTTAAGTTAGAATATAGTCATTTTTTGTGCAAGACTAATAATAGAGCTAACAGCAACTTATGCTTACTCCCTAATCATCATGATTAGTACTTCTCAGGCTAGTGGCTGTGAGCTTGATTGCAGTATTGGTCATTTAAACACATTTCGCTGCATTTTCATGCTTTGGATTCGTAATTTGCACATTTTCAGCTTCCAATTTTCTATTCTGCCTTTTACTGGCAGTCAGTTATAAACCTGGGCATTGGAATGCTTCATTCCCTTTAAAATGCTAACGATGGCTTTCACTGTATTTTTGAAGCAGTATTACTATATTTGTGTCTGCAACTTATGCTTTTTCACCCACTGAATAACTTTGCAGAATAAACCCAGTGTATCAAAGCACAGTTTCAAAGATTTAGATGTGAAGATTGCATCAATGACACACTCGTAATGCTTGACCTACAGAGGATTCTCACCTAAATCTGCAGCTTCCCACTGGCTTTATGGTGCATTAGAGAGTTATTTTTTAACTGGTTTGCAAATGGTGGTGTTTCTTGCAGCATCAATAAACAAACACCATCAAGCTGAACACTCAGTGATTGCTCTGCTGAGTCAAATCGAGTTAAAGTATCAAAAAGTATGTGAATCAGTCAAAAAATTTTCTACTAAGTGAAAACATCGAAGAATACTAGCATAGTCTTATTAGGTTCTCAAGTGCATACAGTATATTTTGATTTTTACCTTATTCTTAAGTATTCACAGACAAAAGATGGATTTACCAACATGTCAAGGCCATGTGGCCTCCAAAGGACTTAGCGCAAGACCTCATCTACATAAATTACCCGGATGATGGGGCACATAAGCACGGTTGTTAAAACTGTAAATGAATTCAATTGGGAGGGGATGGATGGAAGATGAGTGTGATGAGGGTTGGTGTTTTATAGATGAGGAATACAACGAAAAGGAGTTGGCAGCACGATGGGGATGCTAGTGGTGGTTGGTTACACCGATACGCCCACGTGGATCTGTCCAGGGGATTGGGATCAGATACTTCATTTGAGCAAAGCCACGCTACATCAAAGACATTCAAATGAAGTAGTCTTCTATTGCAAATTAAGCTCCAGGGGTGTGTAAGTGTGTGTGTATGTGTGAACAATTGTGCTTGAGAGGGGTGAGAAGGAGGCAAAGGAAAAAAGAAAAATCAAGGGATGAAGAGGTTGAAAGAAAGGTGTGTGTAGGCCTAAGCTCTTTATCCATAAAAAGATCTATGAGGTGTACACACTTGCTTGTCCATGCACAAATCTCTGTAAGGTACTGAAGACGTGTAACACTTTGATGGTGAATTCTAAGGATGCAATATGGAGATTTCCTGTAGAAAAAAATACTTTGATAGGAAGATGCGTATTAGGCCATCTTTTCATTTCGTACCATAGATATCCAAAGGTATTGCATATCATCATAGTAACCTAAAACTTAAAAAAATAGGCTACACAGCTTCAACGAATTTACCTTCTTCTTGACGTAATTTAGCTTTTTATTCATTCTAAGTGTGTATTTAATCAGATGGGATTAAGAAAAGGCTAGCTAATTTCCACATTTCTGGCACCATCTCTCCCAGTCTTTTAACAGATCAATAAGCTTTTAATTGATCAGCTCTTACTCATGCAAGGAACTGGTCTTAAGGTTTTACATAAGTGCATGAGGGCAGTGAAATGTATACCCAAGTGTAACGAGCATAAAAGCTATTCATAAATTTTTATAGTCAACAAGAAGCAAATCCTCACATAAAATCTAACCTCTTTACCAGGAACAGTGGTGATAGTGCCAGGGTATGGGGGTGCTGGGACTCAAGTTTTTTTTTTATTGGTATAATATACCTGTCTCATTCAGGCCGCCGGCCTTTTTTTTTTATCATTATGCACATTGTTCAGCAGCCTTTCAGTTGTATTATAATATCTGAGGGAAGCCTTAGACCAGGGGTAAGCTGCTAACGTGTTTCAACATTTTTTGCTGAGTGTGGTACAAAATATTCCTCTACATTTTTTAAGCATTTTAAAAGCAAAAAAAGTCCACTACATAGGCATGTAATTAGTTTCTAGGTACTGCAAGAGAAGCTTAAACTGTTTAAGCTATAAATGTTTATTCCCTGCCAAAAGATTAAAAATACAAAAGCAAATACAGCTGGATGTGTACTGACTGGCATCTACCTTGGCTAATACCCTCTAATCTCATGAGAAAGCCCGTCTCCTCGTCACTTGTGACAAACGTCCGGCTGTCCAGAAACTTCCTGTGTGGTTATATCTCATGCAGGTAATACCGTCCTGTCGCAGCTTTAAACCTTCAAAGAGCCACCACTACTATCTTGTTTCACCAGAGACAATTGCAGGATTTCAAAAGAGCTGCTTGAACATACAATGTGCACACACGCAACACACACACAGTAAATCCTTATACTTCTGACTGGAAGTTGGAGAAGGAATTTTAGGTGCTTGAGAAATGCACCTTGGTGGTTTGGACCCGTAGATAAACCAGTGAAGGAACTAATCTTTTAGTAATTTACACAAAACCTTTTTACTGCCTGCAAGCATCTCCCGGCACGATTAGCAAAAGGATTTATTTTTATATTCACCAGGCTGGGAATTAATATTTAAGTCCCCCTGGTACTAGCATTGTGTCATTTTGAAGCTGATAAGTGTATGGATGTGTCTATGAGATTTCCCTGCACTTCCTAGTGACACGATGAAGGTAATCTGCTGTCTACATTTTAGATATGCGAATTTATTGGGCCATTTAATTTTTGTTCAAATGAAAAGTCCCATTTTTAAGGGACAAATAGGATAAGGGAGTGTCTTGGTATCAGCAGTCATGACTGGGGGGGAAGGGAAGTGGGGTGGGTGTTGAAACTAATCTTCTCGTAAAATTTTTAGACATGTCTTAAAATGCATTTCACTCGATACAGATGAGATGACAGTCATAGACACGTCATCACAGTAGATAGGTTTACAAAAACACCACAAGCCGCTATAAAGTCTCTTTCAGTGGTGGATGTGTTTCCCGTGACTGGCAGATTACAGGTCTTCCAGAGTTGAGAAAATGAAGGAAAAAAAGAGGGAAGAAAACTCCTGAAAAAATGAGATGGTAAACAGTAAATGGACTGTACTTGTATAGCGGTTTTCTAGTCACATGACCACTCAATGCGCTTTGACACTACATGTCACATTCACCCATTCACACACATACACCACTTCTACTGGAACATACTAAGTGTTTTTTTACCTATCACACACATTCATGCCCCGATTGACACATCGGGAGGCAATGTGGGGTTCAGTGTCTTGCCCAAGGGCACTTCGGCATGCAGTCAGGGGAAGCCTGGAATCAATCTACCGACTTTCCGGTTGGCAGACGACTGCTCTTCCTCCTGAGCTACAGCCGCCCTTAAGAGAAATTTCTATGGTGAAAATTAGCCCCAGGGCTGCTACATTTACATATGTGCCACTGATGGCGATGGCTTGTTTGTGCATGTACAACTGCAGATGTGTTGTCTGGATGCATATGTACCGTGCACCTCATGCAAGCATCCGTATCATCGCACAATACAAGGTGTTTAGCAGTGTCAGACTTTTATCTAAAAACTGTAACCTCACGTTATTTACAAGGCTAGCCATCTCTTGTCATTTCCTATAAACAATTTGACTGATTTAAACTGTTAGATTATTTATTTCACTGCAACTTTGATGTTGTTTTCATGGATTTGGTTGTCATTTCTGTCAGTTATGATGATATTTTTCTCACAAGGTAATACTGAGATCTGTACAAAAAGTCTTGGGGGGGGGGGGGGGGGTCCCCCCCAAAAAAAAACAAACACTGCCTTTGAACCTTCAGGGGGAAAATTTTTTAAAAGCTGAG
>JBBBVU010000005.1:12634883-12669114 GCA_037177055.1 Atherinosoma microstoma
AAACAGCTGGTTAGCCAATTTTGCACATTTTCCACCGCGGGCAACCACGGGCAAAAAAAAATCGCAAAATTTTACCCATGATTCAGCCGCGATACGCCCGTGAAAGGCAGTGTGACCGGGCCTTAACTTGTTGATTCTAAACAAGCATAAACCTTTCACAATACCTTTCAAATTTCAGTTATCCAGTGCTTAAACAAAACTGGTTTACTGGCTCCTTAACACTGCATTGACCACATAAATTGAAATTTCATGCCACAGTTGCAAGAAAGACTCAGACAAAAGGTTGATCAGCAGCTTTCTTGTTGTAGACACATGTTTCCTTGTTCAACTGAGGTAGAAGGTTCATCACAGAATTACTGTTTAAGAACCAAGTAATGACGCAAAAAAACAACAACACTGGCATAGATTATGTTGATAACTGTTCTGGGTGTCACAAACAAACAAATAAAAAAGGTTGTCCATCAACCAGCAGGTGTGTGAGTTCATCCTACAACTTCTGACTTATTAGTTGGAGCTTCACTTCTTAATCCTTAACCACTATATGAATACATTTTAAACTATTTGAATTTGTACATCAACATACTGTATAATATCACTCTATTGTGGTATATTTTAATTAAATAGGACTTGGGCAAAGTTAGGATGTGCGCCACCTCTCACCTAATGTGAAGCTGGAAAAGCTCAAAGTGGAAAGACCCCCTGAAGCCTGAACAGGCTGAAGCAAGCATACAGAAAGGATGAAAGGATGGCTTTATGACTGAATATGAATTAAAAGTTTCTTACTCAAAAAACTATTAAGTAGAGGTAAAAGATAAACTTTCAAAGTCTATCAAAAGAATGAGGCTACCTGTTAGGCTAAATATATATCCAGAGCAATGAAAGTCTGTACTGCAAGCACTGCCGCTCGTTTACATTATCATCGTTACCATCCTTTCAATAACTGAAGAGAATTCAGATGAGTAGATGAAAGATTTTAGTAAAACAATGAGCAAAATAATAAATATGGAGAGAACACATATACTGGTTGGGAGTCAAGGCCCCTCAGCTAAAGCCCTGCATTTATTCCATCTGTGACAATTACTTTAAGTTACTGATTTAACTTGACGGAAGAAGTGGTGCTGCCTTAATTAGATCCCTGCGGCCATGTGTTTAGAATGAAAGATAACGAAACCAACAAAAGCAAAGGAAAAACAGAATGCAACATCTCCCACTGACATTTGTCTCACTGTTTAATAGAAGTTTGATCTGGGCCATCTGAAGCCTTCTCAGAGGTCATGTGTTTGACCCTTCTTCCCTCCCCTGGCACACAATCCTAATTACACAGTGTGGAGAGCACTGATTGAAATGTTCTGGATGAAAAAAGAAGAAAGAAATCAAGGGAGGGATAATCCCACACAGTATGATCCAAATAAACTTCAAAGTAGTTCACCTGGGTACGGTTGGTCCCTAAAAGATGCTCAGATAAAGTCAAATTGTCCTGAAGAGATTCTAAAAAAAAAAAAGAAGAAATGAGATGAAGAGTTGACATTTGCTTTTTCATTTGCTTCTGAAATGTTTTCAACCAATAGGATTTTCCACAAATTTATACAGAGCTCATGTCTTTCTGATAATAAACTTTATCAAAAACAAAAGAGCACAGTGTACATTTATAAAGGAACATTACTGTGGAATGTTTGCTCATTTTACCTTCTTGGTCAACATTATATCATAAGATGTATAACATTTTCATATCTGTGCATTCAACATGAGACAGGCATTTAACCTACGTTAAGTATGAATGGAGGGGGGGACACGGCCAGCTTGGCTCTCTGCAAATCTTAATTAAACCTGCCTTCCAGCACATGGAAAGCTCACTAATTAACATGTTAAATGTTGTTTGTATAACGACAGAGGTGCAAAAATAACCTTTGCTTTTTTGCCAGGGCGAGGTGTCAGTCTATAACTTGATGCTCTCTGCTGGTTGCTTAGCAACTGGCCCAATGCCAGAAAAGCAAAAGTTCTCTATAAACTGAAATGTAATTTTTATTGCCTCTACAGCACATAGATGGCACTGACATTTGCTTCCTCTAACAGCTGTTGAGCAGATGAAAGAAACTTGTCAGACTTCAGAATTTTGATAAACTGGAAAATATTCGCACAACTTACTCCAAACGCTTTTTTAAACCTGTACACTAAAAGCTGCCGTGAACAGAGTAGATGCGAAAATCTTTAAGGCGTAAGGCATGGTTCCAGCAAAATATCAATTGTAAGTCAAAATAAGCCACCAATCCTAACTTAACAGAAAAAGTAAGGAAATTTGTGTTTGGTTGATTATTTTTTCCTCTTTAACATTGCCAATTAGTGTTGTATTATAAATCATTGGGGAGTCTGAATTATCTTTATAACTAGGTATAACTTGTAAAGGTCATGAAAATACCTCAATACCTGAAGGAGATTCAGGAGTCAGTGGAGTCATTTCTCCAGAAACTCCGGCCTAACTCCATCCTCCAGAATGACAATGTTATCCCCCAGAGCCAGGACCATCACAGAGTACCTCCAGAATTTGGGAGTAGCGAGTATGGAAAGGTCTGCCATAAGTCCATAAGTGTCTTATTCCACAGAGGGAAGATCCTTACAAATTGCAATTCATTGTAAAGGTGACTAATCGGCTTTCTAATTATGCATGACACTATACCACTTGGTATAATTATAGTGGAAAAGTAATCAAATGTCCTTCCTTTTTGTTATAAGTTGACTTGGTTAGGTTTAGGACAAGATAATGGTTTTGGTTCAAATGGACTTTTATAGAAAAAAATGAAATAATAAAGTTTTGTTTTGTTTTTTTTCTTTGTTTTTTATGTTGCCTGACATACAACTTCCACATCATTTGCCCAAATTAATCATCTCACAATTTCAATTCAGCTTTATTTTTATGGCACCAATTCGGAACAAAGTCATCTCAAGCCATTTTTAGAGATAGCATAATCCAATTACCATCTAATTCAATCCAATTCAGTGTAATCCGGTTTCAGTCCAATCAAAAACATTATATAAACTACTTTAGTCCCATTCATGAGAGTGTTTATGTCAAGATCAAATGATGATAGTTCTTGTTGTTTTATGAAGACTTCCTGCACTATGAATTAATGCAGTCATGACATATTCTAATGCGAGACTGGGCTTCTTTTATTTCAACACTTGATAAATAACTTCACCTCCACTACATGGTCAACATTTGTGTTTTCTGTAGAAAAAAAAAGTCATTATGGAAACTGATAACTGTCCACCAACTAAGTGGTAATGATACAGTTTGTTCAGGTGTTCTGCATCAGGATAACACCCATGTGTTTAGTTTTTTTGTAGTATTGTTCTTTATTGGCCGCTGCCAGTGCTGTTCACTGACGAGGATATCTTAAATGTCTTTAAAAAAGGCTCCTGTCAGGTAAAGCATGAAGTGTGGTCAGTCGCTAGTGTCCTCAGGTCCCAGTAAGTATTATGCTTGATAAATGTCACCCACTCTTTAGTAGAAAGCAGCAATATACTCTGTAAAATAGGTTTCTCTACATCTGTTTCTTCTATCAGAATGATATATACATTTCTTGTTCTTGCTCATTCACATTCCCATTGTCATCTCTTCTGCATGGCCGAACTTTGTTCCTCCACTACTGCTGCAATCCCTCTTTGTCAACAGACTTCTGCTCTGTATCTCGTTTTTTTTTTTCATTGTTTATCTTTTTATTGCTCTCCGTCTGCCACAGAGTCCATCTTTTTCTCATGCTTCTTGGTTCTTCCACTTAGCTGTGTTCATTTTTTGCCCATTTATTTTCCCTGTTATTTCTCCTACTCTGATTCAACTCCATATTGATGTTCTCCGGCTGTATTTAGAGACATTACATATGGGCTCAGACAACTCAGCTACAAAGAAACTTGTTTTTAATTAGATTTTTTTTTTAAAACACCAGTCACACTGTGGTATTTTACTGTCACGTTGTATATTATGCATATGATGATGTCTTATCGCAACTAATTGTGGAGCGGTCTATTGGAAACAGTCCTGAGTTAAAGCTGGCAGAATGCAAGTAATCTGATAAAAATGTTGAAACATGCAGATTCTTCCTTTCACAGAAAATAACTAATGCCATTTGTAAACAGACTTACCAAATTAAAGGATAATGTCATCATCTGTTATATTTATAGTGCAGCAGTCTCCATTTGGGTTGTCATGCTCAAATCTATTTTTAACATTCCTCAAAACAACTAGTTGAGTGGATTAAGAATTGTTTTTATGAGAAAGGACGCCTGCCGCCACTGAAACCATCTGATTCCATCACGTTGGCCCAGTTTTGCCTCCATCATTAGTCTTTGCCGCTGGTCTTGCTGAAATTAGTGACACTGATGATCCACAATCTAATTCATAAGACACTTTTTGTCACACAGCTCAGTGACTAATCGCTGTGCTTTAGAATAGATGATACAAGTTTTTCAAGGCCATACCTCTCAACAGGAGCTTTTCAAAAAAAAAGTATGAGGGGGCTATAGATCACTTAGTGTCTCCTTCTGTGTCATTTGCTTTAAACCATCCTGTGCCAGTAGATGGCTACCGTACCCCATTGCAACCTGTGTTGCATCTGCTTGGAAGTGTTCCAAACGGATTATTTTGTGATTAACATCATTTGTTTGAGGTGGTGTATGAAATAGTTAAAAATAAACATTATATAAACATTTAACTAAAAATGACAAAAAAAATGACTAAAAAACCATTTGCAGATGCATCAAAAGACAATTATGACTGGAAATGTTCACTTTTGATGCATCGTTACAGTAAACACTCAATTATTCTTCAGGTGACACCGCAGCAGAGGCCAGGTTACTGTGTGTCATGTCCTGTTTAATTACAGACGGTGACAGCAGGGAAAAAAGCCGAGGATACGAGGTCAGGACATATAAAGGAGCCCGTACTGTGTTGTCTGATATTACTTTTTCCGTTTAATTAAGCCAGAATGATGGAATGATGCATATGATAAGACTGAGGCAACAGACATTGTTTTTTCTACAAGTGCAAGAAAGGTTGTTATAAGATATTTCCTAAAGGAATTTTTCTGAATTTGAATTAAAATTTTCTGATAAAACTTATCAGAAAAGATAACTGATTTGCACAAGTAGTATTTCAGCTTTTCTGCTTATATTGCACTCAAAGAATTCTAAAAAGAAAAAAAAAGAATAAAACAGTTAACCTGCTGCACAAAAGACCTAAACAGCCTTAACCTTTTTACTTCGCTCCTCTTTGGTAAGGTAAAAAATATAAAATACATGGTTTGGGGTTGGTTGAGACAATACTGTGTTTCTTAGATGAGGACAACTGTGCTCTGGTGAGGCATCACATTTAGTCTCAATATTATTTTAAAGAATTGTTTTCAAAGTCTTGGCTTCATCTTTCCTGACAGCACGCTTGTAAGAACAGCATCACCAATAAGATAAGATGATTTATAAGCAATTATAAGCACCCTATTGGTATTGTTTCCATTGATTGGTTTCAGGAAGTTATGACATAAATGGAGCCGATATATAAAAGTCCAAACTGCAATATTTTCAAACATAGTACAGCTGTACAACTCTGCATAAACATTAAAAACAATGCTATAAGGATGCTAATATGACAATCCCTGTTCCATAAGCAAACATCAGATTTGATGGTCTATGTTTGGGTCATGCTGCCCTTACAGAAGCACCTCAATTTAATCAGAGATGTAAGATTTATGAGGATACCCTCCACAAAGTTTGGAGCACTGGATAGATAGGCCAATATCATATACAACCCATGAAATATGGTTGAAAAGCTTTTATTTTCCCCTCTCTAAAGCTACTGAAAATAAATGTGACCAGGTAGGGTTTGAAGGTGAACAGCTCTTGTAAAGTCATGTCTGCACCAAACTGAAGGATTCTGCATGAAAGCGATTAGAGTTAATTGTGATAAGTTAAATTTAGTGTGTGTTGTAGCTGTAGAGTTTGATGTGGAAAAATTTGCTTTAGTATTAGTTTCCAGATTTCAAAAGCACTAACAAACCACAGGTCCAAGTTGTAAAGATGTCACCACCTTCCTGTGACATCACATTATGCGTCTTTTATCCAACCGATGTAAGATGTCAAGAATCACAGTTTACTGACAGACACTAAGTCAAGAAAGTTTAACTGGCTGAATGTCCATCTATGCAAGACTTCACAGCCTGAGGCTGAAATGAAACTGTCTACTTGACTGCAAGGTTAAAATGTTTTTTCTCATCTACAGGGGTACATTAGTTCAGCTGTGTTTGCAAGTTATGCTAAGTATATGTTTTTGCCTTATGGCGATCACCATGGTGGTGCCTCCATATCAGGTCAAAGCATAAAGACTAAGGCCAGCTCTACATGCAAAACCTCTCAACATATGCTTTACTATAAATGTAATGTCAAAACTCGCAAAGCCCATGTCATCCCACAATAATACACAACCTTTCAAAGTAACCGCTTTCATCTGCAATTTCTTTTTATTCACTTTTATCCACTGTTTCAATAGAACTTAATGTTCTTTTCTTCGCCTTGAAGGTTATACGTGGTATCTGCTGCTGATCAGACCAGAGATGTGAAGCACAAGAAGAGGTGGGATGTAGACAATTCTCAGTGGGTCGATACACAGGCCCCTAAATTACCTCAATGGTGCTCACTTTTGAAATTGAATAAGCTTCCTGAATGATTTAAGAGCTGGCTTTATGGGAATAATGGAGAGCTGGTGCGGTAACACAGCACACCCAGGGTAACAAGCTGCAAACAATAAACAGGTGCAGGAAAACATAATAGCCCAACTTAGATATGATACCCACATGTAGGCCTTGCAAATTGAAAGAACTGCACTGTATATGCATGCTGTAAAGAAAATGCTCAAAATTTCATGAATAAATGTCCACCTGTGTCTGAACAGTCTTGTGAATTTCCTTTAAAGCTCATACTGGTATCACAGCATGCTCACTTGCCATCATTCACGTGGCATGAAGTGCACATTATGTTGTAGTGTTTTCTTCCTTTTACTTTATAATGCCAGCTATTTTTAAAGATAGGGGTAGGTATTTCAGGCAGGATACACAAAGTACGACAGTGTCTCATGTTATGACTCATTTAATGAGCAACATGGATCAAAATGACCAGCTTATAGGTCATATGCTAGTTTTTTTGTATTTTTTGCCGCAAGAAGATATTTGTAAGAGACATAAACTTATTGCTTTGGGTGTTTCAACACCTATGACTCATGCTGTCATCTCTTTTGAACCCAATATGACATGACCATTGGCAAAACCTGGAGCACATCAAAATGTGAAAGAATTTGATTAATGTGGGAGCCACAAAGCAATGTTGGCAAGGGTATCACAAAATTTCATTTTAAAATTCTGACAGTTGTGTCCCATGTTCTCTTGTGCCATTCTTTAAACCACAAATATCACAACTTGACACCTAGGCACTGTATATATTTAACCAAACATGATCTTTTAACCAAATGACAACTGTAACACAATGGGAAAACACATAAGATATGACCCCAGGTCTACAAGGCAAAGGTTCCTGCAACTGCTCCACTTTCTGATCTGCCTTCTTTTGTGGACCCCCCCTTGGCAAACACTGGTATTGGCACATTTATTCTGCCAAATATTGTAATAAATAATGGCTAGTGCAGGGGTTGGCAAGTTCAATCCTAGAGAGCTGCAGTCCTGCAAGTTTTAGATGTTTCCCTGCATCAACGCACCTGATTCAAATGAATGAGTCACTGAGCAGAACTTGAGAAGTCACTGGAATAATGCATCCAAGCATTTCTTTGGAAAAGAGTTTCAGAAACTTACGATGGAACTGGAGCCATCCTGAAGCAGAACAGCTGTTCGTACTACAGAAAACATCGGTGTTCAAGCGTTCGTAACCAGCCTCGCAGACTGAGTACAGAGAACTGCCCCCCCCCCCAATCAATTCTTTTATTAAGGTTTTTAGTTAATTAGGCTTTGCTCTTAAAGAGTAACTGGTAAGGTTTAAGTCACAAATAATTTCGGGGCTCGGTTTAGTTCTTAACCTTCTTTGGTTTGGCGAATATCTGGGGTTGCTTCAAAACAGCAACTACTGCACAGTAAACTTTCTCTGGCTTTGTAGTTGATGAGACTTTCCCTCTCTATAAAAGACTATAAATAAGACCATTTCTCATTGAAGTATGTGAAAAAGTGTGTAGTTTTGTTTGCATACGAAGCCTTTTATTTTCAATTAGACAAGAAGACTAGGAACCAGTTTAATAGCACCAATCTAATTGCTTCTGTTTCAATAATTTTAGATTGATAAATTTTGGTTTGCATTTCCATTTACACAGCTCTTGTTTGCAAAAATGTTAAATATTCTTAAAACTCAGAGAGTTCCTAATGGTATAGATCCTTCAACCAGCAGTATCTTGGGAGGCGGTGCTGCTTCTTAACTTCTTTGTACCTTTTACAATTTCCTGCCATTAACCTGAAGTCATTCTGATCTTAGACCCATTCTTTCCTGCTATTCATCCTCTATGGTTCATGCCCTTTCAGCTTAAATCTCAAAAATTACTTCTTAACTCCAAAAAGGTAATTTGACAATTACAATGGTTTCCATTAATGTCTGCCTTTCTCAAAAGACCATTCTTCATCTTACGTCTCATCATTCATTCACACCTTCGTTCCATCTTCACTCTTATAGGCCTACCATAAAACTTAGTCGAGTTTTTCTTTTCTTCCTTTAACACATTACCTCTCAGAAACACAGCCACTCAACCTCATCGCTGCTTTAATTTTTCCTCCTCTTGCACTTTTCCTTTATGTCTTAAAGACCACTCTCCTCTTCTTTTGTCCTCTTGTCATTCTCAGGCTTAACTGAAGGGTATATGAATGAATGGACCGTGCAGCAGCTGTATTTTTGAAAGGGCTAATAAGGCTCTCGTTTTACCTTGAGTGAGACCAGAGTGTGCATCATTCCTATGCTGATCTACAGCTGCTGTGCAGATCGAGAAACATGGACAAAGTCTGACACGCATTACTGCCGTTTCAGTGAAAATTAGCATTCCCTCCACATAACATGTTGTGGCTGCTTTTATCACCTCTAGCTGCCATTCGCATGTACAGTTTTGTCACGCTCGGCCACAGTGGGAATCAAACCACTAACCCTCCTAGCGCTGCTGTCACGCTTTACCAACTGAGCCATACAGAGAGCATTTCTCTTGCTTGGGATTATTCAAAAATATGCTGCTGCACAGGGCCAAGCGCTAGCACCAATTCCTCAACTGGCTCGCTACCTCATGAGTCTATGAAAAGTAGAGCTCTTCCCCAATTTTACACACAGGCTTCAAGTGTGTTGGAGTCCTTTGGTGCAACCAGCACCCAATCACAGCCTAGTCAAAGGAAATACTAAACATGATGACTTGTCAGGAGTGGTGTGTTTTCAGAAGAGCATTTTTCGCTTCACAACCTACAGTAAAGAGTTTGGATTTGTGTTAGCAGGGATCATTTTAAGGTGTGCCATGTGAAAAGTAAAGTGTGTGCATAGAAGTAGCACACACACACAAACCAAACACACCGCTTTTAAATAGTAAACATTTTTTAAGAGCTTGTGAAACAGGTAGAGTGTTCACAGAAGGATTTTTATACATCATTTTTCAAGTACTCCAATAAAAACTTTCAGCTGATTTAAACATAGACTTGGTTTAATTGTCGCAACACTTGATACTCTGAAATTAGCTTTAAAAGTTTAGAATTTAGACTCTAAATAACCCAAAAAAATTATCACAGGATATGGGGATGCAGAGAATGAAGTTTCCAGTGAGGTTTTTTTCCCACCCACCCCCTTTTTAAAGCACATTTGGAAGTTATTTATCTTAAATTCTTTTTCCAATTTTTGAGCTGCATGGTGGTGTGGTGGTTAGCACCGTCGCCTCTCTGGTTCGAGCCTTGGCTGGTGGGAGGGAGTTTGAGCTGGGCCTTTCTATGTGGAGTTTGCATGTTCTTCCCGGGTACTCCGGCTTCCTCCTACAGTTGAAAGGCATGGTAGATTAGCTGCTCACTCTAAATTCTCCCTAGGAGTGAGTGTGAGTGCAAGTGGTTGCTTGTCTCTCTGTGTTGGCCCTATGATAGACTGGCAACCTGTCCAGGGTGTACCCTGCCACTCACTTAGTAACTGCTGGGACAGGCTCCAGCTCCCTTGTGACCCTGAATTGGAATAAGCAGTATAGAAATGGATTTGAAATTATTGATGGAAACTATTAAATTCAATCACTACCCAAATCTCATGACCACCGGTGAGGGTTTGTACATAAACCATCCAGTAAATTGAGAGCTTTGAATTTGGGTACAGGTCTCTCCTCACCACAACAGATTTGAGGAGCATCTCATAAATACTGACAAAGCCCTAATCTATTGTTCCATCTCTCGCTCCATCCTACCATCACTCCTACCGCAGCGTAGTGGGTGGGTGTGCCGGGCCTGGGCCCACCCACTACATGGAGGATTTCTAAAAACTTAAAATGTCATGTCGGAACATGGGTGTACTTCACCTGTTATCAAATAATCAGTGATGGGAATAACGGCGTTAGAATGAACTCGTTCACCCAAAATTACCACCGCCCATCCAAATATTAAATCCTGGCACCACGCCTGCAACACTCACGAACAAGATTCCAAGATACTTGATCTCCTCTGCCTGAGATAAAGACTCACTCCAAACACAGAGGAGCATGCCACACTTTCATGGTTGAGAATCATGGCTTCATACTTAGAGGGAGGGTCTGACTTTAATCCCAACTGCTTCATCCTCAGCTGCAAACTCCCCCAGTAAATGAAGACATTGGTCCAAGGAAGCCAACAGAACCAAATCAACTAAAAAGCAGGGATGCAATCTAGATGACTTCAAACCAGACTCCCTCCTCTCCCCGACAGAACCATGAGATCTTGTCCAGGAATCCCACAGACAAGATTGGTGACAACAAGCAGCCTTGGTGGAGTCCAACACGCACTGTAAACAAGCTCGACTTTATTCCAAGAATGCGGACACAGCTCTTGCTTTGGACATACAGGGACCTAATAGCCCTCAATAGTGATTCAGGCACTCTATACTCCTGCACCACGCCCCCACAGAATCCCCTGAGATACATGGACATAAGCCTTCTTTAGATACCACGACCCCCTGAGCAATTCTCTGAGGGAAAAGATCTGGACCACTGGTCCACTGGTCAACTGTTTCACGGACAAAACCCACACTACTCCTGAATCTGAGGTTCGACAATAGTCTGGGGCCTCCTTTCCAACACCCTGGAGTAGACTTTTCCAGGGAGGCTTAGAAGTGTGATCCCCCAAAAGTTATAGCACACTCTCTGGTCATCCTTTTTGAAAATGGGGACTACTATCCTAGTCCGCCACTTCACAGGTGTGGCCTCGGACTTCCATGCAACATTGAAAAGGCTTGCCATTCATACAATATCCAGAGCTTTCAGTATCTCCAGACATATCTCGCTGACATCTGAAACCCTGCCGCAAGAGAGCTTTTCAATGACCTACACAACTTCTCCCAAGTTGATGGGCACATCTTTCCCCAAGTCTTCAGGCTCTGCCTCCTCGGTGGACGAAACAGTGATCCGATTAAGGAGCTCCACAGTGCTCTTCCACTGCTTGATTATATCCCCAGTATGGGTCAGCAGTTCTCCAGCTAGGATAGACCCTGCTTTTTCTTCCTGAACCCTCCACCAGTTTGCCAGAACTTCTTTTGAGGCCAACCACAAATCATTCTCCATGGCCTTACCCAATGCTTTCCATGGGTGTGTCTCAATCAGCGCACTAGCGCACTTTCAAACACTACATTTAAGTGCATAGTGCATTCACATGCACATTTAAGCAAAAACTCTGAAAAAAACAAAACAAAGTGCACTGAAAGAACCCAAATGCTGCCATAAAAACAGCCAAAAATCTAGTGTAGAATGATGCACACTACTCGCACCAAACTGGCCCATATTACTGACGAGGAGGAAGGGGCGGGACTTAAACCGACGTAGTACAGTTAAGACAGTAAATGTTAGCAGTTTTTAGCCGGTTTAGCAGACATAAATAGCTTATACATGCTACAAATAATTAATGTTATAGTTCACTGACGTTTATTTGGAGGATATTTTTGGCGAGCTGAAGACTTGCGGCTAAATGCTGCTCCGTCACAACATGTAAGAGCAAAACGTCAGTCCTCCATTTGGGTCAACACTTATCAATGAAATTGTGCGCTACAGAAGCAAGTGCGCAGTGCACACTACATTCCAGTGCGCACTACGTTTCAGTGCACTTACGTATTGAGACACACTCTATGCCTTAGCTTTAGCTTCTGTAACAACTGAGATTTGTGTAGTGATCAAAAGAATGAAATTGCAGATCCAAGCAGCTGAAATGAACTTCCTATAGGAGGGTGGCAGGGCTCAGCCTGAGAGACTGGATGAGGAGCTCACACATTCGGGCTGGCTTGGAGTCGAGTGCTTTTCCTCCGTATCAAAAAGAGTTAGCAGAGGCAGTTTAGGCATCTGACTAGGATGCCTCCTCGTTGCCTTCTTTTGGAGGTTTTCCAAAGGAAAACAAGGAAAAGTTTGTCATCCAAAATATACAATTCTGAGATTTACATCAAGTATTTTTTCTTCTATACTGCATGCATGATCATTTTGATTATTTATAGAATATTTTGAGTTGAAAACAAAACAATTTTTATACATTTTCAGTTTTTTATTCATTTAAATCTAAATGTATTCATTTAAATTTATTCATTGAAAAGCATGACTTTTAAAAAAGCTAATTTAACAGGAGAATTTTTTATTATTACAATTACAAGAAACTTCTACATTTCCTTAGTATTTTTCCATTGCACCTCCCCTTAACAACCTTTTTGTCATTTCTTTATATTTTTTTTAAAAAGGTGGTTAAGTCACATTAGACAGACTGAAACATCTAATACAGCTCAGTTCACCATTGTCTGTTTCTTGCATGAAATAATGATCAACTCACACAGTTGGAATTCCTGAAGACCTCATTTCTCTCACGTTGCCAAGGCCAGACGTTTGCTTTGTCTTCTATAAGACTCAGTTTTTCTGTTTCACAATAGCAACAACTTCTCTTTTTAACATTACATCTTTGGGCAATGTGGCTTGAAAAATAAAAAAATCTGAAAAAAGATGACCTTTTCAGCTAAGTTCATTCACTCCAAGCCAGCTTATAAAAATTAGCTTAAAGGTTCCATATTATGCACTTTGTTCCCAATCTGAAACATTTTTTTGATATCTCAATGTACTGTCAGAGCCATAGTTAAGATCAAATCGGCCTTTACTTTGAAGGCAGTAGCTTCTCGTCAACCCCTTATTTTCCCTCTTCTGAGAACAGCTCCTTCTGAGTGGGCGGGCTGTTCAGGGAGCCGAGCAGCTGATGGCTCCGCCCATCACTCCACCCCGCACACCGTTCCCGGGGTGATTGACAGGTTGCGCTTACTCGGTCATACAGCCCATAATAGTTTAGTCGAGAGTAAACAAACGCTGCAGCGCCAAGAACCGGAGTTAGACTGCAAACAAGAACCCAGTCCTGGAGAATGTCTCCCGGTAATTAATGATTCTTGCATAATTCAAGGACACAAACGTTAGCAGCAGTGACGGAGCTTTGTTAGCTGCAGTGCTAACATGTTTACAGGCTATCAGGCTAAGCAGGCCTACACAGTAAAGCAATGAAATCACTAGCAGTTCCTACCTTTACAAATGTATCACGGACAGTTGCTACAGATCCATGCTTCAACTTCAGCTGTTTGGCAAAGCTGCATTATATGCACCCAAGTTGTGAAAACAGTCCTCCTTAAAATGCTGGGCACACATACAAAACTTTGGGAAGTCTTGCGGGTAAATGTCCATCAAAAAAAAACTCCATCCACTGGGTCTTCAGGGAATCAGATGAAGGAAGTATATACAGACTTTTGTGCTTGTTGATGCAGCCATTAACAGAGCAACTGCCGTGCTTCCCTCTTAGCTTCGTCATTCTGGAGGGATTGTGAGGAGAAACAATGGCCTACGCTCAGAGATTTTAGAGGGCGGGCCCAGCTAGCTAGGGGGGCAGGTCCATGGCTGCATGTGGAGTGGCCGGGAGTGGTTGTTTCCCTTCTCAACGTCACTTGGGGAAAGATTTCAGGCACACCTGTTTGAGCACACATTAGCTGAAAATTGGAGCAAAACCTTCAGAAAGTGAATTTTGCATAATATGGGACCTTTAAAGAAAAAATCATTTAAGAGTTTCGCTTTACTGAAAGAATAGTTTAAAATATTAGATATATTTGGATTGTAAAGTATGATAAAATAAAAAAATAACAATAATTGTTTTTTAAACTCATGGAAAAATACACTTTTTATGAATAACGGTTTTAACTATAAGTGTGTTTGCTTGTGGTGTTTGACATAGAATAGATGTTAATTTTCTAATTCTGCTAACTGCACCCTGCTAATGGCAAGCAGACATAATTCAACATATTTAAAACAACATAAGTGAAATAACTAGTGAACTCCATGGCTTTGTTTTATCCACTTTGAGCCGCAATGACAGTTTTGGAAACCATCATTGCAATTAGAATTTTTTTGCATGATAGGCATGCACACAACACAAAAAAACATGATAATCATAAAAGTGCATGTCACAGATGTAAAACTGATTACTTTTTTATAACCAATTTAATTGAATAATCATGCTGCATTTAACACTGTAATTCTAGATTTAGCATTTTTTAAGGGAAATTATTCTTCAATGGTGCAATCTGAGTCATTTAACACAAGACACACATAAATATCAATCAAAAGGGGAGGGAAGACCACAAGGACAGTAAACAATTTGTCTATTATTAAATTAACAATATGGTGGGTTAAAAAACCTAAATATGTCATATTGAAAAATAAATAAAAAATACTCTGCACTGATTGTAAATATAAAGCATAGATTTAAGGAAATATTAGTTCTGAAATTCATACTAAACTCATATTGCATTTTTGCCAACAGATGCCTATTTTTGGTGTTATGTTTTGTTTTCTGCTATAAAAGTGTTGAACAGTTATTGCTGTTATTCACACATTTGAATGTTTTTCTCCAATACCACAACACATGAGGCTCATGCAAGGTGGGAGCAAGGGGGTGGCCTTGAGGGGGCTTGGGCCACCCTTACAAATTGGATGTGACACCCATGTGCCATTTTTTTCCCCTTCAAACTTAAAGGCATACTCTGTAGAACACCCTTAAACAATGGTTGATGAAAGAACTACAGCTGACAATCTGCTTATTTGCTTTCCTTTTCACCTCATATATCATGATAACCAGTTCATTTCCTAAAATCTACGGTACATGTGCACATTTTTATGGTTCATTGACAAAATGCACATTTTCTCAATTTTTGCCCCGGCTTGGTTTCCTACATAAGATTTGTACACAAGCCCTCTGGGTAAGGATATTGTAGTACTTTTTTTTTTCATTAATGCACTTTACCAAAGCATGAAACTTTTTTTTTTGCAGGCTCTAGTGGCCATGAATAGTGGAAGAGATATTGAATAGAGGCAAAGAGATGGGGGGGGTGACGAGCAGTTAAAGGTCACAGGTTATCTGGATGAGGTAAATTATCCTCTGTACTCTCCAGCTCAACCAGTTGAGCTACTCAGTACGAGTAAAAATTAGCTGAAAACTCAGAGAATCGTGGTTGGTTGGGCTATTTTACAGTTTTTACGACTTTGATTTGAATCAAGACCCAAATGTAATGTGTTCTTTCACTGTGGTCCATCTCTTTACCAAGGTTCATGAATTTCAGCCTGATTCTGTTGTTTTAAATGTAGTTTTGCTGACAGACAAATGGCAGTACTTCCAAAATTGTGCCTTGGCTCTCAAGAAATAATTAAAATGGGTGGCAATAACATAAAACTATATGAACCGTTAAATTATCCAAAAGAACACAAGTATAAGACTGGACCATGTGTTATCTACTCTACAGAGTAGTACAGGCTGCCTTTTTAGGTACCTTTGGGGAACCATTACAATTAAATTGTGCCTTAGAGTATCAGCTGAGTTTCCTTTGTTTTGCTTCTCAAAACACCTCTGGCACTTTGTTCGATCAGCTAATCACTGGAATGATTTGATTTGTGCCCAGCGTCTACCTTCGCTTGATTTAAAGATGTCTTAATCACAATGACTGAGCACCAAAGTCACAAACATCAGCTCATTTAGCAGTTGTTACATGTCACAAATCCAGATTAGTAAAACACCATAAATTGTTGTTTAAAGTAGAAGGAAAACAGTCTGCAATAGCAGGAAAACCCGGTGTCAACATTCCCATTTTGTCAGTGACACTTGTTAGTGTTGTGAAATAATGTGGATGAAATGAAGATCTAAAAATCCCCCTTAGAGGAAAGTCTTGGGTCAAGGACCATTTTTCAGCTGCATGCATGTTTTATGAATTTATCACTATTTTTGGTTTGTCTGACCACAAAGGATTTTACAGTCCAGGATGCAACTGAGATCACTTCTCTCTCTGGATCTCTATCATTTATATGCTCTTTTTGAGACACACACATGTGATACGGACAGTCTAGTCAGTGTTTGTCAGTTGTGCTAATGATGCAAGGGTGGAGCTGCTTATCTGAGCCTGACAGCCTGCACAGAGCTAGTCTGCCATCTACTGAGAAAGAGAAAAGACATCTTTAACATCTCACTTTCTGAATCGATAAAATTGATGCAGATATTCATCTTTGCAACATTTATCTGCTGTATTTCCACAAAAGTTGGGTCAAGGAAGTTATGAATTTTAATGTCTGGATTCAACAGTACACTTTCAAGTTTTATCTTCTTACAACCACCATCCAGCACGTAAAGAGTCTTATTCTACTCCTATAGAACTTGTAAAGAGCCTTCATTGGATATTTTTATGTTGATGAGTCACGGCACCATCCCGCATCTTTATGCCTTGACAGATATTTCAATAGCAAATGCAAATGTGTTAGTGGCTCTGTGGTAAATTGAACAACTAACAGCCCACTACTGCAATCCTTGTAGAGAAAATAGTTATGTTTTTTATTACTTTTCTTTTTATGCACCTTTGGAAGTTTTCCTCTGACTAGAAACAGCTAAACTCTAGGAAGTTACCTGAATTTTGCAAAGAAGGTTTTACGCTCAATTGAGTTGAGCGTTTTTTTTTTTTAAACGCTGACATACGCCAGAGCAGATCATTGTGCAGGCAGTTCTGATAAAGTCTGCATGTTGCACAAAAGACTGGTCGTGAACAATCAGCCGAGTACAAATAAATATTCGGAAAGAATTACTGACCTTCCAAACCTGCTACCTGCTGACAATACTGTGAAGCCTTATTCTTTCCATCCAAACCAAGCAATGCAAAATATGCCAAAAGGCAATTGGTATCAATCGACATTTCATAAGTTCCACACAAGTTCCTCACAACTGGCTGGAAACTTAACAAGTGAGCATTGAAGTCATACATCAACTAAACAAAGAAGCAATCATTACTACTGGAGTGCTTGCATAAGAGAAAACACCCCAAAACATAACACAAGACACTCCAAAGTTTGAATGTGCTAATTCAGGGATCCAAACTCCAGTTTTGGAAGGCCACTGTCCTGCAGGTTTAAGTTGCTTCCCTGCTCCAACACACCTGACTCAAATCAATGGGTCATCAAGAGGCTGGTGCAGAACTTAACAACAATCTATTGGAAAACGAATTCATTTGAATTAGGTGTGCTGCCGCAGGGAAACATCTTACACCTGCAGGACTCTGGGCCAAGAGGTCCAGAGTTGATGACCCCTGGTTTAGATTCTCACTCATTTCCTCTCGCCACAGGAAAACGTCTAAAACCTGTCGGACAGTGGCCCTTGAGGACCAGAGTTTGACATCCCAGTACTCATTAGTTTGTACAGAAAACTCCTTCACAATCTTCTTTTTCATCCATCTTATTCTTTGACACACCAAGCCAGTTTATAAACTGTATTTATATATGTTTCAAGAGCAGAAGCCATGGTATGTGTTACAATATATTTTAACTCCACTAGGGGGCAAACTAATTAGCATAGTTCCCAAGGACAGAGGGCCTCAGTCACTAGTATCTTCTCGCAAATCATCTTTAAAAACAATTTGAAACAAAGAAGCTAAGCTGACAATGGGCAAGTTGTTGGTGCGTAAGTAGCGTGTGGCCACAAGTTACCTATCTTGTTCCCCCGCATTAGTAATCAATGGCCATGCATTCTTTTCTTTTCTATCGATGTCAACAGACGTGCCCGGTAGAAACGCATTGATAGATCACAAAATTTTTCGTATCTTTTCGCTTAAATTGCTAAATTCCAATCTCTCTAAGTTGAAAGGATATGCCAGCTGGCCCTGCTTTACATAGATACAATCCCAAAAATGTCCAAAAAGGGTCACGAGACAGACGGAGGCGATGCAGAGAAAATTAAACAGAATGCCAAAAGAATGAATGAAAATAAAGATGTGTGCTTAAATCTGTTTGTCTTCATCTTTAGAGTGAGACACGTGGTGATAAATGATAATCATACGGTGAGATTCAAATCCTATTTTTTTTTAAAAACAGCTTTATGTGCAAACATGTAAGTAATTACTCCCAAACTTTGATGGCAAAACATCAGTCTGGTCCCTTGAGCACGTCGGGCTAAATGTCCTCATGGTGTCGTGGCTAAAGAGGGGGTGGGGGAGCTACACCGTAGGGCAAATTTTCATCTCTCTCCACATATGTTACCTTCTACCGTTTGTAAAGCAAATCGCCACCTGCACCTGGTCAAATACGTTCAGCATCCTTTTAAGATTGGGTGCACCGATCTTGAGGCAACCAAATGGGGCATCTGATGAAATTAAACCTCCAGGTGATAATGAAGGTTGTTCAGTGGTGTTATTAATCCAGGGGGCATAACCTCCATCTCCTAATGAAACTCATTTTAATAAAAGAAGCCACAGTTGTAGTAAATTTTAATCCTTAAACCTCACATTCGGCAGGTAAATTTGAGTCACAGGTGACTTGGACATTTATGAAGTAATATTTGTTCTAAGCCAAGAACAAATCCAAGCTCCTAAGATTTTCATGAACACCACAATCTCTGTTAAAAGTTTGTTGGTAGGACTTGGACCAAATGTATTCGTAAGATTGGTGAATGAGGTCCATAGAATAGATATGTGCAACCAAACCAGAGATATTTTCAGTCTAAGAAGCAAAAGATAGAATTAAAGATTATTTCAAAACCATCATGAAGCGAAATTAGTTAGAAAATAGTTTTGTAGGGTTTTGGAAGGTGGGGATGTGATGGGCAATTATCCAGTTAGAATACAGTTTCAACAGGGGGAAATGTCCGAACAATAATGATGTAAGTAAACTAGAGAAGTACCACAAATTGGCTTTTAGAAAAAATGGGAAAGACAAGAAATAAGCATCAAATTCAGCTTCATTAATTCCATCTTTGTTGTCCAACTAAAAAAATTTTTTTTAGAAATCAAGACTCAAATGTGTTCCAGTCACAAAGTGCCAAAAGCCCACATTCAACTTGAAAGTCCTAAAATAAAACCCAAACTCTTTAATATAACACAATACATAACTCCAAACAACAGCTCATATTTCAGTCTGTTTCACGCTACAGTGTGTGTAGGATATGTGAACGTTAATGTCAGGTTAATACATAAGTGTGTGTGGTTGGGACAGTTCAGATCTGTTCAGGTAAGAGATGGGTGTGTTATTAGCTTTAACTGCCAAGAAAAAGTGGAAGTAGATAAAAGGAGATGTGTGTCAACCTGGGGCGAGAGAATAGAAGAAGCCAAGAGAGTTGTACAAAAAAAATGTATCTGAACATGTGCAGGTCCAACCAAGTCGTAGAACCTACCTGTGTATCCACGCAGCTCAAAGAGTTAGTTGAGTCAGCTTTGTCCAGATTTACTTCAGGGATCAGCTCATTTCCAGCAGAGTGCCAAACAAGTAAAGTTCATCAAATCCAGAAAAGTCTTGGAACAACTGTTTTCTGGTTTGGACTTCATCAGTTATTATAGAAACTTCATCAGTTATTTCCTCCAAGATGTCTTCGTTAATGATTTCTGAAGATCTTCTGGTTCGTTATGGAACCAACCAGATCCCCCAGTTTCATCAGGGTCAAGTCTACTTTCTGTTCCCAGAGTCAGAACTAAAGATAAGGAGGCAGCATTTAATTTTTAAGCTCCTCACACATGGAAAAAAAAACTCCCAGAAAAGTGCAGGTCTGCTGCAACTCTCAGCTGCTTTAAATCAAGGTTAAAAATGATACAATTTTTCTCCTTTTTTTTTTTACTTTTATACAACAAGACTTAATTCCTCCTGTAACTTTTATCTATTGCATTTTATCTTATTATTTTATATTTTTTCTGTCTTCTTTAAATTTCTGGGAATTGTTTTTAAAATTTGTACTTTTTAATGCTTCCTCTGCACCCTGCTGTAATGCTTTTAATGTTTTATGTAAAGCGCTTTGAATTGTCTTGTATATGAAATGTGCTGTACAAATAAACTTGCCTTGCCTCTACTACATCACCTGCAGTCCCACGTCATTTGAGTCTGGGATAAAAATTACATTGAAAAAAAAGTTTAAATTGTTGTGTTTGGATGTCTCTTTTTTTTCTGTGTTTGTATCCAAAGCTGTAAATCCTGACCTCTGCAAAGCAAATCAGACTTCAGTTACTAATATAACCCCAGAGCACACATAAATGTCACACACAGAGTCAGTTAACAGAGTGAACCTACGAATGAAGCCGTGGATTAAAGAGTAATGTATACTTTCCATAACTCCCACACAGGCCTCTTAATCCCCTCATATCCCATTTTGGCACAATTGAAGGGATTTGCACAAGTTGTACACTGCAGATGACATCAAAGATCGACTTTCCTTTTCTTTGTGCTTTTTCTCTCTCCTGTATGACATGCATCATTCATCAAAAGAACTGATCCAAAGTCAATCTCCTTCATTGCGTCCATGTGTTGCATCTACCTGTATATCTTAGCGTTAGTGCAGTTATCTCGCCTCGTAGACCGAGCTGAAGATATACAGCAGAAACTTCATCTTTTCTGTTTCATCCTGCGCAGGGGCTCCTATACTGTGTCACTGCTGAGCTCAAAGGAGGAATCTGTGACTTGATAAGTCCGGGTAACATCAAGGAGAAGAAATGTTTTATTCATTGACGCAAAGCTCCTGAATTCACTCAAATCAAATTCGCCGCCTTTGTTTGAGAGATCAAGCTTGAGGTTTGACACGTATAGAAATGATTGGATTTCTTAGAGGTATAAGAAATAAAATAAAATCAAAAGAAAGAGAAAAAAGTTCTGAGCGTGGGAGAGAGGATGAGAGCAGGGTGATGTTTGAGGAGGGTTAATGAAAATAGATTTGCTTTTTATAAATGTTAGAATTTGCCTAATAGTCGAGGATGTTTTCATAAATGCATCATTCCTATTTTTTAAGGGGGGGGAAAGGATTTTTTACACAAAATCTAGCATGTTGTGTTTCATTTTTGCTCCAGTTCATTTTTTTCACTCTGTCGCTGTCTTTTGATAAGTCAGCCACTCTCACATTCTAGTGACCTTGGCACCCTGCTGATTCACTTGTTTTCTTTCAGTTCTTTCATCCTTAGTTTCACTCTCACAACGCTCTACTTTCAGATCCCATTCTTCCATTCCTACGCCCTCCTGCTCTGATCTCCTGCTGTCAAAGAAATTTAAATTCCTCCTGAGCGGCGCACACTGAGGTCAGATGAGATTTGCAAAAATTTTGAATTTGTTTTACTCCAAGTTTGCAGCGATCATGAGGCTGCCAAAAAAAAAAAAAAAAAGGGTCCCATCTCAGGCTACAGACGAGCCGAGCCCGGTGGGAATTTAAAACGATTAACAGGGAGTTGTTTTATGAAGCACATTTGGGCTTTTATCTCATCTGCCAATTTTTTTTCTATGCATGTTTCCTAATTTCTCTCATTCCGCCGGATTTTCACCTGCTTGAGTAAATAAAACTAAGCCCTGGTACTCGACGTGTCAGCTGGGCTCCTTAACATGACCCACATCACTGCAGCAGTGTCACATAGTTAAAGCGTTGACCTCAACTCCTATGCAAGTTTGAAGCCACATAACCTCTAGTGTGTTACTATAACGACATGCACAAAACTGCAAATAGACACTAACACAGGCAGCTGTTTAGTGGTTGTGAGCCATCATCTGATTTCTCAATGAGAGCTGGAAAAGATTTCTACTGCTTGCTCATTTGACTTTTTTTTTTTTATGGCCTTTCAGTCATGATACAAAGAAGTACATGAAAACATAAATCTCGACAGCCACATCAATGCAAAAAAGGGGAAAAAAACTGATATACAATTAAGAGCTTGTTTCATTCTACACACCTGCATAGTTATAGAAAATGGAAAAGCTTATCCATTTCTACTTCTTTAGTCATTTATAAGCATGATCCATGTCCAAGTATTAATAAAGGCCCTTTAACTTTTGTTTACTTTATCTTAGTATTATGGAAAAGTCATATAATATTGAAGAGTACTAAACTGTTAACTATTACAATCGGCCATCTTTGAAAGTCTTTAGCTTTCTACTTTCTAGTTTTTGGATCTGAGATTACTTTTTTTTTAACCATCTTAATCCCACCCAGCTCAGGGATAGGTGAACAGAGGAAAAGTGATAAACACTATTTTGTTTTTCTTTTCTTTTTTTTAACTGAGCACAACCTTCAAAAACCCGGACTCAGATGTTTCTATGTGTCTGTCTTTTTGAGAGAGGGCTTTATGAGCAGCCATTATTAATAAATAGCCACTATTTAGCTATTTTTAATGTTTTTCTATGTACTAAATGGTTTGCATTTTAATGACGATGATAAAAGGATGTATTGATTCTGATTAAAAACCAGGTATTCTCTCATGTCTAAACTTTACCATCAAGTAAAGTGAAAACAAAAGAAAAGATACTGAACACACAGAAGTATTGGGTCAAAAAGGAACAAACTGGACATGATTTATAATAGTCGTATAAATCCACCAGACAAACTTCTCCAAATTCCAAATGTTTACTTTATTGAAAGTAAATTGCATTTTTCCACACAGAAATAAATGAAAGGCAGATATTTCTGTTCCAGGATAAAAGAAAAAAAAAGTTTTATAATTTCAAATTTTCATGAAACTCCTATGTTAAAGCTACTCAGAAATCCACGGAACAAAGGTACTGCTGTAGAGACAAAGTAAAAGATGTCCAGGTGGGTTTTACAAGCGGGCTGAACAGAGAAAATGCTGAAGAAAACTATTTTAAATGTAATTTTATCACAAACATAACATTCAAAAGGTTTCTTTTGATGAATGCCTTCTTTATGAATTTTAGACATTATCATAGATACAGGCCTTGTTATGAAGGACCCTCTCAAAGACAGATCGGAGTTAGATAAACCTTTTATTTAAAAGATAATCCAAAAATGCTGGTAGGCGGAAAGAGCTGAACATAGAGAGATCCAGAGGAAACCCAGGTGAGTTGGAACAAGGGAAGGGCGCGAATGGAAGTCTAACTACGCATGAACGAGGGCCGACCAGGGGTGAGTGTGGAGCTGGTGAATATAAAGCCAGGATGAGTAATTGGTAACAGGTGTGGGTAGTGTCCGTTGCAGAGACTGGTGCAAGTGTAACAGGCCAATTCTCAGTGCAGTGAAGAAAAATCATTTAGATTAATGGATTCAATAGCTGACTGCTATCAATAATAACAGACAATGATGTGCTGACATACAGTATCTTCATTTTGGACTCTTTTTTTTCTAAAATAACATTTTAGATTTGTACTCTATAAAACAGTTATTTAGGGTTATTATGTAGTCTACAGAATCTGCACATGGATTTTGGGGAAAAAAATTCATCAGATTTTATGCAAAATACTTACCTCGGGGAGAACTCAAGAATCAAATTAAAACATCAATCATTCCAGTTTTTATTATTGAGTTATTTTTCTGTGATGGAATGGATACAGTTTATTAAACCCTTTCAGATTTAAGGCTTTATTAGAAATGGCCCCTCTAAAACCTTAAAGGAATTCCTTTAAAAAGGGAAAACAATACTTGTGCCACTCCAAGTTATAAAGTTTAAATGGAGCAGAAGCGAAGGTTGAGCAGTTCATGAGGAAAAGTTACAGACAAGGAGCAGGTTAACACCAGCATCCAAACTCAGAATGAGTTTCAATAAAATACATTTAAAAAAGGAAAGAAAAAACACACACAAAAACAGGACCAAGCTCAGGTCATATTCTCGTTAGAAAAACTAAGATTAGCAGCCAGAGAGCTTGCCACATGGAAATTTAGACAATCTAGCAGAGAACAACAGAAACCAGGGAGTGCATACAGACTGAGTGATGACTGATTAAAACCAGGTGTGGATGAAAGGAACAAAGCAGCTTTAATTACCTAAATATAAAACAGGTGTGGACCAAGAGTGAGAGGCAAAAACAACAGATACAAACACAGACAAAATCTGACAAAAATCAAAGAAAAATAAACCAAAATGAAAAGTACAGCGAAACAATGACCGTTGCTAAAGCAGCTTGTGATGTGTACAACCAAAGCTAATTTCCAGCATCAGCCCCATGACAAGCACAGAAGGATCCGGTACAGCCCTAAAAATAACATTTTACACTCTAAAGTCAGTTAAAGTTACATAAACTGGTTTTCCAGTCACATGTTTAATAGATTTTAACTTTGTTTTCTGAAAATCTGCTAAATAAAATTTGCGTGATTTCCATCCCTCGTTGTCGTGACATTATTTAGGCCTGGTGCTCAATGCTTTCAGAGCTTGGCATCTATCATCAAGCCATGAGAAAAAACTTCACACCTACAGTTTTCAGTTTAAACTCAGTGAGTAAACTACATCTCATCTTAACTTGCTTTAAACTTTAACTCAGCTTCACAATAACATTTAATTACAGCCGTCTGAGGTAGCTGACTGGTTTCTTAAGGCAACGTCTGCTGGCATTTTATCAAACTCCCTCTAAGCTGGAACTGCTTATGTTAATCTAATAGGTGCTGTCACATCTCTTAGACCTCAGCAAGGCTTAGCACTAACCCTGTTTAGACTTCATCATGTCTTCTGACACCCTGTTGACAGTAACAACGGGGTAATTGCAAAGGAAAATTTCTTGACACCCATTAGAGTGGCCAATACCTCCTTGCTAGAAGCTATTTTTTCGAAACATGATTGAGGGTTACTCTGTGACTTGTGTCTCGTAACGAGCTTGACTGCTACTATGAAATGTAATTTTAGCTGACAGGCAAAAAGACCACAATCAGGACTCGGCTTTATGTGAATCATGAGATGAAGTGCTAGAGTTGCCTGTGCTTTATACTCATTCAGAAAGCCTTCAAAGCACCCTATTTTTATGTCATTGGTATTCTTAATCAGTCAGCCTTTAATATGCTATAATGATGAAACAAAAACCAAATTACAAACAAAATGTGGGCAGGATTAGAGCACAAATCATCATAAGAAACCACATTAAAGGATGCATGTCAGGTTATTCTCAGTCTTAGATCCCAAACATTTTGCTGGGAGTCAAATAATTGATTTTCAAATGTGTTTCTTGATTAATAAACCAGTTGGTTTAAAACTGGTTTGCAGTTGAGATTAAAAACCATCCACAACCACTGCTCAGAGTGAGATATGTCAACACAAATGTTTAATTCATCCTCGACAGACATTAAAACAGACTTTACCGCAATCTTTTCCTGGAACAAACTTTAGTGATAGTATTATGTGACTGGCTTGAAATGAAAGACTGCACACCTCTAAGGGTGAAGAAGGATACTTCACATAGGTTCCAAATCTGTCAACGTCTGGAGTATAGGCTAGACGAGATCTAGGAAATACTTTTTGTAAGTACTCACACTGAAATGGTCAGACAAATTCAAAAAGTGGAAAGATGTTTGGTTGTTTAAGAACAAATTATGAATTGGTAACTTGACGGCAGCATACTTTCTGCAAAAATGGCTATCTATTGTGTAATATATCTACACACCACTCTGATGCCAGCATTTCCACTAGAAAAATGCATCTGACATGGACATTATTCTTGACTTTGCTGCAACATGCTGTAAAAAAACGAATTCAGAAAACATAACAAAGCAATGCTGCTTTATCAGCCCTATTTATTGGAAATTAACAATAGTATTCCTTACCAGATTTCATAATATCATTTTATTTATATAGTCCTTAAATCCTGGATTTAACTGGAAGCCAGTGGAGAGAGAGGAGGACAGATGTAATGTGTTCTTGTCTGGCCATGCTTGTTAAAACCCTAGACATATACAACCTCCTGAAGTCAACATAACATTATATTAAATCCTAACCAAGTACTCGTTGGTTTGTGAGTAACTAAACTTCATCAAACCAGGACTGAAAATAAAAGAGAGTAAAACAAAAGCAAAGCAAGACTCATTCAATTACAGGCTCTCTCCTGGGAGAAGTCAGAACTTAGGAAAGTCCTTTTTGCTGCCTAAAACTATCCATCCTTCCATCCATTTTCTGTACCGCTTAATCCACGCAGGGTCGCGGGCTGCCTAAAACTAATGAGAAGGAAACTTAAAATGGAATTTTTTTTACAGCACCTACAGATAATTGCAGCCAACACAGAGATCTGCCATCCATATCTAAGGTGGTTTCAACTGATAGAAGCTGCTAACATTTGAATCAAGTATCAAAGATGTAAGAGTTACAATTTTGCTTCTTCCTTTTTGTTAAACAAAACTCCGACCAAATAGGACTTATCTAACTCTGCCCTCTATTCCTCTTTTTTTACAGTTTTATCTTTTAGCTGTTGATCTATTTTATATCACTGCTTACATGCATTCTTTTATGTTTTCTTGATTTTATATCTACTTTTAATTCCCTTTGAGAAGCACTTTAAATTGTTTCGCCTTGTCTTACCCCCATATAGATGAGAGATTTGCAAGATTTTCATCAAGTGATATATATCTGGGCTTTACCTTTTGCCCCAATCCTGCTGTATTTAATCTTTTTGTAGGCACACTTGGGTATTCGCCCCTCTCAGTTTATAAGCATCCAATCCCCTAGTGTTTAAAAAGTATATTTTGTGGTCAGCTGAACAGCCACAGCACAAGGGTAGGAAATTGATTTACAATGAGACACATTCACGATCCTGTCCCACCTTTGTCCCTATAAGTATCTCAAGAACTTCAATACTACATAAATCGGAGTACTTCACAGCTAATATATGATCACTGTCTGCATGTGTTAAATTAGACATAAAATGAGAGAGAGCGAGAGAGCAGACCGGGCCTTGCAGGGTTATAATGCTGTCTTTTTCTATCAGCTTTTATATGAGGATGACTAATGTTTAGCTGATGTGATTCCTGTGATCATCTATACAAATCTGATTAAGCTCTGTCTAATCACACCAAATCAATCAGAACAGTGTCATTCATGTCAAAAGACATTTATACCACTCAAGTCTGGATAAGCTTTTTCCAGTTTGTTCATTTCTGTTAATGGGGTCTTTGATCTATTTTTGCTGCTTTAGGCTCAACAAATTAAACTTATGATTGCTTGATAAAAAGACACACGCACTCAAGGGTCAAAAACATGTTTTAGAGGCAGTTTTAATCAGACTTACCTGAAGAAATTCAAATACAGTATTTTCTTTTTTGACATCCCTTTCTGTGTTGTGCACAAATTGTGCTGCTACAGTGGATGATTAGGTTGCTCTGATAGAAAGTCTCATTTAATCAGAAAATGACTTTTTTGTTACTGAACAAAAAAGAGACTTTTACTTTCTGTCAATTCTGTCAATTTTGGTACTTTTATTGAAGCCAGCAGTTTGGGGCTGGCTATTCCATTTATCACTCAGTCAGAGTTAGGACAATAAACTCATGATATAAGATAAAGCTAATACACATCAATGTACATCAATACACATGGACCAATTCTTCTATAAAAGCCTAGTTTTTGGTATTATTATAATTACAAAATAAACATATGCATGGTTAAAAAAAAAGAAAGTAACCAAAGTTAAAAGACACACAAAGATTATTATAAATGAACTATAGCTACAATTATTAAGTCGGAAAAGGAGCAGGATGAAGTAACTGTTTATTTATTCCTGCCCCCTTTAATGGTCATAACTTGCTCTTCCTATAGCTGTCCCACTAAATTAAACAAATATCATTCAAATTATAGCATATAGCCTCTACCTGCAACCTTTACAATCCAAAGAGCCAAACATGCCCTCGGTCCAGCTAAGTAAAACTCTTTTAGAGCCACAAATGTTACATTTGAAAAAAGACAACTTATAATTTATGAGAAATATCTACGATAGGAAATTTGTCATTTTTGGAAAAACCACAATTTTATCTTTCTAGTTTTAGGTTTTAAAATAAGGAAAAACAAAACTTCACAAAAAAAAAAGATTTTCCTCTATGGGATGTAGATATTTGTGGAAAATGTTTTTGTTTTTTTTTTCCTTTTAAAAAGTCCAAACTAATGACAAGAAAAATAGATACAAAAGAATATTACTGGTGCTTTGAGTGTCATTATGTGGTGGGAATCCAAAGCAATTATTTCATTAAAAACTGCTAAAACCTGCATCTGTCACAATATAGAACGTCAGTTGGATCTTTATCATTTTTAGGCGATGTTATTGAGAGCCATTGTGGAAGGTGGCTCTGGAGCCTCAGGTTGCAGACCCCTGGTAAAGGCTATATCCACATTTCCATATAGACACATATATACATTTTACATAGATTTTTTTTTCTCAAACTGAATGATGTTGTAAGTGTCATGCTCAACAGCTTCTGCAGCATGGACATAACCCTGTAATCCTCCGTTGTTAGAGGGGGTTAGCATGTACATGAGAGGTGGGGTTTTGACATTATCGGTTCAGGAAACATGCGTATGGTTGGAGACTCAGAAACAAAACGATGGCGTTTTAAGATTTATTCACTTTGTGTTTTAAAAATGAGCATTTTCTCGCTTCCAACATGCAAGTTCCACATGGACAAAACATCCACACAATAAAAAACCTTAGTGGATGCACCTAAACTTGTCTCCATGGATGACCTGGGACTTTAACGTGTTGCAGGTGTTAACCAGTGTTTTCCTTCTTTCCTGAATCAGAGTCCTATCTGACTGAACAACTGCTTTACCATTTAAAACGTTTTACTTTGTTAGACTTTCTTGTGTAAGCAGCTGGTCATTTGTTGACATTTCAAAGCGTGTTGAACACTGTTAGCAACATTAGCTCATTAACATTTAACTCAGTCAGAAAACAGAAGTTCTGTCATATTTACATAATACTATATTTATCTATTTAACATTGTAACGAATGGAGCAAATCAACAAATTTGATGAACAACCTTTGAGACAGGAAAAGAGATTATTTTCTGTGAGTTAGTAAATGTTTCACTCAGTAATATCCATTTCTCTCTACATTTTTAAGTAAATATTTACCGTTGTACCCAACATAGTACATGGCACAGTCAAAACCAAAGGATGTGTTCTAATGGTTGTTCAAACGCCCCCCCGCCCCCAGGTAAAGCCTCCATCATCTAAATCTCTGTTTTGGCTCGGCTCTTCAGAAAGAAGAACACCATGGTTCCGTGTGGAATTGTTTCATTATACCACAAACTGGCTGCAGGTCTCATTGGTGCAGTTTTGAAACGAAAACATTCATTTGCACTGAGCACATCTAGTTCCAAAGCTGACTTTGTCTGTCCCAGTCTGGGTAAACATGGCAGCTATCAACTTTGACTACGCCATGCTGTTTATGACGGTTGTGTGGATGTGCATCTGCACTCCAGCATTCACAGATTACGTCTTTGCATATTTGACAAGGTAAATGGAATAATATCTCAATTTTTTGACTCTTCATTTACTTTGCTCCTTAGTTCTAATTTGGCTTCCTTAATGGCCTTTCCTTCTTTCTTTATTGCAGCCTTTTCACACCTCACTCATGTTCTGCTTCCCTTTTAAAAACATTCCATCTTTTTTTTTTGGTGTGTGTGTGGTTCAAAAAGGTAGACGGCAAGCCCCAGTAGGTCACAGTGCATTAACCACACTAATAAACCCATTACACTGCAATGGAATGGGATCCAAACGAGAGAGGAGAAAAGGTTGAGTGATGGGGATAAAGAAAGGAGAGAGGCTGGTTTTGGCAGAGAGGAGTGGTAGACTGAGGAGGGAGAGATGAGGTACTGTGGCAGGTTCAGTAAAAGCCTCACTGTTATACATTCGCTTTATGTATGTGTGCCTTTAAGCCTAGCTCTATCTGTTCATTACCTCTTTCTACCAGCATTCATTAAGGGTAGGATCTGCCATCTTATGCCATTGCATCACTTTCTACTCCCATACACAGCTTCTTTTTCTGAGCATTAGCGTCATTGTGGGGCCAATTACCACACTGCAGTGTCGTTCAGGGGCCATAAATATCTGCAACGTGTCCCCAACCTGCTAAGCTCCTGTGAGGATAGAGAGGAAGCAGAGATGAGAGCAGTAGGAGGAGAATATGGGACAAAGTTGCAGCTGAATGCAGTTTTAAATGTACTTTTCTAGAATCAGATCCCATGGAAAGTATTTGCCATGGTGTCAAAAGCTGTGGGATTAAAGCACCATTTATAATCCAGGAATAGTTCTGGAGCACTAGTTAATGGAAATGGAACAAACAATACAGTATGTGGACAAACATGAGGTTTGTCCTCAGCATTGTCAGATGTTTTCAATATAACATCCAAGCATGTTTAAAATGAAAAAGATTCCAGAATTCCAGATTGAATTGATCATGCTTTGCCAATGGGAAAGGGAATGTTTCACTCACTGAAGAATAGATTCCAATAGCTGGGATAGGCTCCAACCCCCTGATGACTCTGCATTGAATGAGCGAGTGTAGACAATGGATTCATGGATGGAAGAATGGATTCTATTGAATCCCAGCTATTTCTGGATGAAAGCATCCCCCTCGTCTGTAAACACAATTAAGATAAGGAGGGCATGCTGAACACATCTATAAATACACAATTGACTCTCAAGAGGCGCAAGTTGAGGGTTTTGCCAAGGTCCAATCAAAAATGCGTTGAAAGGAGCTCAAAACATCAGTACATGCAAGAGGAATTAGAACCTGTCAGAACCAAAGTTGTCTACAAGAAGGAAAAGAATCATCTCAAAACAAGCAGTGAAACACTCTTAAATGGTACAAAAAAGTGGATCCATTGCTGCTTTCTACAAACAACTGCTGAGAGTACCTGAGTGAACATGCGATTTACCGTTGAAGAGCTAAGATTGTTGTTATTCCACTGAAGCAAAGCATCATAAGATACGATCGCCACACCAGGAACAACCAATGCCGACCACAATTAATCCAGCAAAACTTAAAACTGAGGCAAATCAACAGTGAGGCATCCTACTTGTTCACCCATCAATATTATCTAAGGGAAGAATCTTATAACAGACGATTCAGAAAATGCTGCATAATTCAAAAGTAGCAAAAAGTTCTTCCTAATCCTCCATCTAGTCTCTATCATAGCTTTTTCTTTTTTTTTCCATGTGAAATCTGATACAAAAATCTCCACCAGGTGGCATCTTTAGTTTTTAATTGAGTCAAAAGAAGTGTCTTGTTTACAAGCTACAATAGCCAACAAAAGCTGCATTAAAAAAAAGTTCTTTTTTTTTTTTACAAGAGTCTTTCAGTGAGCCGGTTGAAAAAGTTCTGTTACATATGAAATATCTGGTGTGCACATATCGTACCTGGTTTGCATGCATGCTTCCGAATATCTATTAAGAACAAACACTGCTGCCTTTTTCACAACAGTTCTGAAGTGAATTTACAGCCATGAGCACAAGCTATCCAAAAGACAGCCTTATAGATTTTTACATTAAGGAAGCAGGAGCGGTAATTGCTGCAATTATTTATTATTATTATTATTATTGATGCCACTATCTTAAAATGATGAAGCTTGTTTAAAGTAAGTGTCATTATATGACAAGATAACAAGCTTTGTTTTCTTTAGCTGAAGAGATGATTGAGAAAAGCTTGAAAAATGAGCCTTTAGGACTTCATTTTCACAGATTCCGTATTATAGTTACCTGTAGGCCGAGGATATATTTGCTTTTTTTAACCCAGCATTCACATTGGCAACCGCCTCAGTTGAGCTAAAGATGCTGAATTTGTAGGCTGTAAACATTTGTAGACAATAAACATAGGAACAACAGAGGAGGTTAGCATTTGGTTCATTTTGATTTTCAAGGCGGAAAAAAATGGCGGCAGCGGTAAAACTAGCATGTTGCGTCTTTGAAACTTCCTGCCATTTTCACTGCCGTCCACCATCAGACCTTACATCCAGTCAAATTGGTCCTAACACTGCCCCTAGTGGTTGCTCACATATTCCAGCAAGCATGTGGCATTCATTTCTGAGGATCTCACCAAATGATGCTTCAAACACATGCAAAATTCACAAGGCAGCCATGATAATCGCATGTATGCGTAAGTAAAATAAAGCATATTTTTAGCTTTAATGAGATTAGATTCATATGGTAAATACAACTGATATGGGTGTTGTAAACCTTTTTATCATCTTATGAACAGGAAATATAATGTTTCTTTATTTCTTAGGTTAGAATAAGTATGTTCTTTCTGTACATGTTCAAATCATGTGATAAGGTGGCATAATGAATTACAGCAGCAAAACAAAACTGTTCTGCAATGGACAAATCATATACTGGATGTTGGAGATATTAAGACAGTTCAACTAAAGATTTCTGGACAGTTAAATAAATTTTTTTGTAAAACTTTGAGGACAGCTGTCTAGCAGCAGTCCTTGCCTCGTTCTTTTATCCACAGGCTCCTGGTCTGTTGAAGGGTGATGGAGTGAACTGAGCTATAAAAGTTCACTTTCACTCTCCCTTTATAGACGACAATAGAACAAAAACCATGTGCCACTGAGTTTCCTGCTTCATTAAGAGAAACTGCAGCAAAACACACACATGCACACACACACAAAAGAAATCATTTAGAAGAGTCTGAAATGTCATCACAGAGCTTGTCCTTTTCTACTAAGTGAATAAAAATTTCATGAATAAAGTTACAGGAAAACAACAGTTTTTATTTCATAATACTTCCCACTTTGCACAACATCAAAAGATTTTCATTTGCGTTCAGTTCTTTGATGCCTATAAGCAGACATCTTATCAGATTTCTTTTCTTTCTTTTTTTTTGCCTCCCATGTAAACACAAATGTCTTGGAGTATCCTATCAGCATGATTTCTATCAGACTGAAGAAATATTTGTCCTTGTAAACATAGCTTTCTTTGCACTTTGCATTACAAAATCTTGTGTATTCAAATGTGCTATAATGATGGACACAGTGCGTTGCAATTAGATGCATGATACTCTGCAAAATATAATGAGTCACATACACAATAGTTCTTTAAGTACAAGCTGTACAATATCCATTCATGTATGCAGTTTTTTTTACCATTAATTTAGCATCTGGTTGGTTACAAGTTTATTTCTTTGCATCCTTTTAAAGCTGTTTAAGAGTGAGTACTTTTTATTGAAATTGCAGTAAATGTCAGTTTGCTTTGGACGTTTATAAGAAGTGAATCTTCAAAGGGCGAGTCAGGAAGCAAGATGGTGTTCTGGCTCATAATAATATCTCACTGTAAACCTGAGCTGGCAAGAAAGATACCAAGTAATCAGATATAAATGATGTGATTTAGCAGGTAGGAAACACATATCTTCAGCTATGGACTTTGCTTTATGTCTTTGCAGAGAAGGCAAGTCTGACTCTGGTTCATTACAATGCGTACCACCACCCAGCAGACTCCTCCGTCAGGGAGTGGCTGATGCAGCTGCTTTCCTCCGATGCTCTGCTGCCACCATGTGGCCGTCGCAAGAACTGCGCCGCCCAGCTGGGGAGGTGCTGCTGTTTGGTTGTTGTGTACACTAGCACCCAAACAACATTCATCACCAGCAGACATCCCTCGCTCCTCTCCTGGTGTGCCAAATTGATGAACCATCAACACAAGTTTCATCACGTTCACTTTATATTGATAAAGCAATCATGCAGGGTTTTCTTCTGTGTTTTGGGGGGGGGAGGGGGGGGGGGGGGGGGGGGGGGGGGGGGGGGGGGGGGGGGGGGGGGGGGGGGGGGGGGGGGGG
>JBBBVU010000005.1:12672898-12683244 GCA_037177055.1 Atherinosoma microstoma
GCTGTCACTGAAATAAGCTGCAACTGACAAAAGTTATAACAACTAAGAATTTTATTAAAATAATGACACTGAATTGTGTTTCAATAGAATTATTTTAAGAAAAAAAGAGTAAAAAATATGAGAAATTAATATATATTACGTCACTCATAAGCTAATATTTGGTTGAGCGATCCTTTGAGGCGATCACTGCAATCAGGTGTTTTCTGTGACTCTCAATCAGACTTCTACACCTGTTGGCACATATTCTGGTGCTCTCATTGGTCCAGGACCGTTCTGTTTGTTTGTTTGTTTGTTTTTTATTATTTTTTTCAACTCAATTAAATTAAACAACAATGTTGTATTTCATTAAATCCTAATTTAGCTAATTTATCTTTATTATTAATTTTTTTCGTCTCCAGTTATTTGCATTACTATTACGAATTTAGCTTTTTCTTTAATGGAAGGGTATGAATAACTTTGCAAACATGTGTATAAATACTTTTTGTTAGCATTCTGCTGAATATCTCACTTTGACACCAAATCAGTTTGAAAGTGAACAAGGTTAATGTGGGTGTGGTCAGATTCTCATGTAGCACTGTCACTTTTTCTTCTTAACCCTATGAAGCCCAACCCAGGACAAAATGGGGAGAAAAGTCCAACTTTTTTAATCTGAAGTCTATGTTTAGCCGTTTAACAAAACATGGGGAAAAAATGTAAAAATTTTTTTGGGTATATCTACCATTTATTACTGTGTGATATGTCAAAATGATGGTAGTGTAGTCTTCTGCTTCCTGGTATCCATTAGGGGGCAGAAGACAAACATCATATTGTATACTGCAGGGTAAGTTTTTACCATAAAGTGATGCAAAATGTCTCAGAAACTCTACGTATCAAATATGATACGTTTGGTTTAATAAGGTTAAAGAAGCACTCGTGAACTTGGCAGATTTTCCTCAAGTGAGTCACCCTCTAACGACGGCTAATTCAGCACCCATATTGCGTCCTACCTGTACTCTGAGCCCTCTTTAGTCAGTAAAAGTTAGTCTGATGTCAGCTTTTGTCTTATCTCTTGCTTTGTTTTTTTCTTTTCCTCCGATAATATCCGCTTGGGTGTCAAGGTGCGCGTTCAAAACAGCCAGTGTGTTGCTATCCAGTGAAACGAAACTCAGCTGTAAAGTGCCGTAGCAGCTTGGAAGTGAAAATTGTTACGTGTGGGTTCTCAGGCTCGGGACGCTGCTGAACAGCGACGGCTCCAGGAATGTAAATAATATCATAATGTCCAAAAAACATGTTTTTAAGGTCAGAAAGTTACATAATGCGACTCGAACCTCATTACACTTTCCAATGAGACTTTTCTTTTCTTGACTATTCGATCATAACCCAGGTTTGAATCTTAGTTGGCAGTTTTAGTGAAGAGTTATTGTGTTCTTGCTCTACCTTCAGATATCCAGTTCATTCTCCAGTTTTCATGTTAGGCTATTCCAGTCTTTCTGATGGACGGGTGAAAATCAACCAATCAAATGTTTAATCAACTGATGGGCTTCATCGTCTTTGCTCTTTTTATTTGTTAAGTCCAGTAAAATATTTTGCCTTCTGTATCAGCTCCTTTTAGGCCTGCAGAAAGCTGTTACAAAAGTGTTTCTAATACAATATAAATGATTAATGTAATGTTTCAACTGATAGCCAAATTGTTATCAGTTTACTACTAATTTATTAACACTGAGTAATAAAATGTTATTGTTAATTAATTAGTGTTTGACCCAAGTTTAACTCATTAGTGTGAATGTTTGAACAAAACACCTTTGAGTCCACTCTGTTAAACCATTCCATGGCGATCCGGCCACAGCTACATACCCCCTCCTATCCGAGCTGAACATGATATGTTCGTCGTCTGCCTCAGGGCGATAGGAGAGGGACGAGCCGGCCATGGAGAGCAGGTCTGGGTCTGGAGACATGAGCGAGGACTGCGGGGAGCTCAGCAGGCTCCGGCGGGAACGACACAGGCTGCTGCTGCGCGTCAGCGGGGGCCGGATCAATGTAGCTGCTGGGGGGAAAAACATGAGTTAACTGGGATACCAGAGTTGTTTTTCAAGACGCACAGCATCTCTGAACACGAAGCTTCCCTCGCTGCTTTACTCACTGGTGAACTGTGGAATGATGGGAGGCGTGTCCTCGTCGAGGTCGTCCACCCCACCTGCGATGGGATAGGGAGGGACCGACATTCGCGGCATGACCACCCAGCTGTGGTCTGAGTAAAGGCTGGCCGTCAGGCTCGGCAGACCTGAATTATTGACAACAGGGAAGCCGCAGAGCTTCTCGATCTGCTGCCAGCGGTGGAGCCGCTCCCTCAGGCATGCTGTTACTTCTGACAGAGATTTCCTGGAAAACAGAGACAGCGGAATGAGAAACTAAATGTACTGAACTTGGCAAACACTGAGGTGTCTCTGTCTGATGCAGTTTTTTTTTTGTGTGTAACACAGTAAGAAGTCATCTTTTCTCTGATTAGCCAGGATTTAGAGTTTCTGGCACATAAGCCTCCTGGTTTGATACTTAACTTCTGCCAAAGCAGCCACACTGAAGATCTAAACTTGTTTTTTCTTTCTTAAATCTTTTTTTTTTTTGCCTTTTGAATACAAAGAAAGTCTTTACCTCAGGGCCAGAGCCTGGCTTTTATTCTAAAACTCAATCAGACAGTGTTGTTTGGTTTTTCTGATGCAAAATTTTCTCAGATTTCATCAAAGCATTTGATATAAAAAACAAGACAAGTTACCAAAGCTGAATATGACGCTCTGACACACAGTACTTCCTCTAAAATGTGCAGATGGATAAAGATAAGCAATGAAACAGCATTCATTGCTAGATATACCGAATAAAATAATGCAATAAATTAAATTAAAAAAATAAATAAATAAAAACATGTTTGGGTATACGCACACAGTAACTATCAACTTGTGTTGTATGGGACGTGTTCTTACTTTGCTTCTAGTATCTTGTGGTCCACCTCGTCCAGTGATGAACTGTGGGCGACATGAAGAGTTCCAAACACAGAACCTCGTTTCTTTTTTATTTTCTCAGCCTGAAATGACAACAAAAGGGGAAAAAGTCACTTTGGCTGAATAACTAAGTTGTACTGCATCATCACCCGCTTTTCTGTAGTAACTCAGTGTGTTGTCATTCTTGTGCATCAATATTTATTATGTGTGTAAGAAGGTGCAGAGAGCCTGAAAGTATAACTGTATTAAACTGCAAAAGCTAAGAATAACCCTCAGTGACCAGTACAAAAGCAGCTATATTATGAGTTCAAATTATAGTCAATGAAATTTTGACGTTAGAAATAAATGTTTACAAATGATTTCAGAGTTTTTATTAGTAAATCACAAAATTGTCTTACTGTGAATGAATCTAATTGAGAAACTCCAGTTTTTGTGTGTAGAAAAGAATTTGTGTGCTGTTAGAAAAGTATCGTTCATCAATTTTCTATATATGCTTATACCAATTCAGGGTCACGGGGGTGGGCTGGAGCCTATCCCAGCAGCTACTAGGTGAGAGGCAAGGTAACCCTGGACAGGTCGCCAGTCTATCGCAGGAAAAGTATAGTATTTTTTAAAAATATTCTCAAGCTACAACAGAGACTCAGTGATAAGGGCCATATAACGGGCCGATATTTGTGTTTTTCCTGGTATTGGCATCGGCCAATACGAGGGCCGAAATCTGCAATATTGCTGATACCATGGCAGCCTAAATTTAAAAATAAAGCACTTATTTCAGTGGCTACTTTTCATGTTTGTTTTCATAGACCCTTAATAGAGGCCCTCTTAGTAGTTGTCCTAAAATAACACATTAAAACGAGCTATTTCAAAATCAAACATCATTTGTTATGTTGATTTGGATCTCTTCCAGAGACTCCCATGAACATTCTCTGATATTATTAAATGCATATTTAACCCACTGAAGTTAAATCTCAACATTTGAAACACATGGTATGCCAAACTTGATATGTCACAACCACAATTTTATTTTTTGAATAAGAAAAGGATTCTATTGCTTTTAATATTTGTTGAATAATGCAGAAATAAAAACATATCCAATGGCACAAGGGTCTTGTTAATTGTTGTTCCATCAGCTATGTTTATAAGATGAAATGTATGTATGTATATATATATATATACACATACATATATTGGATATCGGCTTTTTAAGCCGCCAATATTGGTATCGGCCACAAAAATTCCATATGGATCGGGCTCTGCTCAGTGGGACTGATAGTGATGTGTCATTCACGATGGAGCCAGCTCCTCAGAGCCGATTCTTTAAAGGGAATTAGAAGAGCCAGCTCCTGTTGGAAGAACCACATCTTTAACCACTCCTTCTCAGATTATTGTGTACCAATGTGTGAAAGAAGTAAAGACATAGTGGTATAGGCCAAGTATACAGAGCAACAGAGAGACAGGGGAGTGGAATATACTGTAAATGCAAGTGTATTAGGATATACTGAAGAAATCAAGGAAAACTGAAAAAGAAGCTGCATCAGGCTGCATTTCAATAATACTGTTTTTTTGTTTTTTTTTTAATGAAAAAAAAGCATAAAATCAAGGCTTTTATGAAAACTCTAAATAGGAAAATGCTTACCAACACACAAACAAATTTCTAAATTAAGCTAAAACAGAAGCTCAGAAAGCTGAAAGGGGTTTCTGCAGCAGCTGCAGAGGAACATCTAGCGGAGTTTATGAAGGGAAACAGCCAGAAAGGCATATGGAGCAACATGGACTGCAGCACAAGCTAAAGCTGTAGCAGACTCCTTAAAGGATGCAGCACCAGGTACGGAGAAGCTGGGAAAAAACAAAAGAAAAAAATGACACCTGCAGCATGTGAGGCAAAGCTCTGCGCCGAATTTAGCTGAAGTCGAAATGTAGCGGTCAAAATACCGCTCGCTGGTGGCTGTTTTAGTGTTAAAGAACTTTCACAGTTATGTACATGTGCGGCTTGTCTTCAGGGACAGCAAGGATCTCCTCATGAAGACCCATGACTGGCTAATCAGTCGGGTTCAGCTCCTGACACCTTGGGCGAGTCCTCTGGACCACGAATAATTAAGGGCGTAACATGTAAAGGACAATGGATTTCAGCTGCTGCATTCATCAAGGACCGATCGTTCGTACGCTAGGATTGGTCAGATACGAACGTTACATGAATCACACGTGGATCCAATCATAAGATCATTCCTGCGATCAGACGTGCACTCATTTCCACGTTCGTTTGATAAATGAGGGCCAATGTGAGTCAGAAGAGTCTGCTCTTCTACTGGACCTGAAGCAAAGGAGCCGAATCTTTAAAAACAGCCGGACTGGCCATTACTATTGACTGAAGTTGCAAGTGTGAATTCTGACCATGTATTTAGTCCTCAAACTCAAAAATGAAACCGTCCAATCTGAGACAAAGTCCTGCTGCAGGTCCTGAAAGTGAAATATATTTTGAAGATTTTGAGTTCTGCAATTCAGATGGGGCATAATTCATGATACAGTGGAAACTAATGTTCTGAGTATGTAACATTCAGATACTTGACTCTTTTTCCACAGTCACTTTCAGGACCTTCAGCTGAGTTAAAGACAACAAAACCCTCTGGCCCTTATTGGAAAGTGAGACTTGTGATTGAGTTGATACGATCCGGTCTGTTCCAGGTATAAAGACGAGGCTAAAATTCCTGTTTGTAACTATATTTGTATATTTGGATTTCATTTTTTATTTTAATTAAATTCTATTCATACATAAATGTACATTTTTCTCAGATTCTTTTTAACAGGTTGGCAAAAAATGATTTAAAACTACAGATTCTGGATTCATTAGTCAACATAAATTCACAAGTTTAAAATCTTATTGACTCCATTATGAGTTCATACTAAATCAACTAATGAGAGTATTAGTTAATATCATCTACAGATAAAAATTGAACAAGTTTAGTTGTGGAAAACAACAGAATCATATGTGTACTGTTACCACAGCTTAAATATTGTTCAGAGCTAATATACTGCAACTTCCCATCCACTGTGCATGTCATTGTTGGACTGAATTTGTCATTTGTAATCAATGTTGAAGTCTGGTTGTTGTTAGGCTACGTGAGGTCAGACTGACTGCAGATCAGCAGGGATTCATGGAATTAAGTGTAAGATTGGAGAGGATCTGAAGGTTAACCCCTTCATCCTGTCTAAAATGACATACCCAAAATAAATGGAGTGGATTGTCACAAATACAAGAGCTGTATCGTTAATCTTGGCCTCAAAAGAAAGCTAAAACGTCTGCGATCACTATGGAAGTATCGGAATCAAGATACTTTTGTGAAGTTTTTCTTTGCTGCTCTTTGGCTGATAGAGTTTTCGTTGCACCGAGAAGAGACAGACATCTCTGTTTCTGCTTGTTTGTGCGGTTTGCTTGAGACGTACAAGTGGCCACAAAACTCTGCAAGTTCCTGCAAAAGGAAGTTACCTCCTCTTTGGCGACGCTCAGCTGAAATTCAGCGCTCTGCTTCTTGATATTGTAGTACTGAACTTCCACTTCGTGTGTGAGCTGCAGCCACATCTGTAGAGCTTCAGGCACCGAGCGCTCCGACTGAATCTCCTTCTCGGCCCGCTTCAGAGCCTTTCGCACCTACACAGAGGAAATGTGATACATCACAATGTCGGGGTTGGTTCAGATTCACCACCAAATGTTAAGGAAAACTTCTCTTGTGCAATAATCATTGATCAAACACGCTGCATTAGGTGAAAATAACTGTTCTCTGAACTCCATATGAACTGTGTTGACTAAAAATGAGTCCAATCGTGGCTTGGCTAGGAGGAGAGAACTCATTACTGAGAGCAACTCTTGGATGTATTGCTGCTATATTTCTATGTGAAGGATATGAAAAGTAGGTATTTTGGGGATGAAATGAAAATTGAACATGGAAAATATTAAATTAATCTATCATTTTAAATCTATACAGGAAGAGTAATGAATACTGATATTGCTGGTGCCCCACATCCCTGCCTGTATTCCTCATATCAAATCTTGGAATTCAATATTACATTGTAATGTATATTTACATAATGATCATGGCCACGGTGCAACAGTCTTCCCAACCGGTTTATAAAGTCTCAAGTCTTTGATGTTAAAGACTATTAAACAGGATTATGTGCTTTTTCTAGAAAAACTGAACCAGGATTTGGTCTGGAAGAGCAGCCTTTCGGAAAGAACCAGCCTGGAAAGTTGTACCTGTACTAGTTCCTCCTCTGCATATTTGAGCCTGCTGAGCTCACACTCAGCACCCTCTCGCAGCTCTCGGAGCCTGTGAGCCTCCTTTTTAGCCCCACTGATCTCATCCCTCATCTTCTGCTCGAGGTTCTCCTTCTCCACGGCAACTGTCCGGTTCTCCTCCTGAGCCTTCTCCAGCCTGGGGAAAAGACAACATGTAATTGAAGTAGATTGCTGAATAAAGTTTAAACCAAAGCAAGTATGAATAGTTTCTGTGTTCAGGCACAGAGAGAACACAAAAGAATCTACATTATTGTCTCTTACCGGCTCTGCAGGTCAAAGAGGCTTTGCTCAGCGTGTTGCAGGCTCTCCAAATCTCTCATCATCTGAGAAATGTGCACCTTGCTGGACTTGTTCTGCATGTAGGCAAACCAGCAGCCGCCGACACCGATCACTATGGAAACCATCAGGACAAAGTCTTTCATCCAGTTATGTTGAGGACCTGCAGGTGATGGGAGGAACAGGGGGGAGATTAGTGGTTTATTAGTACTCATGAGCAGCGATCCCTGAGGAAGTTGTGATTTTAAAACAGGGTGATTACTCACGGAGAGGAGGCCCAAAGAGCACCGCATCTAGTGCCTTTAGGTTTAACTTTTGTTTGTGCCGTTGGTCTAATATCTTTAACTGCATTGACATAAACGACGGTTCATTTGCCGCTATTCTGTGAAGGAGAAAAATGAAGATGAAAACAGTGCAAAGTAGCAATACCCTACAAAGCAAAGGGTTTTAACAGGTATATTTGTCTCTATTTGCATCAAAATCACACTTAAAAAGGAGAAAATGTTGGGAATCAAAGAGTTTTTTAACATTTTGTAATAACACACTTTGTAAGAGAAACAGGTGGCAGGCAGATGTTTCACCATCTAAAATGTCTCAGACAGCGTGAAAGGTTGGGAAAACTGTACCCTTTAGCTATGACATCACCTCATGAGTCAGCGCCGATCAGCTTTGAGGCGCAACATGAAACCCCTCAATAATCCGCCACCTCGCCTGTTACAGTCTACTCATTCAGTACATGCAGTCTGAGGCGGCTCACATTCCACCTGTCCCACCAGAGTTTTTTCAGTAACCTCAGCCCTTATACAACAACTTCATCTTCACTATAGGGCTTTAAAACTATCAGCTTATGATTTACTACATAGCAGCTTACTCTGAACGCAACAAGCACTTGGAGGCTGTGAGGACGAGTTGCCTGTTAAGAGTGTGCGATGAAAAGAAACCTCCTGAATTCAAGATAAGACACCCAAGTATTTGCAGACTTTTTTCTCCTGCGTTGCCCTGAGCAACCAGCAGAGTGCAGCAGAACACAGAGTGATGAAAGCTACATCTTACTTTGGATTACAGACAACTGCTGTTCTCTCACTTCGCCGGTTGGCAAAGCAGAACTAAAAAATCTTATAAGAGGCAACTTGTGCAATAAAAGTGAAAATAGGATTATCTATTTCTTTTCATGCATGTTAGTGAAGCAGAACAGGGATACATCACACAACTGCACACAGCTTGTGTTATTACGATGTTAGTAGGACTGCTCCTGGGATGGAAAAGACAAGCAGCAGGGTTGATAGAACTGCACCGTACTAACCGTGGTAAAGTGTTCCCCGTGACCTGGAAGTCCCGGAAATTCTTCTCATACTGCGGCAGCTCCACCGACTCCTTCAGCCACCGCACCGTGTCTTCCACCGTCCAGTTGTGGACTGATGAGGGGGGAAAGAAAATGAGAACAAAGAAGTGAAACTCAAGCAAAGTATTACAAACCTTTGAGTAATATCCTAATGTTAGCATCGCATGGTGTAAAATGTCACTAAAGGTTTAATTAAATGTGATAAAGCAGAAAGAACCCAGTAGCAGAAACAAGACAGAGTCAGGAATCAAAATGAAAGGCAAGTAATCTTTGAACTCTTCAGTGATACTGAAATTATTTGTTCGAGCTGGTTATAAATAAATAGTAATTACCCTGATATGTGTTTGAATGCTGCTTTTTTAATCCAGGCTTTTTGTATTTCATTAAATAGAAAAGACATGGACGGCAGAAGTGATGGGGAAATGTTGAATATAAAGTGGAAATTATGCAAGACTAGCCTTAGAACAAAGAGACTGAAACTGAGCCAGCCCAGGACTCAGGACACAAACCAGGGCAGCACACACTGAGACTTCAACTCCAATGCTGTTTTTGTTGTAAGGCAAATTTATATTCCAATCAATGTCGACTTAAATCACTACTACTGAAGTTTCCGGCCTTAAAACTCTGTGCTTCCGACTTGTTTGGATTGTACACCGACATTCATTATACACATTCCTGGAGCAATCGTTCTGACGCTGAGAAACCGCTTTTCGCAACTTTATTTTCCAGCTAGGAGCATCACGTGACAGCTGTGTTTTGCTTTAAGGCACCGCGTCACACACCAGCAACTGGATGTCAACACACTGGCCATTTTGAACGCACACCATGGCTGACTGAGTAAAAAACACAAGGAAGCAAGAAAAAGGGACAGAGCAAAAAATAAGACAAGAGTCACCATCGCAGTGATTTTTACTGGCTGGAGAGAGCTCAGAGAAGAGACAGGGCGCAAGACGGATTTTGAGTAAGCCTTCATTAGGGGGCGTCGAGTGGTGTAGCTTTAAAATGGAAACTTACTATAAACTGACAGATCTCTACAATGACAATAAACATTGTCATCATTTTATCAGGGTGTTTACAGACTCAGTTAGATTATTATATAAAAAGGAGACATTTTGGTTGATCAGAAAATGAAAATGAAAATGGTTGTGTGCACGTTCATCATGAAAACCATTGAGGTGCCACTAAAGAGTAGCTGATGTAAGATTTACAACTCCTTTAACTGTACTATTACAAAACTGAGGGAACAGCTAGTATAGTCTTCCTCGGCAGTGTGTACATATTCTATCCATCCATCCATTTTTTATACCTTCTTATTCCAGTACTGGAGCTTATTATTAAGATCTTGTCATTAAAGTACCTGTCTGCACAGATATACCTGAGTGATCAACAAACTCTGGCACTTCCAGGATGAGAATGACAGATTGAGGTTGTGTTTGAAGATAAGAGGAAGTTTAAAGAGGAAGAG
>JBBBVU010000005.1:12729446-12739905 GCA_037177055.1 Atherinosoma microstoma
TCACAATATCGTTCATTAGGCGGAAATAGAGCGCGTTCAGTTCACGTTCGTCCAAAATATGAACGAGTTCAATGAACAATCGTTCATTGAACTCGTTCAAGCACAACACTGGATGTGTGTGTGTGTGATGGGCATGTCATCTCACCATGGATGTAGGATTTAGGAGGAGTGGCGCTGTTGTATTTGAAGTGCTCCAGGACGGCAGTGTCCCGGGAGAAACACAAAAACACCTGGGAACACACAAGGTTGGAGTTACATGCACACATTTTCGTTAATGGACTGAATGTAACAATAATGTTTATAAGTCCAAAATAGTTTTGCTGAGCCAGATATGATGCTACTGCAGGAGGCCGCTGCTGCCATAGAGGATGCGCCTGCTCTCTACAGACCGTGTGTAATGTGTTAAATTAAAATGAATGCTGGGGCCCAGGGATATTACGCAATAGTATATTTGCCTGTCAACAGGGTATGTGGTGGTTAATGCCCTTTTTATTTGGTCTGGTGATGATGACAGCACTGAGTGGCTTTGCTTCCTCCAGAGTAAGAATTCATATGAAAGCAGCACACCTTGATCCAGGGATTTAGGATGTACCAAGGCAACACAGAACTAAGCATGCGTGGGTGCTTGTACCACAAAATGACCATGTAAGTGGGAGATCTTTCCATAATAGTCTCATTTCAAATCTGAGGGGAAAAAAGCTTGAACCAGAATACCTTTCTGTTTGGCTGAGAAACATGATAAAGCTTGAATGATGTGTGTTTGCAAACAGTAACTCCTGAGTCTATTAATACATCCAAATGAACAAATGTCAAGTGGCGGCATTGTGGCTTCTCTTCATGAGAAACTACACCTTTGGCTTCCTTCGAACTTTTTATATTAACTTCAGAACAACTTCCCGATGTGCGTGGATTCTTTCACTGCCAAGCCAGTTTACCATTGGTCAATATTGGCAGGGATACTAGAGCTCTGTTCTTCATACACCTGTGTGCACATTGGTTAAGCACCAAGGAGCGCAACTGGCAAACAATGGCTGAGTAAACGCGTTGCCAAGTATATAAACATATCTGTCAGCCAAGCGTCAAGGGCAAATAGAGCAGTGACACCCACGGGAGCCAATATTAACAGTTATATCATTGTCTGGGATGAGTGCGTGACAGTCAATAAAAATGAAGATGGTCAAACAGCATGTGTCGTTAAGTATAAACATTTAGGGATGCCAAACTTGAGCCTTTATCTACAGTGGCTTGCAAAAATATTTCCCCATCTAGAGGGTGTAATGTAAAAGAAAAAGGAAAAACACAGGCGGGTTAAGGGGGTAGAGATTTTTGCAAGCCCCTGTGGCTGAAGAAACAACAGTAATATATCTATGTATCGGTATGTATTTTGACCCCGACCGATATGGAATTTTTAAAGCTTATGCCGATACCGATTTTGGGGGCTTTAAAAAGCCGATATCCGATATATTGGCCAATATATGAAATAAGAACATGGCTATACACAGGATACATAAATAAGGGATCGACCAATGCGCCATTGGATGTGTTTTTATTTTTATCTGCATTATTTGACAAATATTAAACGCAATAGAATCCTTTTTTATTCAAAAAATAAAATTGTGGTAGTGAAATATCAAGTTAAGCATACCATGTGTCTTAAAAAGTTTAACTTTAGTGGAAGAGATCTAAGCGAACATTACAAATGAATGTTGTTTTATTTTAAAATGACTCTCTTTCATTTGTTATTTTGGGACAACTACTCAGGTATTAAGGGTCTATGAAAACAAACATGAAAAGTAGCCACTGAAATAAGTGCTTTATTTTTAATTTAGATTGCCATGGTATCGGCGATATAACCAATATCGGCCCTCATATTGGCCGATTCCGAGACCAGAAAAAACTTAAATATCGGCCGGCCAATAAATCGGTGGTTAAATTAAGTGCCTTGTCATGACCCTTGTTATTAATTGACACTATACAAAGAAAAAAGAGCCCACCTGATAAAGGTAATCTTCAAACACAAAGTAGTAGTCATCGTTACTAGCAGTTAGCTTCACGTCCTGTTGGGGAAAATCATTTCGGCATTATTACCAAATGAGTAAAACAACTCTGACTTAAGTTCTGTGAATGTATGCACATATGCATACATCCAAACATCTAGATTATGCAGACATGCTCACCTTATAAATGAGGTTATCCACCAGCAGGTCATGCTGTATGACTCCAGCCTTGAGCTGCTCATAATACATCACATCCTAAAAAATAGAGATTTATCAATAACTTCAGCATGTGGAATAGACAAATCACTTGTTTTCAGTGTGAATCCTATAATAAAATTTCATAAGTAGCATAAGTACAAAAGTTTTCAGTCATGTATTATTTAAAGAAAAGCTAAGTCTTCTCACTGACTGTGATGACAGCAGGATTAAACCAAGCCTAACGGAGGAGCATAGCGGTGGCGTTTCCGACCACATGGTTAAACTCAAACGCGCCTCCGGTTTGAGACAGTTTATGGTGAATGACTCAAACAGAGTAATAAAAACGTCCTATCTGATGGTTGTGAAGTGTCTTGACAATGATCAGTTCTGCGGATGTGAGAGCAGAAACAGAAATGGTCATTTTGACAGCTGAGAAAGTACACTGAAACAGCAGTGGTATTATGGGATGCATCAATAATAGAGAGTAAGAATAAGGTCTGCTAAAATACTGGAAGCTGATTATACATCTTGCTGATAACAAGGGGAAACGTGGGTCAGTAAAGTAAATGTTTATGGCCATCTTTTTTTCTTTTTTTCTAGGGAATAACAGATTTGTCCAACATTTCACATAATAGACTGATAAAGCTTTATACAAAATATCTAGACTTCGAATAATAAAGATTGTTTTCAAATTGAAAAAAAAGCTATTTTTGCTCCGACTTTACACAATATACAAGATGCACTTAATTTGAGACGCACTCAGACAGTGTGTCACAGGCTAACTATGTTAACGTGTTTGCCCTTAAGTTGTCTGGAGACACGCTAACACTCTCCAGACCCTGTAACAAATCGATCTCCCAATCACATCCTCTGTTTTCTTGACTTGGCCTCAACAGAAGACTCTGGACTGCAGCGTTTACACAGGCCTTCGCCACACAGTCAGGCAGCCGCACTGTTTGGGCTAACTGAGCCGAAGCATTTGATTATCTTAACATTCGTACACACGGGACAAGCCAAGGCCAGCTAAGATAAACAGCACAGCAGCAAATACACAGATTATGTAGAAATTATAGGTCAGTCGGTGTTATATGTCATATGTTGGCTTTTTACTGCACTAGGCAGTGTGGATACTGGGATACAAAATAAGTAGTACAGAACTCACAACTGGAACAAACAGATAAAAATCTGCAGATGAAGTCAGCTCCACAGTTTGGGAATTGTTGCAGCTGTGTGTGCATGACGGTTTTACAACAAACACTGTCAGCAGCGTTCAGGGTGCATGCACCCGGGCACATGCATCTACTACTTTACCTGCGGCTGGTTTGTGGAGTTGAGGATGAGGGCCCAGAGGTCCGCCCGGAGCCCGGTGGGGCAGCCCTGCCTGCTGTACTGCTGTGCTGCTGCGCTGTCCTGCTCCAGAACCGCTAGACGGGACAGAGACAACAGCAGAGACAAAGCAGTGCGTGTATCAAACAATTGTCTCCCTCTCTATATGCTCAAGTCACTTCATGAGAAAAATATGGGGGGGAAAAAATTAATCTAATTCTTCCGTTTCACAAATGAAACACACCGATGTACAATCTGTTAACTCGTGCTAAATAATGTTACAGTATTTCCACTCCCAATCAAACACTTATTCTACAGTTATTTTTAGCTGGCTTATAAGTCAACACAGAGATGTCTGACCATTTGCCTTCAGAAAAACACAGGTACATTCAAGCAGAGACGACCAGAACAGCGCATGTGGGAAAATGGACACCTGTACCATAATCAGCAGGTGGTTAACCTCTGAAGCTGTTTTTAGCCTCGTTTCCCTGAGAAACTTACAGAAATAATAAGACTGACTTTTTTCTTTAAGTATCTAAAAGAAAATTAAGAATTGCACTTGGAAAGTATCGCAAATATGTGAAAGTTTTACTTTTGAAAAAGTATAAACATCAATAATCATAACACGGGCCTTTCTCATAAATGTGATTATTACACACGTTTTCCAAAAACCCCTCAGGCACATGCGGGAAAACAAACTCTTCAGCTTCCCCCATTCTACCCTAAATCTCTGTTGTGACAGTAGCCAAAAACACACGGCCCCTTGGCTTAAGGTGCTGGCCAGTCATAACATAAACTAACTCACTCCTCACCCCCTAAATTTCCTGTTTGACTGCACTTAACACTTGGCCTGGAATATAAGTTGCAGCCGTGCCGCCAAAACAGACCCAACCAAGGCTGAAATAGTGGACCGAGGGCATGTGGCTGTGTATATAAATTACAGTAGGTATTTTTAACACTACTGATGCCTGATTGGTCTCCATAACTGGGTTAGTGTTCACACTAAGTTCATTGCAGAGAAATGACTTTATGCTTAAAGTGTCCCTCTTTCTGATTATAGCACCTGAGAGAGCAAAGAAGAACATTTGTAAATGAAGGAGAATGTGAAGCTGGATCTGAGGCTGTTTTGTAGGTACAGACCCTGAATTCAGATTTCAGGATTGTGTTTTATCTTCAAAGTGTAGGATCAGCCTCTAAAGTTGCAATCAGTACATTTCATGTTTGTGTAAGTGTTATCCTTCATTTGCTTTAATAAAACATACAAAAAGCAGATCAGATTTAACAGATTTTTTCTACAGGTGTGGCAATCCAATCTGAGCATCCAATGCAGCATGATAAAAGTCTATATACTTATATCAGGGATGTTTAAAAAAAAAAAAAAAAAAAAACTCTTTAAAGATAAATAAAGCCAAAAACCTTTACTGATCTCAAGTTGAACACAGTAATGAAACTAAAATGGGACTCAAGTCTACAACTGTGGCCAAGTTATTAAACACTATAAGGACTAAATCATTAGAATGACAAACAAATGATATTCAGGCGGCACCTGATTTTGGTTTATTTGTTGTATCCATCACCAAGTTGATAACAAAATCTGGTATCTTTAACCATTTAAACCATTAATTCCACATGAACACCACATGCAACAAACAAGCCTGATGCAACACAAGCAAACCAACAATTAAAAACAAAGATATAATAACTAAACATGAGGACATGATCAATCATTTACATTAAAAACTCCAAAGTGGTTTTAATTTCACGTTTCTGTTTTTGTCAGACTGAGAAATAAAAGTGAGTTTGCCGTGTTAAGGTGTTCAGAGGGCTGTTTTAAACTAATCTTGAAGTCAAGATTAAAATAAATAATAAATTACAGAAGTCTGGGAAGACACTATTTAAAACCTAATCTAAAAAGTAGAATAAAAACCACATGTACTGAAAATGATCTTCAGCTTGTTCTATGTGTACAGAGATGTCTCTGGATTCTCTAAATCTTTTAACCAGACTTTGTACAATAGATAATAAAAGCTCCAACCATTTCAATCTCTTTAATTTCTTAAAAAGCTGAAGTATTAGAGGTGATTCCCTTCTCATCTTAACCCCTGAAAGCCTCATCCTTACCATCATGCTCTTATTTTAATGAAAATTTGCCTAGCCAGATGGGAGATTTTCCACTGGGTACATTTTAAGCACCATTTCTGCTTCTCCTGTATTAACTCAACTATGTACTCTCATTTTTTACAAATGTTATTATGCTATGTCCAATTTTTAACAATTTTTTTTTACATTAACAACATTTGCAAATCATCACATGTTATGTAAAATACAAACAGCGCTCGCGCTGAACCAAACACTGACCTTTTTTCCCCATATGAACATACTCGTTTTCAAACAAATCTGCACAGGGACAAGAAAGCACAGCACAGATTGGTCAGCGACGTTATCAGATTGATTTACATACACAGAGACTGCTCTATTTAAGGTATGAACACCGAACTGTAACCATGTCAATATCTGGACTTCACAGATATGCTTTGAGATATGGCAGACAGTCATGAGGCACGACAGAGGAAAACCAGCTGGTATAAACAAGGTGGTTTTACAGACAGTTAACACAATCTGTTTAATAAATCTATTTACTTATGATGAATCACAATTGGAAATATATGTTTTTACTGATATTAAAAAGCTGCTGAATGTTCAGACTCTGTTAATTACGCTGGTTTTATGTAGGATTTAACAAGTTCATATGTGAGCTTTCTATTTATCGTGTACCCATGAGTGTTAGTTCACTCTTTTACTTTCAGTGAATACCTGGATGGATGTGTGAGTTGTCATCGATCCCCAGCTGTCCAGTGTTCAAGTTCAGCTCCGAGTAGCCCCGTCTCTGCAAGTGGCCAAAAACACATAACCAGCTTTAGAATTCTGAGCCAGCATAACACAGCGTTAAGTATTTCTGCATTAGGTTCAGCTGCAGGACAAAACACACACAGGCACACACACACACACACACACACAGATCCCTACCAGCTGTGGGATGTCCCTGACATTGAGGGGAACCTGGATGAGACCCCAGTGGCTCTTGGTGCTGATGTCCTCGCTGCCTTCGTGGTTAGGGTTCCGCAAACTGATTAAAACCTGTTCAGGCAGCAACAATGTGGTGAGATGGAGTTTAAATTCAGCTCTTTTGTTTTTTTTTCTCAAGTAAAATAAAATAGAATAAAAAATGAATAAAAATGAAATGAAATAAAATCTAAAAACTCAACCAAAGACCTGTGAGCAGTAAGGAATCTGCTTACCTCAAGAAAGTCTTTTGGGGCATAAACAGGCCTGAAGCGACTTAAATCTGCAGCAAGACAAACACATTTATAACTTTTATAATGTGTTACTTAACGGCACCCCTTACAAAGTTCTCCATGCGACACATCAAATCAATCAAATCAAATTACCCCCTTGCTAGAGTCGCTGCGAGACAGTACGTTGTGTAACAACTAAGAAGATACATTACACCAGGACAAGTCATATAAGACACTGGCAGAATATACAAGTAAGATTAAAACTGCACTTTCCTTAAAAACACTTATAAAGATGAAAGACTTAAAAAAAAAAAAAAAAGTGTAAGAGTGCAATACAAGGCCATATCACTGAGTTTCCCTATTTAGCAGTGTGATGGATGTAAGGATTAATGAGAGCTTGTGGCTGTTGGTTTTGCACTTAAAAGCTCTGTAACACCTGCTGGAAGGTCAGCATCAGGAAAACAGGAAGTGTCATTTAGGATGTGTGCTCGTCTGAGCACAGTACCTTTAGAAATGGTCTGAAGGGAAAAATCATCCTTTTTGCCCATCACCATTTAAGCTATTTTTGTTCAAGTTCTTAAAATTTGATTTAAACGGGACATAACTATACGGGTAATTAATATCTAATTATGATTTCTAGCAAAAGTGTAAAATATTGACATGACGTCTAAGTCTTTGTAGGAAGCGCAGACTCTGAGTTAACATCATGCAGATCTCCTAAATGTCCACTGCATTAAAAACTACAACCCAGACATATACCCAAATATGTAAAAATACACACCTGTCCAATAACGCTGATTAAGAACACACAATGTTTAAATATGTATTTTAAGAACTAGAATCTAGACTACACACGCATCAAGCCGTAAAGTTAATTTCATAAACTTTCAACAGCTGGCTGCATTCGCACAAGTCAAAAGGGAGACTGCAGAGCAGCTGAGGCCAGAATCAAGTGGCACTTCCACCCACGGTCTCCATAGCACGGCTGTAAATCCAAGTGGCGCGTCATCCCTCCAGAGAAGAGGGAACGCTGGCGTGTGGGATGGAAGGAGGGGTGCTGCTCGTTATCACAGCTCCATGCGAGAGGTCTGGACAGCTTCTATATTCGCAGTACAAAGTGTTTACAGCGAGAGGACGGCACATCCTAAATGTTATGATACACCCCCGAGCTGTGATAGCACTGTTAGGACACAAGATTAGCACGTTCTCTAGAAGCAGCCAGGCCTAGAGTTACAACTGAGACAGGTATGAGCTAATGAATCCTCATTTTAACAACAAAATTCATCTCTCAGGTAATAATTATACATTTCTCCACTGAATAAACTAAACTAGAAATATTTCAGCATGTTATTCTTCCCAGATGCCATGAATTACACCTTTAAAGCCTGGTGTAACCACACAACAATATCTAGAATTAATACACGGAAACTAAAGGTGTAGCTGAATTAAGTCCCTGAGAGAGCCTTTGCTGGATAAATAAGGCTTACAAAGTAATCAAAAAACTGGTAGAGCTGGTTTAGAGATGCAGTATATTAAGCTGAGGTTAGATACACCAGCACACATACACGTCAGTATTAATCTCTCATAAAAAGCAGATTGCTCTGGGGCCAAACCCCGTGAATAACATCTGCAGACCTGGTTCGTCTGTGCCCATCTCGTTCCATTTGTTGGTGAGATCCTTCTGCTCGGCGACGGGCCTCTGTGGAGCAAGACAAGATCTCAACAAACAAAATCCACATTTCCGGGAATTTTCAGGGCTACTGTGCAGCTAAATCCGCCTCAACAACGGCCTTTCCACTGGAACAGATTCTGAACGGAGATGTTTTGTAGTTAAACCGCATTAGCTGGGATTGACAGTATTCTACCTACCATGCGAGCCAAAGGCACGCCGAGCTCCGTGCTCATGCTGTTCAGGCTTTTCAGAACACGCTTCTCCCAGCTGGCCTGTGAGGAGAGAGCGCACACACACATCCATTTGGCTTCAGATATCATGTAAGTTATATGAAATGAGGGCTACGTCTTCAAATTTAGCAGGTGAAAACGATCCGAGGCAGAGGAGGCACGAGTGAGATGTGATGGAGATGAGAGGAGACAGACCGACCTGAGCCTTGCGCATGTAGGCCAGCGGCTCTTTGAGATGCTCTGGAGGAGCTATAGGATGGCTCAGGGGCAGCTGGCTGGAATAAGCAAATGCAGAAGTGAATTATATGAAGGCTGATCAAGTCAATACATTAAAGTATTTTTTTTACACATGGCTGACAGCTTTAGGAGATTGGCACCAATATAGCACAAACGCTGCTTTGTTTTAAAAAGAAAAGTGCTCTCAAGAAAGGAATCAGTTTGGCAAAAAAACCTAAATTACAAAGGTTAGGCAGTCATTCATTATTAGTTCCTCGTGAATAGAGCTCAGATGAGTCAGAACACATCTCCAACAGATGCTCCAAGTGTCTCACTAAGCCCGCTCACGGCATATTGAATGACTGACGGTCTGAGTGCATTAAACAGCCTACGACCTAATATAAACACTTAGAAGAGCGTATAGGGCTGCCTACAGGCCAGAAAAGGGAGGCATCAGTCATTAAAAGTCCTGTGTTGCCATCCGAGCCCACAGAGAGCAAAGAGGGTGCATTATTTTTAAAGACAAGTGAAGGAAGCACATTTTTTAAAGCCGTTTATTGGCAAACAAAGTGGTTAAGCAACAGTAGATGGATGGAAAATTCTGATACACACACCAAATGAAAGGGGAAATAAATCTGGTTTGTAGAGTAACTATCAAGGTTTTTAATATTCTATTCTAACCTTTTAAAGGAGATATAAGACATTCTTTAGACTTTACTTGATAGAGACAGTGTTGGAAAAGGAGGAAGGAGGACGCAGAGAACCCAGACCAGAACCAAACCAGAAACTACTCCATTTTGAGACCAAATGTCATAACTCACTCATAAGCCATTACTTTACTAATTCCTAGATGAATTGGGCTGCTATCCTCTGGTTTTCATTGAGAGTAATGTGGTTTACTTTTAGGAGGAGTTAATTTGATATTCCTACTGTGTTCCAGGTGGATCTACTCTGATACAGTAACACATATCTTGGATCTGACATTTTTGTCTTAGCTTTCTTTTAAGACCAACATTATACATTTAGGCCCTGATTTATGAAAGGTTTGCGTGTACTAAAACAAGTGCTAACTTGATTGCACACGCAAAAATTGGCCGCAGCCGATTTATTATCAGGGCGCAATGAGGATTGGGCCTGTTATACTGACAAAATAGTACACGCAATCCATTTTGAGTGTCTGCCGCTGATGAATATGCAATATGGGCGTTTCTGCCAGAACTTGCAAAATGTTGGGAGGAGACTATGCAAAGTAATCAGCTTTGCACACGCAATCTGATTTATGAAATGTGGAACTTGTTTGCGGTGACTATCTTTGCACCTATAAATAGCACGTCTGAAAAGCAGGTATTAACTAGCACAACAGTAGCACAATGGCTGCAGTAATAATTGCAAGGAGGAGGCATAGACACCACGAAAGAAGACGGAGAGAACGTATCTTTTCTGATCATATTAATATATTTGGAATGCCAGAGGAGAGGATTGTTGAGACCTATCGCCTATCCAGCGTTGCAATATTAGAATTGC
>JBBBVU010000005.1:12743086-12756136 GCA_037177055.1 Atherinosoma microstoma
TATATATATAATTTTATTATTATTATTATTATTTTTTAATAAATATGGCTAATATGTAGCACATTGTGTTTTACTTTTCAGCCAGAGGCAGTGTTTCTGACTACATTCATCTAGACTTTGTTTTGTATCCTTATGGCTGGGGATGATGAGAGGATTGTTCAGGAGCAAGTTTAATCGTGTTTAGGTTAGTTTGGAAGACACTGTATAGATTTTTTAAAAAGACAAATTTGACAAAAGAAGAGAAAGTTAACAATTAATGTACGTGGCAAAAGCAAACAAGAAAAACTAAACAAACCAAAAAAAGGTGAAATTCTGTTTCAAATCAGTTTCACATTTCACGTGAAGAAGCAGTAGTTTGGTCCCATGATGGCCCAAATCTGGCAGGACAGAGGGAAAAAAGTAATCCGCAGTATTCCAAGTCTGCATGTCAAAAACTATTCAGGAGGGTGCTAAATTACTTCTCAGCCCAAAAGGCTCTCACCATTTAATTGGAAACACTAAAACTAAAATAAAAAATAAAAAATCAAATCAAGATTTTCAAAATCATGTAATTTTAAATAATACATTAAATCTGTTATTTCTTCCTCAAGCATAACATGCAACAAAATAAATAATTTCTCCTGAGACTTCAGTTTATTTGCATGCCAGGCCTGCTTTGACTGCACCATATGGAGCTTGAAATTGATATATATCTGTCCTGAAGCCACACGCTGCCTGTGTTTGGTTGGCCTTGAATAACAGCAACAGGGCTTAAAATGTCATTTGCTGTTTGTTTCACGCGCAAACGGCTTCACTCCTTCGAGGTTCTTTTCTTTTCTATTTCTTTTTTACTTCAGTCTAAAAGCCAAATCTGGCTGGGACCGAGATCGCGTTCGGTCTTTTTTCTAAACATGTGACTGATTCCAAGTTTTCAGAGATGTTTTCGTGATAATGACAGCCTGTCCTTCCAGTCATCACGACAATTACAGCTTGACTTGGGGAGCTTTCATAATGCTGCTGACAGATTCCGATGAAACGCCAAAAGCACGTCACAGCATGCCAGAGATGTTGCAGAGAAACACGCCAAGCAACACCTTCCACCTTGGCTCCAGTCTTCCTCTGCTGCGATCCAGGAAATAAGTTTTGTAACAATATAAACCTTTTAGCATCTTTTCCTGGAAATATTTTGTTTTTGTTTTTTTAAGGGGAGGGGTTGGGGTTGGAGGGGGGGAGGGGGGTCTTAAAGGCGGGCTGAGCTCTACAGATTGCGCCCCTTCCACATTTTGCCATTTGCTGGAACTGCTGGGCACCAGAAGAGCGCAGCGCGCAACGCCGAGAGCGCACAACTTGGAGAAACCACTCCTATAATCTCTAATTGTTTTTTTCCCAATGGATATTGAAAAATTTAGCCAAATCTCATCTATTTAAAGCTTTTTTCCCCTCTTTTTTTAAATGAGCATGACTGTTATTCTTCCTATGACTGATTTGACTTGAGCCCTTTTTGAAAAAAGCGATATGGAGACATTTACCATCCATGATGTGTTGATAAATTCCACCGATCTGAACAGGATTTTGTGCAATTTTGGGATCAAGAATATCTCCGAGTGCGAAAGCGAAGAGAACTTGTCTCCCGAGCCTAAAGGTAAAGTGGCTTTATCTGATTTTGTTACGACCAAATGTAGACTGATGTGTTCTCTTCATATGTATAGTATGGATTTTAGCCAAAAAATGAAATATATAATTTTGTACTCCAGCTTGTGTCAAATGAGCGACCGCTCTGGGCATTTTTCCTGCGTCAGTGCGCATTACGCGTATGGCTCAGGTCCTCAATGAGGCTAATGTAGTCAGTGCCCACTGGTTCTGCACGGTTGGGCAGAAATGCATTTGTGCACTTTATGGGCACAAAATAGAAAACACAATGTAATCACTTTAGTATGTTTTTGAGGATAAAACCCACAGAGGCAACATAGCCCAGAGTGATATACCAAGAGATGGAAAAAAAAAAAACAACAACGCACAAAGCTACAAAGAATCTATGAGTTGTACATGAGTCACTGTTTTATGAATATTGTGATGTTTGTTAGAGTGATGTTTGCTCAAGGGATGTAAATAAATTTGAAAATGTAGACATGCTCTGCGTGAGAGGAGCAGAGATGGTGAGAGTGAGTCAGAGGAGCTCATAGGTAGGCTCCAGATTTGCAGAATTACTTTTATGAATGTGTGTGTGCATGTGTCCCTCTCTCTCTCTCTCTCTCTCTCTCTCTCTCTCAGATATCAATCAGACTGTCCGGATTGTCCTTTACAGCCTCATCTTCCTCCTCAGTGTCCTGGGCAACAGCCTCATTATTGCGGTGTTGGTGAGAAACCGCCGCATGAGGACTGTTACCAACCTGTTCCTGCTGTCCCTGGCTATGAGTGACCTCATGGTCTCCCTGGTGTGCATCCCTTTCACCCTCATCCCCAACCTCATGAGGGATTTCATCTTTGGCATCGGCATATGCAAGCTGGTCATGTACTTCATGGGTATGTGTATACGCTGCAGAAGTTTTAGAAGAATTGATATACCTTGATCGTGATTTTAGATGTGTAAAAGATTTCTACACAAAGAATAAATAATATTGTTGTAATATTGAAAAAGAAAGAAAAAAGAAAATGCTTTTCGAAAACATATATACCTGCATAGGTCTTCAAAATCGCAACAAATCTTAGTAATCGTTGCCTCCAACAAGAGAGATGTCAGAGGAAATAATAGAGAGGATAATAAAACTCCAGAGCGTGGCAAAAAGATATTTGTTGCTCCCAGTCATATGTATGTGAAAGTTGGCACAGGTAAAAACAAAATGGGAGGGTTGCGAAAAAGAAAAAAACCGGTTGACGAAGAATTTTCAGTGGCGAAAAAAATCAAATCCACATTTCTTGAAATAGAAAATGCACAATAAAAGCAGTTGATGACATAAACAGATAAGAAATAGTGAATGTTTGAGCTGAAGAAAGAAGATTTACTTTCTATCATCTCAAGGAGATGATGCTGAAAACTTTGTTACAAGTCCCATTGATTGACTGCCTGAAGAGAAAAAAAAATAGAATAAATAATGATGTGGAGATTAAATCAAATAAAGGATCTGACATTTTGGAAACTTTTCTCATCCTGTCCATCAAAACAGTGTTTGATGATGCGGAGGTTGATAATGCATCTTCAGAGGAAGAAAGAATGTTCACATGTTTCTTTAGGGAAGACATAATCAACCCATTAACATGATCACAAACATAAATTGCTAAATTTATGGTGGTAATTGGAAAAAATGGTCCATGACAAGATGTTGTTCACCTGTATACTGGCAAGTTGGAGTCTGATTGACGAAGAATGTTGTTTTTGATTCGTGAAATCGACCCTCAGAGAATTAAAACTGTCATAAAGTAATTCCCGATCCACAGATTCTTTCTCGCTAATCAGAAAAGAAAGTTAGAAATGATGAGCTAGTAAATGTTTTCTTTCTAAGATTTTTTTTTTTTTTTTAATTTTCTGCAAAAATCTGATTCCAAATTTTTTTGCCACACATTTCATCTCCATGGGGGGAATTTTTGCTTTGTTTTGTTCCGTTTTTTTGTTGTTTGATTGTAATGGTAACTCCCATAAACACGTTGGAGACAGGATAACTGAAGACATCCGAGGCTCTCCTGGACAAAGTTAATTTGCCTGCATGTTCGAATGCTGCTGAAGACTAAATGAGCGTGAGCTAAAACAGTCCTGGTCAAAGGAGATTTGTGAGAGAAAATCAAGACACATTCAGTCTTTTTTTTGTTTTTTTTCAAGCACCAGCTTTCTTCATTTAAACCCCAGGTTCTAGTTTCCTGATCTACGTAGATCACATTCATGCCTCAAGAAAAAATGATGAATGCCACTTGATATGGTTAACAGAACCAGAAGTCATCATAGTTCCCTGGGCTTCGAAAGAAGATCATTCAGACAGAAATTAGAGGTTTCTCTCAGCTCACCTTTGATCTAAGTTTATATACAAGCAAGCAATAATGTTCATGTTCAAGTAACTTGTACAAAAATTTTAAATAATCCTAACTCTCAGGGACTCTTTGGACTTTTCAAATAAGCTAATTCAGCTTTTTTAAGCATTAATCCCGACAGAGACAAGTTCATTTCATATTTTCTATATCTTGAAATAGATTTTGAAGAAGTCTTAACACCCTGAAAGGTGGTCACCAGCAAGGGCGGGGCCAGAGGGGTGGCCTGGGGGACACGGACCATCCCTAAAATCTGATTAGCCCCTCGGGTGCCACCCCCAAAAAAAGACTAATTCTAGCAAACATTCAGTGTAAACTGACCTTTACCGGGATAAACCTGAGGTGCAATTGAAACGCAGAATCTAACTTTTATATTCTACATATTCTACATAAACACTAGCATCATCTCTCCAACTGCATACATGGGTAATAATATACATGTATGTCTCTCCAGACTTTCCATTTTATGAAGAGGATGTTAAAATCATAAAACCACCGGATGCGACGACGGAAAAGTTTAACAGCCAATAATGCTGAAGAAACTCTGATAAAACTTTTGATTTGGCTCAAATCAGTCACTTCCTGTGCGACTCAGCACTAAGTGCGACTTCACCAGTAACAGCTACATTAACAGTTGTGAACACCAAATTGATATGGCCTTTCAAGCTGCTGCAATTGGAAGAGATGTGATGCACAGTGCACTAAAGCTGCACACTGGTGCATGATCTCGCAATAATGCTCTTTTATTTCTATGTGAAATATTTTGCCCTGAACCTTAATTCCTACCGTGAATTGTAGATGGGACAACTTAAATGATAAAATGCTGTAAAGACTGTAAAGTCCTGTCAAATTAACATATGGTTTGTGATATTAGACTCAAATGAATATAGAATACAGAGTATGCAACTATCTCTGTTGAAAACCACAATCATCGAATCTGACAACAACATCTTTCATATTTACTCTCAGATAATTGAATTGTCTGCTTCAAAGCTGTCTTAACACAGAATTAGTCTGTCCCCGTGATGAGGTTCGCTCGGCTTGTTTGCACTTGAATACACCAGCGAAACCTACATAAATGAAAGTCAAACATCGATTAAAAAAAGGAAATCAAGAGTAAAAGTTAATGAAGTGAATTACCAGCATCTGCATCTGGGTTTTTTCCACTGCCGTCCTAATCAACCTCTTAAAATAGACTTTGTTGCTCGTGAAAACAGGAAACAGCTCTATATGTGTACATTTTTTTTCGAAGACTATGTACACTCAAAGAAAAAAAGAAAAAAAAAACACATCCAAGATCATAAATCAAGAAATTCTTTTTGTCATTAAATCAACTCGACTCCCCTCATTCAGTTTTTTTTCCCCTCCCAGTTGGCATGGTTCTTGTGTTGCCTGCAGACACAGCCAAGAAGGAGTTCCTCTAATAGAAGTATTGCAAAGACAAGTGGAAGTGGAATGCACCTTAGATTAGCATCATACAATAAAGTATTTGTTTATATGTTGAAGGTCATACTGATACCAAATATTGCATGTTTTCCTATATCCTGCAGCTCTAAATATGCAATATACTGGCTAAGCAGACACATGCTCTCCTGACGTGTTTTTAAAGATAAATCATACAGATGTAAATATCAGTGGACCTATTCATAAAGCCTCTCTTCAAATTCAGCTTCATGGCTGCTGGCCTCGTAACAGTGACCAGTCCACGTTGTTAAAGCACATGAAGGGTACACAAATGTCCACACAGAGCCTGGAAGAGTAAAAAGCACTTTACTCGGCAAGAGTAAAAAGTTGACTTTTTCCTCTTCAAACTACAATAGGATTACTAATTTATAAATCTAAATGACTTTTTATGATATTTCCAAAGTATTTTATGATCCACCAAGAGTAGAAAGTACAGGTAACAGCAGAATAAGATTAAGTCGTTTCAAAAGAAATGAGAAAAAGCCAATTATTTTTTATTTATCTTATTAGAATCTGAGAAAAGGTTATTTAAATCATTAGCAGACATAGATAACTGTACAATTCAGTTCAATCCAGCTTATTCTGTATTCCACCACTTCTTGACAAAGTAATGTTAAGTCACTTTGACAGACACAGTCCAGGAAAACCTTCAAGAGAAGGTGGACTGAGTTAACTGGTTGGACAGGGTAGTCAAAGCACCATAACTCTAAGCCAGGGATACTTGCTGAGAAAGAAAAAGAGTGACACAAGATAATGATAATGATCACTTTTTATATTTAGATATGGAATAAAAGAGACAAGACAGGAAAATAGAGGTAAGGGCTCAGTGCATCATGGGACAAACCAGCCTAGACTCATCTTAAAAGTATAGTGGGTGTCTGCTTCCCTAACTTTGAGCTGGTTCCATAAGAGTGGGGCCTGATCACTGAAGGTCCTGCCTCCCATTCGACTTGTGGGAGCTACTTTTGGAAAGATCTTTAAGATAAATTGTCATGAAAAGCTTTCAAATGTGACGATAAGAATTCCATTTGTTCTGTTGTTCCAAGAATTGTTCCATTACTAAAAATGAAGCCACAAATAATGAACCTTTGTACGTGTTTTTCTCTTCATTAATTAACAACACATACTTAAATCTGTATTCCATGTCATTTCCTTTCACTGTTCCATTAATTATCTGTCAGGTGATTGAAATCTTCCTTACAGACAGCTCGAAAGGAGATGAGTCAGTGCGTTCAGGGATTAGATTAAGGTCTTCCATCACTTTTATTTTCTTGTTATTCTGGTAAATTGTCTTGTACTTCTCAAAAAGCCTCTGCTGGGACCTTGGCAACAAGGTGAAATCATTACAGATGATGCACTGATTACCAATATTTCATTTTCATCCAGTTACAGACCCACTCGGAAATGTAATTTCAATTTCCTCGTTCTCACTTCCTGTTGCTCCATTTAGCAGATCAGAGCACTGTCTGCGGGGATTACCGCATCATTTGTCCTCGTGTTTGTCTGTTTACGTGCCACTCTCCGTCAGACTGTGCACAGAAATCATTTCAGTGTATTTATAGATCTTCTTGTTATTGTTACGGAGCGTGTTAACACTGATCAGACAGGGCCAGGATGTGCTCTGTTGTTGCTCCGTAGTTAAATTTAATGTGACAAAAAATGATTGTGCCAGATCATCAAAAACATTACACTGGACATGTTTTCAGGATGTCTGAGAGTCAAAAAGGATTAATGATTAATAAAATAGGATTAATAGCACTGTTTTGTCTTTCCGTTTCAGGTAAGCTTAGCATGACTTAAAAGTTAGCCAGGCATTGTTCAAAGATGCCCGTACTAGCACCACTAAAGTTTCACTAGCTAACATTTGATATCCTATTAGTCAAATTTGTGATATCAAAAGTGTTTAAACTGCAACTCTGCTTTTACACATTAGATTGTCCTTGCTTTTGTTTTTATAGAAGATGAGAAGTAATTTTAACTTTTCCTGAAATACAGTATTTTTTCATATTTGAATGTGCTAGTTTTTCCCCCAGTTCCCCCACTCTTTTGGTGCGTTTCATTTACCTCGGAACTGGGAAGTCGGAACTGGGAATGACGTCACGCCCGAGTTAAAAGTGTTCCAGTTTACAACTCAGAAAAAAAATATGGCAGCATCCACATTAAAGCCATTTCTCAGAGTCCATTGTCGTTTTAAACCAGCAAAGCAACGAAAACAGAAAGGCAAAAGTTCTTTCTAAGCGGCAACTGCTGTTTTACAACAACGGCAGACTTTGAAAAAAAGGAAAAGGCCGTTTAGAAAAGCAGCATTTGCTATCTGTCGGTTTTGGATCTGGTCACAGCTGACACAATCATGTACTTCATGAAAAATGTGAATTACACTACAGCAGCATCTCCCTACATTTATATCCAACAATACTAAGTGTACGGCTGATTTAATGAAACAATAACTGGTCAAAGTGCAAATAAACGTGATATTACAGGGGCTTCTACACTGTAAACACTGGGCGGCCATCTTTAAACGTGAAGTCGGGGTAGGTGAGGATCCTCCGACTTCCCAGTCGGAAATCCGACTTCAAGGGGCCGTTCCAGTTGAAACTTCCAACTCGGAAGTCGGAAATTCCGAGTTCAAATAGAACGCACCATTTTTGCCAAACTAACACCCAGTTAGCAAAGAATGTTTGTCCCAAACATGACCCAAATCTGCATTCTAATATGGTCCCTGACTTTCGAGTCACATCTAGCCCAGGTTATGCTTGTACTGTACGTACCTCGCTTGAAGAATAAAGTGCTGAAATTAGCGCAAATGTGTCTAAAATCTTGGTTATAATGTGGCTGTGGCGTCATACAGACGTGACAGATGTAAAGCGCAGCAAAACGGTAAATATACTTGTTTACAACCGGAAAAATATGAAGTGCTGCTCTAGAAATGACTAAGTAGCTAATGTTAATTAGTTTTGAACACTGTTAGTCATTTTTATTTTTACCCTGTACATCACAAAGCATGGACGTATTTGGAGGCATTGAAGCTCCTTCGTTAAGTATTCATAGAATTTAAACAGCTCTTTCGTGGCTGCTACTCAGATACTTCAGTGTTATCTATCTATCTATCTATCTATCTATCTATCTATCTATCTATCTATCTATCTATCTATCTATCTATCTATCTATCTATGGGTTTGAGCATCCCATCTTAAGACGTGGCTTTAAAAAACAGGGAAGGGAAACAACGGGCTTCTAGGATTCAGCCAATACGAGCTCAACGTTGACACTGATCCATTTTGGGGGTTTTCTACTCTCTGCAGGGGTTTCAGTATGTGTGTCTACCTTCAACCTGGTGGCCATCTCCCTGGAGCGCTACAGCGCCATCTGTAACCCGTTGACCTCCAGGGCATGGCAGACCAAATCTCATGCCGCCAAGGTCATCACGGCCACCTGGGTGGTATCCTTCATACTGATGCTGCCCTACCCCATTTCTAGCACTCTGAAGCCCTTCACCCGCCTCAACAACAGCACCGGACACATGTGCCGTCTGGTGTGGCCAAACGACGTCATTCATCAGTCCTGGTATGCAAGTTCTTTTTACACTTTAATGATTTTGTCAATCTGGTGACGCAAAATATTGGAGTCAACAATTTACAGCCAGGTGATTGTATGCAGTGTTTATTTTAATAACCTAGAATAAATGCTTATTTTCTTCATTTATTCCTCCCCAACATTGTAGGTATGTGTCCCTGCTGTTCCTGCTCTTTCTGATTCCTGGCATTGTGATGATGACAGCCTATGGACTCATCTCGTTGGAGCTCTACCGCGGTATCAAATTTGAGCTGTCCACCAGGAAATCTAGCCGAGGTATGAAAACAATGACTTAGTCAACACAATGCAATGATGCTCAAATATATGTTAAATGTGTGATAAGTTGGGACTATTTCTAGCAGCGGAGTAATACGCATTTAATGTCAGATTAGGATAGAAATGCACTTTCCCACTTCGGGTTGTTATTTTCATATTCTCATCCCCAACAGACAGGCAATCCAGCACTGGCAGCATCAAGCCAGGTGACAGTGATGGCTGCTACCTACAGCCATCTAAAAAGAAGAGCTTAACAGCGACTACAAGCAGCAGTGCCAGCTCCAGCAGCAACCCCACCGTAGGTCGAGTGTGTGGCAACAGCTCCACGTCCAACCTGATGGCCAAGAAGCGTGTGATCCGCATGCTCCTGGTCATCGTCTTCCTCTTTTTTCTGTGCTGGACTCCCATCTTCGTGGTGAACGCTTGGCAGGCTTTTGACCGACGCTCGGCCTATCGCCTCACCGGCGCTCCCATCTCCTTCATCCACCTGTTGTCCTACACATCGGCTTGCGTCAATCCCATCATTTACTGCTTCATGAACAAGCGCTTCCGCCAGGGCATGTTATCCACTTTCACTTGCTGCAGCTGCTTCAGGAGGAGCAGCAGGAGGAGCAGCAGCTTAGGGAGGTCAGCTGGAAGCAGAATCACTAAAGGGGAAGTGGAAAGATCAAGATCAGGGCCAAAAACCCAAGAGCAGAATGGTCATACTCCTCCAAGTGGAGCCAGCACACGCTTCACCTACACTGGTATCCGTGCATCTGCCTGGAGTGAGCTGACGTAACATGGACTGATATGTCTGCGGACAGGAGTGCTGGCCATTGTGTAGACACATGAAGGGAATCCATGGTGTGTTGTGCAGCCCTCACAGTGCTTATAGGAACTAGTTTATGAGCAGCTATGTTGCTTTAACTCAATGTGACGTGACTGTGGAGCGGTACTGTTGTACATTCACTGCTCTCACTTCAAACATGTCCAAACTTTCTATGTATAGACCTCAAACGGATGTCCGATACCATACAGCTTCAGGGACCAAAAGTTTGACATGAAGTTGTTTTAAAGCAGCGAACCACTTTATATCTCATTTTGCATTCTCCCTTTTTGCAGATTTCATACCACATTACAGATGAGAATAAATCATACAGCCACCAGGTAATACAACAGCTGATACCATTTTATCATTATAGTTAATGATAAAAAGAATATAAAATTCCTGACTTATTATCTTTAGAAAGTTCACACCAGTTTGAAACGTCATAACTTGCCCTGCTCCATCTCTTTGTCTCCTTTTGATATTCTGACTCTAAGCTTTGGAAGTTTTGAGCTTAATTCATGTTCTCTCTAAATATTAATAAGTTTTACTGGACCCATGTCATAAAAAAAGGAGAGAGTAAACAAAACCGTCCAACATGAACGGCAGGAAGAAGTGAACAAGGCTAACTGATTAGCAATGTTGTCCACATCTTTCCCCTAGCCTTCCATAACATATTGCCATAAGTTATGACAATATTATGAGACTAATTTAACTTTTTTTTTTGTTTATATATTTAATTATATTACTCCAACTGTTGTGTGATAATACAGTTTAAAGCAGGCTGTATTTACTCCCCACAGTAATGAAGGCAAACAGAAGGCTGGAGTGTGGGTAGCTTAGCAATTAGCAAGATAAGCAAAAGAGAATTAAAGAGCTAGCTGGTCCAGTCCTCAAAAGAACCAGTTTAAAGTGCTTCCAACACTTGTAAAGAAGACAAATATTTATCTTACAAATTTTTATCTTAATTCATATATGGTTGTCAGTTAATGCTATCTGTGCTTTGCTAACTGCCAGCCAACTTTGACAATGGAAGTCCTTTTCATCAAGCTACTAATGGATTGAAAAACTTTTAACATATGACTTATATTTTTTATATAGTTAAAGCGAACTAAAAACAGTATTTTCAACATGCAGTCTATTCCAATGTCGACTTATTTCTCATCTTCAGCAGTGATGGCCACGCTGAGATGTTATCACACCAAGTTGGTTTGAAACAACCCCCGACAACAAATAATCCTTGCCCTTGACCCTTTGTATACGTGTACATGAGGCACTTTGAAACTGCAGGGTTCTTATCAAATTGTGGGATTTTGAACACCTGCATCTCCTCTTCTGTGAATTCCTACCATCACCCACGTGATTTCGCAGATTCTTCCTGTAAAATCTAGCAGCAATGATGTAGCAACCTTTTTCCATTTTCTTTGGATTTATGTGTTTCCATGGTAACTTTAATGTTGCTCTGTAAAAAAACATGTCCTGTGTGGCGATATTCTGTGCCTATTTTAGGCACATAACTGAATGTATAAACCCAATCCCTGTGGTTTTATTGACTTGTAACGTAAATTTGAGTGTTGCCTCGGGGAAAGGTATCGTTGGCTCTATGACCCATCAGCTCAGTCGGCTCTCAGTCGATCTCATAAAGACCACGCGTGGCCGGTGTGCAACCCAGGGCGGAATAACTTGGTGCTTTTAACAGCTTTCTTTAAAAGTGCATCCGAAAAGGATGGAGAGACAGTAGCAGACATCCCCACCAGTCTTCACCCTGCAGCCAACTGGAGGAGCAGAAAGGAATACGCTTTATGTAAGAAAAGGGACAAGTCTGGGTCATTCCTTTGTACTTTTTAAGCTGCGACCACAATTCTTTGAAGTCAAAATGTACTCGCATAAGTATCGATTAAAAAACACACAAAGTGAGATTTTATATCACTTTTTTAATTCTCATTTTTATGCCAATATTGCAAGTTTTTTTTCTTATGTTTTTACTTTTTTTTCTTCTTGTTTTAATGACATACAGTTTTGAGCATGATCTGGAGCTGCAATATGTACAAAAACAAACTAACATTTTATCAAAACAAAAACAAAACAAACAAAAAAAAAACCGTCCCCTTTGTTTTGACATTATTGCTAAATGTTACAAACGGCACAGGTTTCTACCATCAGCAACCCTTTGAGCACTGAGTATACTACCACAATGACACCTCTGCTTACCATTTACTAGAATAATACACAGATACAGTGAGAGAAGTTAAAGATAGTGGAAGGACGTGAAGAAGAAGAAAAAGAGAAAGGAGGGTGGGGATGAGAACAAAAAAAGGTGATCAACTGTAGCGAAGCTAAGCATTAACAGAATGTATGAATCTTTTTTTTTTTTTTTTTTTTTAAAGGGTGGGTTATCTCCAAATGTACATCAAAAAACATGAGTGATGAAAGAGTGAGGATGAAATGTGTGAGAAATAGAAAGGTTAGCGCTCTGTAGTGCAAACAGCCAAATAGTCTTAAGGAGAAGTAAGGCTGAGTGCGACAGAGAAGAGCTCCACACTCCTTTTTTTTTGTGTAAAATTTGTTTAAAGCTGCCTCTCACTCTGCCCCGTTTTGTTTTAGCAGTGCATGAAAACTACATTATAAAAGACATTTGGCATATTAGAGGATACATACATTGTTCAGAGCTCATAAAAACACATACACGACAACAGATGCTTTTTGGAGGTGTAAAAATAAAAAAGAAAGAAACAAACATGACCAGACACAGAGGGAAAAGCAAATGTTTGTGGGATGGTGGCTTTTTTTCTCTCTGAAATCTTTGTCGCCGGGTTAACATCTATCCAATGTGCACTTTAAGAAGGCATGTAACTTTTTCTTTAGTTTGTTTGGGGGGGGGGGGGGGGGGGGGGGGGGGGGGGGGGGGGGGGGGGGGGGGGGGGGGGGGGGGG
>JBBBVU010000005.1:12765897-12777700 GCA_037177055.1 Atherinosoma microstoma
CTCCACACTTTGTTTAAAGGCGAAGGGGTAGGGCTAAGGGCTGAGGGGTAGGGCTAAGGGGGAGAATTGAGATTCGGTCATAATGTGTGGACCTGAGCTTCTCAACAGGATGTGTGTATTTATGCATCTTTTACCTTTCCCTCTAAGTTGAGCTGTTGCATTTCTTGGTCGCTGTTGCCGATGCCAATGAAGGCACAAGGCTGCGATTCCTGGTCGGAGCAGCCATCTCGCTCCATCTGCTCCTTCTTTTTCTTCCAGCCGCTGCCCATCAGGTACACACAGGGAGGAGGGCAGAAGAACCTGCACACCAGTAAATACTCAGAATGTGGCGGGTTTGCGTGTCTCTGGACGACATAAGCGGCACTCTGTTCTCACTCTAAGACTATTAAATGCTTCAGGGAGGCTGTTAATGACCTAAATGAGATGCAACAACTATTCTTATGTTTTTATGTAAATATGAATATCATATCAGCCAAGTGCTTGGGTAAACAAAGACAAAGAAATGAGCTACAACATAGGGCTGGAAGATTAAGTCAAACAAAATAGTGTGAGACTCAACCTATGCCAGAAGAGGGCAGACTTGCACCAACTTCCTCCCATAGTCAAAAACCTTTTTTAACATGTTATGTACAAGTGCTCACAACTTTATCCTAAAACTGTCGAACTCATTCCAGTATATGTTATAATCTGTCCAGCAGAGAAATGATCTGGCGGTACATATAAACCATCATATTACATCAAAGTTAGCACTTTTCCTATTGTAGGATCCACATTCCCTGCTTTTCCACTTCCACACAGCAGCACCGAGCATCAGGAAAAAAAACCCACTAGAAGACCTCAGCTTTGTGAGATATGAAATCAGCTCATTATTGAAGGAGCATACTTCAAATGAATTCGAGTGCGTCAGTGTGGAAATGGAGAGCGACCCATTTCACAACACCAGTGTCTGCCTCTGTGGGTGTTTGTCTACTTTCACCTCCTATAAAAAGCGCAGACGGCGAGAGGCAGCTAGAAAGCGGGAGACTGTGCATTAACATTCTCCATGTGCCCACGTTCTGGGCTTCCACAGGCTCACTTGTTACAATGCTAGTAGTGTCAAAAGGTGTGAGACAGATGTAGGAAATGATCAACATATGGTTTGTGGGTCAGTTTTTTGTTTGTGTCTGTGATGCAGCAGAAGCCTTGGGGCTTATTTAGCAGCCTCGCTCAGGAATCTGTCAGTATTGTGGCTGCACGGACTGCTGCTTACAGAAATTGGGAATTTCAACAACTCACGAACCAGCACCACTGACAGCTGATCGTGTGCAAGCATGGCTATGTGACAAAGAGTGCTCGGATGGTTCCTTAAGCTACAAGTTTGCCTCACTGCTGTCACTTTAACTGGCCGAGACTCCAAAATACTATCTGAAGAATTCATCTTTCCCTAATGTTGCTCTCCAACTCTCTGAGGTGTCTCGGAGTTGGCGTGCGACCTCTGATTTACCAAGAGATAGGCCTGATGAGATCGCAAGCAGTGCTGCAGCTCAGCCAAAAGAACAGGCGGATGGAGAGCTTGAAGAGAGTTGCAAAATGAGCGAGAGGTAGAGGGGGAAGGAAAAAAGCTATAAAAAGTTGTAGAGCGATGGGTAGAAAGGTGAGATCGGTTTCAGAAGTGCTTTGAGGAAGAAATGTGAACAGATAAAAAATAAAAGAAAAAAAGCCAAAGTGTTGCAACAGCCAGTGAGCACAAACTGCACGAAGATTACAAAAGCAGGTTAAGTTGCACTGTAAACCTCTGAGACCTGTCTGCTCTCGGCCTTGAACCCTGACAACCAAATTTTTCATGGTTTCACCAGAACATTCCCTCTGGAGACGTTTATCTCCAAACTCCCCTCTTCGTTTTCCCCTTCATTGCAGCTCTCTGTAGCCTTCACCTGAACAAGACCTCATGCAAAAGGTTACAACTCGCTTCCTCCTGCTTACCACTCTGCACAGAGGAAAACTGCAATGTGTTTTCCATTTACTCCTCAGCCTGACCCCCTCACTCCATCCATAAATCCTCAACAGAGAGGGCTCCACTTCTCAAAAGTGGACAATGATTAGAGGCCAAGTTGAGGTGTTTATACTTAATGCTAATAACTCCCAATGACTATTACAAAAAGGTAATATATGATGGCAGTCAAAAGATCTTGATTGTACCACCACAACCACATAGAAAGCTTTGTCGATCAGTTTAAATCTAGACTGAAAACCCACCTTTATTCCTTGGCCTTCAAATACTAGTCGAGTGAAGTTTTGCCTTGGCTTGTTAATATGATTCCGTTTTCTTATTTCTCCTGCTTACCCATTTTATCTGTGTTTTATGTATAATTTATTGACAGCAGCTGTTAAGCCCCTTGGTCAACTCATGTGGTTTGTAAGGTGCTGTGCACATAAATTTTGAATTGAAAGCTGATCTTTTTACAGTTTTTATGGCAATATCATCAATATGGTACGAATATGGAGTGCACAGGATGCAGGACATGATGCAAAAAGTATCCTGAGGGTGGCAGATGAGGCTGCCAAATGATCTGAAATGAATACTTTTGCATTTCTGAAATATCAACAAGATATGGCAGACAAAGACATAAAAGAAACAAGAATTAAGCAGCTACAGCATCAATCCTTCCATCAAAGCAGTTACCGGTTTTATTATCACAAGCGAATACTGTCTGAACTCCTATGGATAAATGTCTAGAAAGTTTCGGGGCTATGGTGTAGCGTGTGAAAGTAGCTAAAGCAAAAAGAATGGAGTTGAAGTGACTGTTTCTATTTAACTTACCTTTTCTCATTGCCGTAGGATTTCTGTGCAACTTTCGCATGCAGGATCATGACAGTTTGGTCGCCTCGCTCCTTCAGGTAATTCCTCATCGCTTCTCTGTAGGGAGAAAAAAAAAAAGAGGCAATGACTCATTAAAAGTCTGCCTTGTCTTCTGGCAGATGAGTTGATGTTGAAATCCCCTAGATTGGTGACGAGGCAACCAATAATGATCAGGCAGGTTTAAAAAGAAGGCAACGCTTTAGCATATATGGATGTAAAATATAAATACACAAGTATCAAATAGGGAATGAGAACATATAGTGTACTGAAAATGACCTCTGGAAGGCCTCAGAGCGTGCACAATCTGCTTGCCAAAAAGTTATGTTCTCCCCCAGCTGGGTCCATTTGAGGTGGGGGTGGGCTGAACCGTTAAAGACCGGCTCAGAGGGACAGTGAGGATCAAGAGGGAGGAACATGGAGAGGAAGAGAGGAGGGGGAGAAAAAGTAGGGATTGGAGGAGTGTGGCAAGGGAAGTAAAGAAAAAAACTGAAATCGCCAGAGCTGAAAAAACAAAAACCGAAGAGCTGAGCTCACCAGCAAAGACTCCTTGTTTCGTGTCAAAATGTTGCAAAGGTTCAAGCTCCTATTACTTCTGCCAAAATATCCCGTCTCCCCACCTCCTTTACACGCACACAAGCTTATTTGTTTAATATTTTGAGAGACAAGTCTGGCCCATGCCGGAATGAGTGGCTCAGATCACATTTGAATGCACGATGAAGACATATCACACGCTGACACACACACCTCAGCTTGATCCGGCACATACACAGATGTCAGTGACACCTGACATGCTGGGGTGTTCGCAGAGCTTCTTGCACAGAAAACACAGCTTTCCACTCTGCCACGCAATACCAGGTTGCACGCTCGGGTTAGACAGAGTCTTTGTTATGAAAAGCAAGGGGCCCCCCTCACAGTGCTGCAGTGGGAGGGGGATAAAAACGAGGAGGAGGAGGAAGTAGTGGAAGAAGGATTGTGGTTTACTCGTTTCATAATGGACTGGAAAATATTTTCTCACTTTGCTGTAATACGACAATTTTTCTGAAGAATTTCTGAAGAATTTTATTCACAGCTTCATTATGATTGGTGGTAATTTAGCATTTTCTTTATTACTGACTCCTTGAACTCCACATATGTTTAACTGGATCATCATCAGCTTCATGCTGTTTAAACACAGCATGTAGAAAATCCTATCAAGCCAGAAGACCGATGCCTATAATTCCACCCTAACTATCAAAAGAAAACGTTTGATTAAAAGATTCAACATTTCAACACTGATGTCCTCAAGATATGATTAGGTTAAAGGATGCAGTCCTTTTCCCCAATCATTTCAGACTCCAGTGCTCCTTGTTCTGATTGATTATATAGAGAACAGAAAGTCCGGACCTGCTGATGTCTGGCCTGCAGGGCGCATGTCACACCTCTGATGGTGCCTTTGACCTGCTGCTCTTCCAGGAAATATCACATCACAGATGTGTCTCACAAAGTGCACACACGCAGACACACACACACACACACTACCCTACTTTATTATACAGAGACTGTATCAGTATTAGTCACATCAGATTTTCCACCCCCCCAGACTAGTTAGCTGCTACTTTCTCTATCATGAGCTTAAGAGTTGTGAAATCTTGCTAAGATGCATCATTCTAAACTTCAGTTACTGCCTCAAAAATAGTTTTATTAAAATAAAGAACTTGGATCTAAATAGGATATCAAGGCACTGCAATAGCTTGTTTGTCCGAGTACAGCATTTATTAAGCTTAACTCTAATGACATCTGGTATATACGTAAGCTTTCTTCTGTTCGTTTTACTTGCATGCAACCAACACATCTCATGATATTAGCATAGTGGTCGGTTACCAAAACAACTAGCCAGCCACCACGGATTTCATATCAACAAATTTCATAGTAATTAAACTCGCGTTTGTACTTCTCGATGATGAGCTCATTTGTGTTGATGTTTTAACATTTCGGCTAAAACACCCCTTTTAACCACACAGGTGGAACAAATGAATCAGAGTCGGTTTGCAGATAAACTTAGAAAATGTTCCAACTGGATAAATAATGTTGATGTGTGGCCTTTATTTAAATTCAGTAGATAGCTTTGCATTAATGAGTCCTAAAACAACTTCTGCTGTTTTATGATTCTTTTCAGCTGATCTAGGCGGCAAAGTCATATTCCAGTCCAGCTTATTTGTTAAGAGACATCCCATTGACACTGTTGCACTTTGAAGACTACAACCTGAAAGAAATGTCCTAGAAATTGGGGTTTTATTTTTAACTTTTTATTATTTTTAATTTTCAATTTTTTATTATTTTTAATTATCAATTACAACCTGAAAGATCCATGTTTTTTTTTTTGTTTTGGTAAAACCTCTTTCCACCGGCAAACACTCTGCGTCTATTTAAGCAGTGAACTCCTCCACTGCCGATCTTCATCACTTCTCCCTGGGTCATCGTCCGGCTGATGGTAAAGGAGCGGACCCACTGTGACAGTTGTTTTGTAATAAACTTTTCAGATTTGGAATTTAATTTTCAGAATTTCATATACATACATGAATATGGCCGTTAATTATAACCATGTCATACAATGCCACCATCAAAGGAGTTTAACACTACAATTTAAGAAATAGAAAAATATAAGATATATAAAAGAAATACTTTTTTTTTTTAATTGGGGACCCATTGAATTTCCCAGGGACACACTCAAATTGCCACCTGTGGGTCCCGGGGATTCACTATATTGAAAACCTATCAACATCACTGCCACACAGGGGCACAGTCAACCGATTCAGAATGATGCTTTCATTCTGAGTAGGTGTTGATATACTCTTTTGCAGTAGTAGTCGTCATAATTACCTCAAGACAGCTGCATGACGTGTAGTAACTGTCAAATGAAACGACAGCCTCTTTGATCAAATGGAATAACACAAATCCAGCAGTAGGCTGCTCTATCTGATGCAGCCAAAGATGATTCAAACTCTCAGAATTACATACACATTTACATCACATCTTAGATTTAGTTGCAAGCATGAAAACTCTACCATCTTGGGTTTATATTAGTGACGTACAGATAAACAGATATGAATCAAGACCTGCTTTTAAGATGACAGATGTAATTACACCAGTGAATGGACCCCAGATCACATTAAACATGCTATAAACTAATTGAGGGTCTTATTCCTGCAAAGAGTTAAAGCAGCGTCAGAGTGGATCGGCACAATTATAATGCCCACTGGCAGTGTGCTGAGTGAACAGAGTCTGTGCAGCATTTCAGACAACTCATCAGCTAGCTAACTGCAAGTTTAAATGTTTTTTTTTGGTTCAGCATGACAATTAGTGATGTGTACAACATAAATAAACTGTGTGAAAATACTGTGGTCAAAATGTCAAGTTTTAAGCAATGTGTAAAAACCATAGCTGAACCACAGCCCATTCACATTCCTAGTATAACCAGAATTGTATGATTGTGCACATATTATATCAAAAAGAAGCCCCACCATCATTTCATGCGCAAATTAATTTTTTGTACACTGATGCAACAGGAGAGGCAGACAGGAAGTGATTCTGGCAAAAAAAACTCAAAAATGTTCACACATTCCTTCAGGCGATGGGGCTTTTGTGAAAGGTGAATAGCAATCGGAGAATAATAAGAAAACTCTTCCAAAAAATGTTGTCTGTAATTGATGTCTTGATTATAATCATCTGTTAAGACACGACTGTTTAACTTAATAAGGAGATGGAAGCAGTGATGCTGTGGGTGCATGTGGCCATCTGAGATATCCCCTATTACGCATAGTGAAATGCAAAACCATAAATATATACACACAGGATAGAGATTCAGTCTCTTCCTGTGATGTGAAGACGGAAGGAGAAGTGAGAGAGACGGTGACCAATGTACCCAGCTCAACTTCCTGTGAAAAAGTAGAATGCAGACACACACAAAAAAAGAGGGAAAAAACACTTTGCAATTGAGAAGACATATTAAAAAAAAAAAAGAACAGGAACATGCAGTAGACAAACACATCCATACCTAAAATAACCATAAAATGGCCACAGGCAATAAGAATGCTTTTTTGCAAGAGGAGCTGAGAGATCAATGCAGAAAAGCCAACCACCACAACTAATCTGATAAACTAGTGAAAAAGTACCAGATGACAGGGGAACTTCATTGAAGCAGCGAGTTTAATCTGTGATGCGCTTTAATAAAAGCAAGTTTAGTTTTGGTGCTAAAGGGCAATTTACATGCAAGAGTGAAAGAAGCAACAGTGGCAAGGAGTGTATAAAAAGAGGGGGAATTTCTGTAGAAGTGAGACAAAAATGTGTCAGACACACTCACCTAAAAGAAGAAGAAAAAAAAGACATATTTAACAGCAGGCAGTGTGTGTGTGTGCGTGTGTGTGTGGGAGGGGGGTGCAAAGAAAGGCTAGGTTCAGCCAGGCTACAGATGCAGCAGCACAGACAGGCATCTGCCTGTACATCTGTCACTGCGTCTGTAGCAGAGTGGGACTGTCACAAGACCCCTGCAAACACACATGCTCAAACACACTCACACACAAAGAGTGAAGCGGCATACGAATACATGCACTGTGAAACTGCTCAATTACGATGATCAGACTGCAATTACGTGCGCCCTTATGCACCACAAAAGACAGATTATGCACATTAAGTGCCAGGCTTGGGTTGAAACATTAACAATCAGACGCTCTGGGCTGATTTCCTTTCAAACATTCGCTCCATTTGAGGATCAAGAAGAAGTGACCTTCAGACAAATGTCCACCTCGATGCTTGATGCCTGACCTCCAGGGGACTCTTGTGAGCCTCTGAAAGGATGAAAGGAAGCTGCTTAAATAACAGCAACAGTTGTAACTTGGCATTTCACCACCAAGAAATATTACTACAATTGGTGGGTTGATCCAGTCATTGTGGCATTTCAGTGGGTTGTCTGACAGCCCACAGCATCAATGAGCTAGATAACAAAAACTGTATTTTCATAAAAAGTGAGCTGAATAAACCGGAATTCATCAGGGTATTTGTAACACCTTAGTATTAAAAAAGACAAGAATATTTCTGTTAATGTTAGCTTCCTAGTAGGGTGGGTGATATATCGAATATACTCAATGTATACTGATAAGTTTTACATGTGTTATATGAAATGGCTATATTGCAAACACCAAGTACAAAATGTCACGGCTGTGTTTTAAGCTGTTGTGCACCATTTTGCACTGGGCATGTGTGCAGAGGCAGGAGGCATTTGCATTAGATATGCTATTGATAATCTAGAACAGGGGTTTGAAACTCTCGTCCTCGAGAGTCGCTATCTTAAGGTTTATTGCCGAGCTTTATTGGTTGATAGTAGCCTCAGTTTTATAGCTAAAAGGAAACTGGACTGAGGTGTATAAAGAGAACCACAACAAAATACACGTAGATCTGTTTTATTTGTCTAATTTTTACAATTAAGGGAAACCCATTGTAGCGATGGAAAACTTTAATCCCTGCCGCTGACAGACGCGCATGAGGATTCCTCATCCTCATCCTCCTTGGGCTGCTCTTCGCAAGTAAGCGAGTGTTTCCAACCCAGAAGAGTTTAAAAATGCTGATAGTTTTGCCTGTTTTTCACATGAGATCTTTTGAAATACGGCAAAAAAGAAATGCAAATTAGACACTTTTCTACCAGCTGAAGCAAATAAACTAGGCCGCAGTGTCACCACAAGGTGGCAGTATAAGATTTAGTGGCTGTAAATCAGCAGAAGTAGTTGCTATCTTAATGGAAAACAAACCGATCCTCTGTCTATGAGGGAGCTACCCTACTGAAGCTACCCTACCAGTTGGGCCAACACAGCCCCAAAACACGTTTAGCCACATTTCCGTCGTCTTTCCATCCGGTCTTTTTCGTCCTGAGGGGCAACAGTTTTATGATTATTTAGTCAGCGAGTCCTAATAGCGCTAGGAGAACGATGGTAAGCTAGCTCCATCCCACAATGTGCATTTGACTTGGTTGTCCAGTTGAGTGAAAAACAGCCAGGCTTTCCTTTGCTTAGTCGCCAGCATCGGCTCCAATCTGTTGCTTCTGCTATAGGTGCAAACTCCGGCAGAAACAACAATGTTAACATTAGTTCTGTGAGTCTGCGTAGTGAAATATTGCTCTCCTCCTGCCCCAAACAGTCCACTCTTAAAAATATTTGTCAAATATGTGCGCTGTTCCAATTAATCGCCTAACCAATAAATCATACACATCCCTTGTCATGAATTTAATATGTGCCAGCCCCAACTGGAAACAGCTGGTGAGTCACTTTAATTTTTGCCATGTCAACTATGATTGGTGAAGTTGTCCTCTAATGTGCATCAGGTTTTCCCTGAAAGAGGCAAAATAAATACCTTAAGTGAACATAAAAATAATTTATGAATGAGGGAAAGAAATGTGCTGCTAAGAGTGAGAGCCAATCTGTTGGACAAATTAGACTCGTCATAGTCTGATTATTCAATCGGCCTATCAATCAGCCCAATTATTTCCCCATTTTGAAATCCAGGAGGCGTTGGGGAAAAAAATGGAGACAAATCTGCATGTAGGCAGCTCGTTAGCGTGGTTTCTGTGAAGCAATGCCTTCTATTACATGCAGCCTTTAATTAAGTTGATGCATTTTTATCTAAACTGCAGGACACTGCAGTCATAACGCGATAGAGACATAATATATACATCTGAGTTAAGCAATCTTATTTGACATGTTGGCCATCAGCCACCTTGCTCTCAAAATACTCTGCAGCTACTAAAAAAAAGCTCACATCGTTCAACTGTTACCTCAAGCTCAGCAAACAAAAAGTGCAGTGTCATCCCAACATGTACTTCCAAATAAAATACTGGTGTTAAGAGATGTGACAACAGCATCAGTGCAACCTGTTCTACTACATCCGTTTCCCTTACACACATCCATTCATCTGTGTCTATCTTCTTTGCTGTCTCAGAGGAGCAGTAATCTTAGTTGCCCTTAAAAGCCCCTGCAGGATGCTGCACCATCTTTGTGGTCTGTGCGGCTACCCAACAGAAAGTCGTAGATCCGTGTCTACTTTTAAGGGTGGCAAATGGGTAGGTAAACCTGCAGGCATGGCAACACGAGGCAGTTTTCTTAAGAAAGCAGAGGAAGCACAAGATCATAATACACGGTGTTACAACCACACATGTGCACAGTAAAAAAAGAGTTGCTCTGTGCCTTTTAGCTGCAGGGGAAACAGAACTCTGTGTCTATCATATTTCTGGCCATCAAAAACCATCACACGAAACCAAGGGCCAGTGCAAGCCAGTGAACTGGCAGAAGATGAATGAAGAGGGATGCATTAAAAAAAAAATGCTGGGCCCTTTTTTTTTTTCCAAAACCATGCTCGGCTGTTCCAGGCAATATGCAACCCCTCAATTTCCCCAACGAGCGCCACGCGCAAAGCCCGAGCACATGCACACACACACAAGATACACAAGCAAACCCCAGCCCGTACCTAATAACAAAGGCAAGAACCAGTCGGCAAACAAGTGCATATACACCCATTTGGCCTCCAACAGACGAAAACCTCCCTCAGCAAGCCACAACATCCATCTACATTCTGTGTTCACCCAAATGACTTGGAATAAACTTAAGAGGAACAGAATAATCAACTACTTCCAGCAGGGCTAGTCAAAGCTATGCTAAATGCAGCACAAAGTGCAGGGCATAGAGTGCAGGTTTGGATTTCAAGTCCTTGAATAAGGTGAATTATTGCTTCTCTGGCTTGTTTTTCTTAAAACACCAGAAAAAGCAAGGCTGACTTCAACACAAACTTACTAAAACACATCCAGGAGGACTTCAAACCACAAATCTGACAGATTATCAATAGCATCAGAAGAAAAATGATGAAATACAACAGAGATGAACAGATAAAAGCTGGTCAACGGCAAAAGTACTGTAGTAAGGCATTGCCCCACCAAAATACTATTTGTTTTCCCCAAAGGTATTAAAAAAATATCCTTAAAGTAGAGACATATCTCCTTTTATGTTAGTTCACATTCTGACCACAAAAACTGTTTTCAGGGAACATGCTTGTACACACTCACCTTGTTAGGCGCTGTGGCTGAGGGCGCTCCCCAAACTTCCTGCAAAGACACAAAGCGAGAAGAAAACATGAGTGGGCCGGTTATCAACCACAAACACAAACACAGTAAACATTTGACTGCATAACAAATTGGTGCACGTAAACACAAACACACACTGTGGCCTTGACAGAGTGGAACAGCAATGTGCTCAAACTGAGGTGAGCGCTGCGATGTGTCTGTGTGGGGTTTTTTTTTTGCTTTCATGGCAGCAGGCAGGTTAAAGCAGACACGCGGGCTGAACTTCACCCAAACTAACGTCTGTCAAAACAAGCTGTCCATCAAGTGGAAAGCTCCTACTTTTAGATTCCGCTATAACACATTCACCAAAACTCAACAACGAGGTGTGAACAGCACGAATTTACAACCTCAAGTGTTTTCTGAGGTTAACTCTGAATTCTTGTGATTAATATCTGGGTTTTTGCACATCGTGTAGCCTTATTGTTTAAATAAAATGCGGAGCACCAGTAAAAATCTCATTTTAGCAGTTTTCGGGCTTCACGTTTGCAAATTTGGATTCTGAAAGTATGTATGATAATTGTCTGACAGGGCTTCCAGCTCAGAGCAGCATTTTGAAAGCAAGATGCCAAGAGATGACAAAATACTTCAGTTACCTAAAAATGCACAAGTGGAATAAATCTCACTTAAATAGAAAGCTAAATGACTTCATTAGATCTCCAGTGATGTCTGGCAAAATATACAAAGCAAATGTAATTCTTTTTAGTTGGACAAAACACTGCAAACCAGTTTAGTTAAACTCAATCACACCAACAACTTGTCACAATATTTCATTCTGATAAATCACAAAATTAACCCACAACTGTAGGTTAAAAAAAAAAAAAATATAT
>JBBBVU010000005.1:12802120-12823726 GCA_037177055.1 Atherinosoma microstoma
CGCTTAATCCACGCAGGGTCGCGGGTGGGCTGGAGCCTATCCCAGCAAGTATCAGGCGAGAGGCAGGGTACACCCTGTACTATATATTTATCAGTGAGCTGTAAATGTACTTGGAGGCATTTCCACAGCTAAGCTAAACTGAAACGCTTCTGGCTACAGCTGCATATTTACATAAAATGTACTTAAGTATGATCGTTTTTCAACAATTTTTTGGCATGAACAACAAAAGAAAAACTTTAACTCAAAGCCAATCAAAAGATTCAAGTGCTTGACATAGCATCTTTGCCTCACCTCTGTGACAGATGATCGATATGAAGATGAAACCACACTGTTGGTTTCTTTATATAAAGTAGCAGATGCAATATCCCCTAGTGTTCACCATATAAATCTGCACATTTCATATTTTTCAGATGCATAACTCATTTTTACAGAGCTTCACTGTCCTGCCAGAAGAAGAGAGAAATGTGGGAGGAGAGAATCGAACAGCAGAGAGCGTGCCTGGCGTGCAGCCCGCGATACAAAGACGCAGAGACGAGGACCTCGTCCTGCCCTCAACCATTTTTCCTTTCCCCTCTTTTTTTTTTTTTATAGCTGTCAGAGAACCTCCAGTTACACTCAGAGTTGAATAGGGAAGCATAAAGTTTCCTCAAATGTTTTACAGCAGAACACAGTAAAAAAAAAAAAAAAAGAAGCTTCTCCACAAATGCAACTTTTCAGAGAAACTCTGAGGAAAACTGAAAAGTGGAAAAAACTACTTCAATTTTTACGTTCAAAGAAGATATATTGGAAATTTAACAAGTACAAGATTTGAACTTTGACCTTTTTTTGGTTCTTGTAAAACACGACGTGCTTAAAAGGCGACTCACAAACATGATTTAAGTCTTCCTCGAGGATTTTTCGTGTTTCTTCTCTGTGTCCTGCCTCTGATTTTTCAACATTTTTCTTCATCATCACAATCTCCCCCTGTGTCCCTTTCTCTCATTAGGAGTAAAAACCATTTATTTTCACAGAAGCAGAGCCAATGCAAGCAATCATGGCTAAGCCATAAGCCTCAGGTCTATAAATCCACTCACTTGACTGCTTAAGCTCGTGGCTCAGAATGAAAGAAAGATTGAGACAGAAAGAAAGAAAAATCCTCATCCCCATGTGGAAACGCCATTCACGACTACATCATTCTATCTCTTTTGTCTCTGTATAGTTTTGGCCTATTTGGTTAAAGGGGGATGATGCACCAATCGGCATTAAAGTGTCATAATTCTTTCCCGATTAAATTGTGGAAGGTTTTTTTTTCTGAGTTCCAGGCAATTTTCACATCCAGCTTATCCACTAAACTGAAGCACCACTAATTTATTATAAATACAGGGAGATGTAAAAGGGGGCAAATTACTTCTATCTGTAGATTTGAGTGAAAATCAAAAAAAGAGACGAGGGCAAAGCAATTAAGGAAGTGCAGTTTGAGTTTCATGATTAGCAGCTCTCTTGACTCAAAGTCATTTGATACAGCCAGAGGGATGGTGAAACTTCCTGAAATGAGCAGACACGCTGAGACAACAGTCAAAGTGAGAAGCAGTGACAGACAGGTGGGTCTTGAAACACTGGGTCAAGTGAAAGACTGGCGAGAAGACAGACACGCTGATAAATGTGGACATGAAGGATGGGCTGAGTGCCAGACAGAGACAGGAAGTCTGAATTTAGCACGACATCCATCTACAGACACATAACTCATATTTTTTTAAGCCGAGCGACCAGACCACTTGATGTAATTCCCTCAGTGGACATCTAAAGTGAAAAAAGAAAAAGAAAAAGAAAAAAGAATAGCTTGTGTGAGACTAAGTTCACATCAGAGAAGGGCGTCCCTGTCTATCCATCCACCCGGCATCTGTCTTGCTCCCCAGCCACAAGGGAAAACTCAGGGGTGGACGAGAGCACACGGCTTGACAAATGGACAGGACGATGAGTCCGACGGGGACATGCCTTTGCTCCCCTCTCGCCCTCCGTTCAAAGCCTCCCGCTTTAATCACATGACTGTCATTACAATTAGGTCCCAAAGACATCACAGAGCCTGACTTGCTTTTGCTAAAAATGACAGGGTGATAAGTTTGCAGACTGTCAGGGGAGCTGAAGCTGCCTGTTTTGCAAGCGTGCTTTTGAAAGAGAGGCGAATCAGAGACATGAGGAAAGAGATGTTTCCCTTTTCCTGGACTTTAGCGGTTCACGATGAGTTCAAGCTGCCAAAAGCGTGTGAGGTGAGAACTGCACATCCGCACTGTTTGGCAGCTCTGACATATCCTGTATATGACAGTGTGTGTGCAATAACTGACTTAAGCCAGCACGGCTCTGAAGCATCTGCCTTTAGAAACACAGTTCATGACTTGTGGTTTTAATGGAAACCTATACATCTACTCTTTGTCTAACAAATGACTGTATCCTGAATTTGCACCAAAGAGCATTTAAATACTTTTATATTGATGAAATAGAGCTGAATTTAGATGCTTTCACAAGCATAACACGTTCACAAGGAGCCATAAATCCATTAGTGCCACGGTTATCAGCAGAAACAACAAGCACTGATAGATACAAAAAGCAAATGACAGGCCGTCTCCTCCACAACCATTGGATTTTACAAATAACTCTGGTGGGGATTGAGCACTGCAGATTTCATCCTTGTTTTCACTAGAGGGAAGCGTTTTCATAAAAAGTTATATGAGCCCCGGTCTGGGCCGACTTGGCTTTGTTTCTTGTCGCCATCTTTTTAAATCACCATTGGCCTCAGGGTATTGTGCTTTGATTCAAAAAGCAGAGGTCTGAAAATATGTGGAATGCATTATTTTATGGAAAGTTTAAAAAAAACAAAAACCCAAATTGACGCATCTTATTTGTGCAAGAAAAACTGTCCCCTGGAAAACATGTGACAAGTGAACAAGAGAAACCCAAATGTTTTGGATATCAACCATATATTTAACTTTTCTGTACTTAAAGACACTTTTTATAATGACGTACTGTTCCAAAGAATACAGCTGATGGACTTCTACGGCAGCCTGGAAATGACATAAAGGAGATTTTGGCTATTTAAGGCTTTGGCTGTTTAAGTTGCTTTCTTTAGAGTGTCATAAGAATGGGTTACAATGGAACAAGATAAGGAACAGTTCTTTGTTTTCTTCTTTAAAAGGAAGCCAAAAACACTGAATTGCTCATTAGAAATATGTTTTTTCCCTTTCCTGCCAAAAGTCCATCCATCCATCCATTTTCTACCGCTTATCTGAGGTCAGGTCGCAGGGGCAGCCGCTTAAGCAGAGAAGCCCGGCTTCCCTCTCCCTGGCCACTCCTAGGCGTTCCCTGGTCAGTCAAGAGATATGGTCCCTCCAGCATGTCCTGGTAAATCTTGGGTCCTTCCACTGGTAGGACATGCCCAGAACACCTCACAAGGGTGGTGTCTAATGGGCATCCTAACCAGATGCCCGAGCCACCTAATATGGCTCCTCTTGATTCAATAAGTGCTGCATCACTGTGGAGGCTGCTCCAATCCACCTATCGATCTCCTGCTCCATTCTTTCCCTAATCATGAACAAGACCCTGAGAAACTTGAAGCCTTTCCAGACTCTAGAGAGGACCATCCACTCTTTTCCAGCTGAGAACCGTGGGTCTTGGATTTTGAGGTGCTGATCCTAATCCCAGCCTCTCCACACTTGGCGGTGGACTGTTCCAGTGAGAGTTGAAGATTACGGCCCAGTAAAGCAAATCAGGCAGGAATCTATATTGTGAAAGTAGTCGACTGGAATGGCTATTTTTATGCTGGTTGTTATGAAATTGCTTGTTGTCGACCGGAGACTAACCCCTCCAGGCTTGAGCTACCTTTTAGCCAATCAGCATTTCACCATTACATGTTGGTGGATTACACATCTGTCCATCTGGGTTGAAAAAAAGAGTCTGCCTTCAGATGCAGAGCGCACACAGGCATCTCTAGGAGGGTACAAAATGGTCTCATAGCCTCTGGGCCTGAAATATGAAGTCATTATGCAAAAGCCACAAACCATGAGAAATATTTTCTAAAAGATGTCAGATTATATAGATTTCTCTTGACATTTTTCCATTGAATTGTACAGTACAGTAAAAATGATCATGGCTCAATATGAGTAACAATATTGTTTTCCACGACCGGTAATACCACCTCAGTGTAGGCAGGGTACTTAGTTAAAATCATGGCAATTATCTTTCATTTGCAACCACTTATGAAAAAAGGTTGTACTTCCTGTACTGACAACATTTAGTGGCTCGTAGTTATATCATGTAATAACTCTGGTGATGACTCTCTATCCAGTGGTCCACAACACAAGAGAACATTACTTGATTAGTGACCACAGGAACATTTTTCTAATGATTCAAAAAAATTGCAATAATTTCGTGTTTTTGTAGCATGTAGCATGATCATTTTTTGGTCCCATTTTGAGTATAAAACATGATAATATAGGTTATGTTTTCAGGTGTGGTCCTCAGGTTTTTACAAACAGTTTGTCCGTTGTGGTCAATGTGCAATTGACCTGTTTCAGAAAACCAAGGTAGCAATGTACAAAATGCTGATCTTAAGCCTTAAAAGTGGAAATCTTCAGTACTTGTGCGCTTTGTTTTCACTTCTAGGTCACTAGGCCAGTAGTTTCAGCTTATTTTCAGCCTTACTGGTGGCAAATTTATTTTCATCAAACTTAAATCTGGTTTTAGTTTTCTCATCCAAATCTTGGCGAGAAAAATGTCGAGCATATTTATGGGTATGTGGATTTATTCCTTCTAAAGTTAGGTCATGGTTAGCCTAACTAATAATCAAAATTAATGGGTCATTCAGCAGAACTTGACAACAAGCTGTTGAATCTCTTTAATTTGAATGAGATGTCAGAATCGGGAAACGTCTAACTGTAGAACTGTGGAACTCGAGAACTGGAGTTTTAGATCACTGACATTTAAGAGATTCAGACAATAGTCACTTGTTTCTTTTTTTTTTACAAAACCAATTGTCCAAAAATGCTGAAAAAGCTTTGATTGCCATGCCCTGTATCAGTCTATCAATATTCTAATCATTTCACTGTTGGAAAAAAAAATCAACTGCAAACTATTTCTCAGACTAAATATGAAGTAAAATCTTAAAATTCAGTGGCTCTTAAACTTCAGCACAGGGGAACTGTAAGAACAGCCAAACAGGCTTCTTAGAGGTTGCTGGTTCCAGTTCTCAATCCAGTTGGGAGGATGTTGCTGAGAACAGAAAATGTGTTATGCTCTCCAATGTTTTTCATAATACCATAGGGACTGCTGAATAGTATCTCAAGGTGCAGTTGAGAATGGAGAAAACAGCCACAGAAACTCAAAGATATGACTTTTTTCCTTTTTTTTGGACTGTGTGTTAAACTGTGTGTAATAAGTAGACATCATCAGACCCTCCGTGGATGAATCAGCTCTGAAATTAATAGTCACATATCTCACATGATGAAAATTTATTGTTTCATATGTGAGTGAGGCAATGCCTGTTTCAGGGACTTGTATTTTCCTCTTGATCTGCACTTTCTTTGATGACTCAGCTGTGACACATCCAATCACTTGCACTTCTGTAGCACTTCCATAAATGTATGTTTCTGTCATTTCCATGTTTCTGCCTGTGACATGCGTATGTTCTAACTCAGAAAATTTGAGTTGATGCGTGCAGCACCAAAACACTTTTCTTTCCTTACCTCTTTTGCATGTGTATATAAAAGCCGGATTTATGGAGGCTATAAGAAATACACACTGCAAGAATCCTCTAACCTAAACACAATTGATATTGTTTGTTGTTATGATGTGGCTGAAACATCATCTTCTGAGTCTTAAATGTTCAGTATTGTGGTCTGCCAGGCTAAAAGCCAGTGTTTTCATACGTTTTGTACCAGAAAATAGCAAAAACATTTCCACAATTCAAATCCTTAAGAGACTAATCAGGAACAGGGTCAAAAATGTCATAACAAAGAAAGTTTCCAACAAAAGTAAAGCTCTCCACTTTGTGCAAATGCTCCCGGGATATGCACATTCAGTAAACTAAGAGCATAACTCGTTTAGCTTGGCGTGCCTTCCATGTCAGTTAAGATTTCTGAAGCCAAACCGTGGTGAAGGCTTAAAGCAGAAGCAGCCTGATAAGATTACAATGCAGAATGTTAATGTTTTTTTAACAGGAGTGAGCGACAGGCTGTATTATATCATGACAAAAAGATTGATAGACAGTTATTTGTGGGTACAAAGTGATTTGCTCTGCTAGGCCCAAACCTCAAGGAAAGGCATTTTTGTTTCTCCAACAACTTGCTTTGGTAAAATGAAAAATAAGAATTAGCTTCTATGGTTATTAAACTAATATTCATACTTTTCCTCCCAGTTTCTCTCTTTCTTCTACACTCATGAACTCGTAAAACTTGATGCATTGTATATTTATGTGACTTAAAAAACGTAGGCTGCTATTGCAGTTGTTTGGAAGATTGTGTTTAGATAGACAGCCTTACTGTGGTAACCAAAGCATATTTGGCTGCTGGGGGTTTAGAGGGAGAAAGCCTCAGCCAAGTGAACCTCTCAAACCTTGACCTTTGGCTCATTAACGCCCACACTGTCTCTCTCTGTCCCAACAAGAACACACATACGGATTTAAATCCACACATGCACCAAAAAACATTCTTGCAGCAGCTGCCTTACTCACAAAAAATAAGAAAAATTTTCTGACACACAAGAAAAGCAGAGCTGATACAGTGTGAGACAGACCCCACACACGCCCACACGAGGCACGGAAACATTAGAAAAAACACTCTCTGGCCAAGTGGCTGCACCGCTGAGGCCATGACCCTCTGTGCCCTCCTCCCCACTGGCTATCTGTCTGTGGGCCAATAGAGACAAGGGAGGTGGGGGTTAGCGAGGGGCAGGAAGAGGACTGGTGATTAGGATTTGGAAGGTGGGGGCATATCAGGAGGGGTGGTGAACATACCCCTGACCCTCTGTCCTGCTCCTGGCAGCCGCACTGCCGCTCCAGGGGAGAAGAGAGGGGAGGCCCTGCCTGTGTTTGGGATGTTTCCGGACCCACAGACCAGATAGTGGACACCTGCACTCAAACAAGGCATGATGGGATTTTTAGTCAAGGCTTGGCTCCATGAATATCTGCCAAGATGGCCTAAAAATCTGGGCTGCAGTTTGGGTCTGCAATAAAAAAAAAAACTAAAAAAAACTGAGGCCCCAGCCAGTCTCTTGCCCTCCACATTCTTACTGAGGCGACAGTGCTAACCCAACTCATGCTTAGTCGCAGAGCATCAAAATACTTCCATTTTGTCAAAGGCTCTGGTTTCTTCATTACCCCCCTTCTTTAACTGCTAATACAGGGCAATTCAATTCTTCTAATTTCTAAAAGCAGCCGTCGTTGCATTCATAAAAAATGGGAAACATAATAGGGACATAACTTCCTCACTAGCTTACATGTCTGGAAGCTAATAACAATGGCTGTGGACTCTAGCTGTGTACATACAGAATTCCCTACTTCCCACTTCCTGCTCAGGATATGTCATTTGAGGATATTTTCCTTGATACATTGGTCATCCAATAACCTGAGATACAGTCACTGAAGCTTTGGTCATTTTAGCACTAAATGCTAATGCTAGCATTTATTTCCTCTTCTAAACCAGCATTAACTAAGCTTGCTAAGTGGCTGATTTTAAGGTCAGCTATAACTTATTTTCCAAAACATATTTATTTCGAACATAAGCCTTTTGATAGCTAATCATGTCACAATCAGTAGTGATATGAATAGATATCTAGCTACCTTGCTCGCCATCTAGTTTTTTCTTTTTAGTTAGGAAAGCTAATGAGCCACAATGACTGATAGGTAATTTTTGGTGAAATTGTTTAGCTATTCACATTTCTTTTCAGACTGAAAAATGTCCTCCCTATGGTTCAGAATCTTACATAACATGTCTGAATACCCCGTGCAGACCACTTCAGAGAACTAATAGACGACCACAATGGTTTCCCTGCTGCTGCGACATCTCAAGTTTTGGTTTATTGGTGAGACTCAATGGACAGTTTGGACCATATCCACATGAGTGGATGGTGAGAGTCAATAAGCTTGTTTTCTAAGAAAAGCTCAATTATTTTTGAGTACATTGCTGAAGTTAGGCCCAGTCAGCTAGACCAGCCACTGCTGGTTGCAGACTGGTAATCCTTCACATCTCTTTTAACCTGCAGGCTGGAGCTGTCAGATTCAGAACCTACATTATTATGACATTAAGATTTTTATGTTAATAAATTAAATTGAATAAATTAAGTCAAATTGAAAATTAAATTGTTAATAAATCAAAAAAAGTGCAGCACACTTAGCAAAAACTTTGTGTTTCCACCCAAGGTTCAGCTCATGTTACTGAGCACATTTACACAACACTAGAAAAAAGACAATTCATTGTGTTAGTGTAACCATAACTGGGCTTTTTCACATGCAAACTTAGAAAAACCTCAGAAAATCAGAGTAATACACCTAGATGATGCGGATAGGGACTGAATGATTCCTTCATGTATACTCCCTCTATTAGACTAAAATGAGAGAAGGCGTCCACACATGCACCAAAGTTCCATCTTACAGTATCCTTTTGTAAAAACAGTGATCCGTAAAAGTACATTGATACAGACAATTTCCCAATACAGCTGTTCTGGTTAAAATATTAAACCATTTCTTTAGTCATATGGTTAAATGCATGAGAAATTGTGATGGAAAAGCATCCCATTAAGACTACAGTATGTGTCAACGTGTTGCCACTTATAAGCCTTTCCAGACTGTCGTGCCTCTCCAATAAAAATCATGATTTTATAACCACACCATCATCTGAGTAAATCGCTATAAACGTACTGTAAAGACGATATCTGTGCAGTGAATTTGGCTATATTTACGTCTATGATGATCTGTCATAGAGAAAGTTAGAAGTGTCAAAATGTCTTCAACATTTTCTCACGCAGTCCACAATGTCACGGTGTCAGGTGTACTTTGGTAAGTAACTCAAACCGCTCCTGTTCATGTATTCTGGGACAAGGACAGTGGTCTAATTAAATAGCTAGCTCCAACTCATACTGTAGTTAAACTCAACTGTTTGCCCTGACTGTCAAAAGGCACTGGAATCAATAAATACCTCTTACTACTGCAGCCATTCAGTACAGAAAAAACATGTTAGTAGATATTTTTTTGTCCAATCCGAAGGAATTTGGGGGTCTTATTGCTCATGTTTGTAGTATATCACTATAAAAGTCATTTGTAAATGATACTGTTTAGATTACCATGTTTTTGGTGATTTTTTAAAGCATATTTTGCAATCATATACACTCTGCTAAGTGAAGATTTTATAATTCATAAATTCCTGCTTTGCAAAAATCCAACACACTGCAGTGCAAGTAGCATTCTGAAGATGTATTTGCTTTGGTGAATGTTTCTGAAAAACATTTAAATGTTTTCCCTCCAAAAAACTGATCTTCTGTCTGCATTTATTTAGCGTGACTGAATGACAGCATGTGATAGCCAAGTGAGTGTACATGAGCGAGCGAGCGGGCGAGCGGGGCCGGATGTTCGGACAAGCGAGGGAGTGAACAGTAGTAGTGGTGTGAACAGACGGGTAAGGAAATGGGGTAGCAGGCATTCAGTGGGGGAGCTTTTGAAACGCAGGTGCCTTAATTGTCCTCCGATAAAGCCTCGGCGAGTGGGCAAACCTGTGAATGAGTTGCTGTTAAAAGGAGGGATGAATAAGGTGCATGTGAATAAATGAATGAGCGAATGAATGAGCAAACGAGTGTGTGGAAGAGTAAGCACTCCATAGGGAAGCTTGGAATTGTGGATATGGGGGTAATGTGGGGTGTAAGAGGATGGGGTGATGTATGAGAGGTAGAAGAGTAAGATAGGTTTTAATATTGATGGATAAGCAGGAAGAATAGGTGAGTAAAAGATAGAGGGAAGAAGAGGGGAAAAAGAAATGACAGGGTTAGGGTGAAGGTGGGGCAGTACAAAAATCAGGATAGAAGTGGGAGGGCTGGGGGGGGGGGGTTTAGTCAGGCCTGTCTCAGACAATGTGACATGGCACACGCTATTAATTCTGGCTCAGTGGAGAGACCCTGCCTCGCCATCTGCTCAGGGTCAGGGGCGTTTGCAGGGGTCGGCGTCACATCCACCCCCACCAACCCACCCAACCTACGCACACTCACAAACACACACACACACACGCACTCACTGACACCGAATCCCCCCTCCTTTCCCATCCTCGTCTGACAGACACCCGGCCAGGCCCGCGTGCATTTCCATAAAACAATTGCAAGCCAACCTGCTCCCGTGTCGGGTGGGTGGGGTTAAGAGGGGAGTGGAACGCCGGCGAGCTTTCCTTAACAATGGCCTGTCAGATGAAAAGGCCCTTGGTGAACTTGATATACATTACAAAAGAGCCACACCACGGTAGTCCCCGAGCTCATTCTCGCCGACCTGCGGTTGGATTTGAGCTTGGCGTTCATTTGTTTGTTTGCAGCTTGTGAACCCCCCCCCAAGCCTCTCCAGGATCCACCTCCTTCCCCTTAACACCACCAAAATTACATAGTCACACATAAGCGTGGCAGGCGGCTGTTCCATTCATCATCCAATACAGTAAGATGATATGGAGCTACAGCAAAAACAGCACAGTTAGTGTTGTCAGCTGGGCTGATTACCATAAGCAAAACTCAATAATAGTAATAATAATAGTATTAAGAACAATTAGCTGTATCCTTTAAAAAAGAGAGAACGTTGTCTGTAAAGATGCACAATAAACAGACATAAATAGTATTTTACACCAACAAAGACATTTAAAAAGAGATATTAGCATGAGGTGCAGTGTGTCTTTAAGAATTTGAGGAAGCTGGAGGACAAAAGAAGAAGTGGAGGCCTAAAAAGGTATCTACAGCAGATGACCAGTATCTGAAAGCGATGTCTTTAAGTACAAGAAAAAAGATTTTTCTGAACAAGACTTGAGAGATGCATCTGGCCCCTCAGTTGATCCATGTACCGTTGGCCGAAATCTAAACCAGAAATGGCCTCTATGGAAGGTCGACTGTCAAGAAGCCATTCTTAAGGAAGAGAAAGAAGAAGAAAAGGGCAAGCTATGCCAAATTACTCAGTGACTTGACTGAAAATCAGAGGAAACCTCAGATCTCAACATTACTGAAGCAGTTTGGGATCATCTTGACAGAGAACAGCACAACATTCAATAAAAAATCCCAGGAAGAGCAGTGGGATGTCCTTCAAGAAGCCTGGAGAAGTATTCCTGAAGACTACTTAAAGAAATTAAAAGCTTTTCTTGAAGTAAAATGACTGGGGTTCTCCAATGCTTTGCAATAACTGGAGTAAAATAACACAATAAAATGGCATTTATTCATAAGAAAAGGGGTAAAACTCTTTTCGGATCAAATCCTTTTCTCTTACTGTCTGAAAACTTCTTGTTCCCCCACACAACTATTGCGTGAGAGAGCTGGCACAGCTACAAAACTCTGGGTTCTTAATTCTGTTGGTGCTTTAAACTGGGATTAGCTCTGAAATAAGAGATCAGACAGCCTATGAAGAGGTATCACCTCATCAACACATGACTTCCCATCTCTTTTTCCCCTCTGCCATTTCTTCATCATTTTTTTCCCCCAAACCGAACCTTCAACTCAGCTGTTTCTTTTACCTTAAAGAAAACTCTTTTTTTTCTTTGACCTCCTTCGTGTGCATGTTCATTGGTTATGCATGTAGATGGGCGAGGATTTTAAGACCCTCCCGGGCCACCCCCCGCAATGCTAAATCCTTTAATCTGCTCTTGGACACGTCTGGAGGGCAAAACAAACAAATAAGATCCCCGTCCTACTCCACTCTACTATCACACACACATACACACACATTCACATATGAAAAGAGCCCCCCCCCGATCACTGAACATGACATCACAGGAAGGAGAGGCTGACATTATCCCTCTCAAGGTTAATGAGGTGTGGTTTTGACTCTCTAGCTGCAGATTTAAATCATGTTTGTGGACATCTTGGAGATGGACAAATCTTCAAGGCCTATTAGACTGAATTTACTTTCTTTTTTCCAAACAATATACAAATAGAATTTGATTTGAGTTGGTTCTAGTTTCCACCAAGCACCTGCTGTGTTTCAGCTGTACTAAATATGATGCAGTATAATTTGTCTGTACCCACTAAAACCATCACCAATGACTGCTAAAGGATTATAATCAAGTTTGGTTAAAGAGGGATGGTGCATTTTGGGTTTTTAACTTTCTTCATTGTTATATAGCCTTAGTGTCTCCAGAGTTAGAAAGTATACACCACAGAGATATTTTCTCTTATACGGAAGACCTGAAGTTACTCATTTATGTCATTATGCAACACGTTTTATATATTTCCAAACTAAATGCTAGTTTGGCATCACTTCAACTGACAGCCGGGGCCAGTTGGTTTGTGGTTTTTTAACCACTGCAAGAAACACGTTGGTCCACAGTAGAAAACGTTGCAGTTTCACAATGAAGGTTCAAATGTTTCCCTACTCTGCTCCTTACAGATGCTGATTGAGTTTGGGTTTGTCAGGACTTCAGCGTTCTACATCTCTCTGCTTGTTCCAACAGGTTGACGTCCACTTTCCAGGTCTCATGAGTGTTCATTGGGCCAGAAACAACTCTATGGAGCTGGAGGAGATGGTGAAATGTACATTTTACCTTTATACAAAAGATCCAGCGATGCATTCACACAGACAACGTTCTAGCTCTGGCTCCATGCTGGAGCCTCAGAACCTGGTGCTTTCTAGAAAACCAGCCAGTTAATCAGTTAATCAGTTAATCCAGAACCAAAATGGTAGGACCTTAAACTGTGGAAGCAAAATGGCGGATTGCTTTGATTATTTGCGAGCTTTTGTGCTGTATGTAATTTACCTACCGTCTTCATTTGTGGAAGTCCCGGGGTTAAGAGGTGGTACGCAGTTGACTTCTTTTTGGGTTGTGGCTGCTGCAGTGACTAAATTCTGTGACCCTGGTACCTGGTTTGCTCGTCAATGACCCATCAAGCTGTCCAGCAGTTTGAAAGACAGACATGCAACACCACATCGAGCTCCACTTTTGGCCAAGCCCTTTTTAAAAAAAATTTAACGGTATTCCTTCATTACTTTGTGAGCTTATGACAACATTTACACTGCAGGCAAGTGACACAAAAGTGATATAAAACAGATTTTGGGTCCAGATACAATGACTGCTTACATTTCAAGTAGAATGTTAGCTTTTTCAGCCTCTATTGTAAACGTGCAATGGCCCCAATGTGACTGGCATGTGCAGTTTGAGCAAGTGAGGGGCGTTTACACTGGCAAGAAAATATACAATGTCACTTGAGGTCAAAAAGGTCAGATATGGGCCACTTTTGATGGCAGTGTAAACTGAGTCTATGAATTATTCAGTCCAGCATTCGAGTGAACCCAGCATTTGGCCCCTGCCAATAGTTGAAAACTGAATTTTCATGTTTCAAACCAACTTCCTTTTTGTCTAAATGCACTGGGCAGTTCAAAATTAGGTTCAGGAACTGGCACTGCCATGGCACCCTATAGTTTGATACTTGTCATGCACACGGTTTCCAAATATCTGTCCAAACCTTTAATAAAGCATGTATGGTAAGGGCTCACACAGTGTAGTTGCATTCCATGTACAGATATGATGCCATCCCACAATTTACAGCCCTGGATTGTGACAACACAGCTTTGTGTTGAACAGGTAGACTATACTTTTCTGGTGAGACTCGTTAGGAAATTCTAATGAGCGAATGCAAATTTTTAAGATCAGATTAAACTGGAGCTAAATTAATTTTTATATTCCTAAAATAGCAAAAGAAGCTGCAGCAAAGTTTGACAGTATTTTTCTTTTTCTATTAGATCATGTAAGTCTGTAGTCATTAAATTCTGAATATTACAACCTTGCTAATGGACACAATGTGGCCTTGTTTGTGTTATTCTCAGGTGAGTATAAAACTTAAAGTAGCACTATGTAACTTTCTGACCTGGGAAATGTGTGTATTTGACTCATTTTTATGGCACAATGTCATTTATTAAGTGCATTCTTAGAGTTGCCGTTGCCCAGCAGCAGAGGCTCAGAAACCGCACTTCACTATTTTCTTTTTCCAGCCTGGAACATCAAGTTACTGCTGAGTTTCGTCTAATGCACCGCGCGTCACACGGCAGCAACTGTATATCAACCTATGGCCGCTTTGAACATGCGTGTGTGGCTGATTCATCAAAAAAAATGCAAGACAACAGTTGGAAGCAGGGTGGTAAATTTTGCCTTTTGTTCAGAATATTTATGATAATAGCTTGCTAACCAAATTCTAAACTAAGAGCAGAATCCTCGTTTTTTTACACTTTGGCTGAGAATATTTCGGGTCCCCCCCTTAAGCAACCGGCTCTATAATGAGCGTAATTGCAAACAGAGGATTCCACAAGAGGGCACTTTTGAGAACTTAGACCACATAAAGATGCTGAAATTATTAGGTGTAAACAAGACGATAAACATGGCAACAACAGACAAAGGTAATAATCTGTTCATTATGAGATCGCGGCATAAAAAAAGACGACAGGAGCATCGCATATGTGGTGTAAAACCACATTGTCATGTCTGTGAAACTTTCCATCATTTGTACAGCTGTCGACCCTGTGACCTTACAGACGGTAGGATTAGGCCTATACCCCCCCTACTGGTTACTTATATATTGCAACTTGGGCATGTGTAGCATAATTTCAGAGGACGGATGTGCACAAATGCCAAACACGAGGGAGTCATGTTATTTATGTAATTGAAAGCAAGTATATTCTCGGCCTTAGACGGAATAAAATGAAGTCTCCCACTACATTTTACTGTACTGGAGTCTTTGAGTTTAGTTAGCGTTTGACTGCGTGGTTTTATATAGATTTTTTTTATAAATAATTCTGTTTTAACCATATGCTTTGCATAAATTTGACACGTTTGTATAAACTGCTGTAATGATACTGTGTGCACAGGGTACTCATATATAACTTTCTTTTTTTACACATGCGTTCTTGTGTCCTTGTAATTACGTGTCAAGTGGTGTAGATGAGCTTTGGTGCTGTTAAGTTGAAACTTTGTATGCCTGTGAGGGGGAAGGTGGGGGGTCCAGCAGAGGTCAGCATTTAGAGGTCAAAAGATCAACGTCAGCCACTGGCATGAACAACAGCTGTTACATCAGCTGACGACCTTAGCAGAAAAAACAGAAGAGGAGCAAACACGGGCTGATTTAACCCCCTTAGTGCCAAAGTAGCAATATTGCACCAAGCAACAAAACTGAAGGAAACAGGCCATTTCTCCAGAAAGAGAGACAAAATTGTTACGACTTTATACCGCTCATTGAGACATGTGTATCTTCAACCCTAACACAATCCTTTGGGGGGTTGGGGTTGGTGAAGTGAGGGTCTAGGGGTCTTTCCAGTTTGAAAGACACCCTACTGAGCTGATGAGGAAGCACTAATGGTCAGTGATACAGAGCAAATTACAGAGAGAGCACGCAACATGCCAAAATGCTTTTCCACTGTTGATGAGGTACTTTCTCGACTAGCCTCATTCAATATTCAAATTAGAAGAGTAATTCTCCTTCTATCATACTCAACAATTTTCTCATTTACAGTATACCTTTTAAGAGGGTTAAAAGCAGAAACATTCCAAGAGAGTTGAATTTGATAGATAGAAAATGTCTCAGAACATTCTTATATGCCAGAATAAAAATGGGAATCTATTTATATATATCTTGGTTGTCTGAACTCAATCCGGCCTCTCCCTCTCCTTCCTCTTCCTCTGCCTATAAACCAGCCTTATTACCTTTAAATAAAAACCATTATCCCGTCTTTTCCCCTTTTCTTTCCATTCATTTTCAGCCTCTCGCTCCTTGTGCTGCGGGTTACCTCTGACTGCTCACTGGGTGGGAGACGCCACCAGCCAAAATGGTGATGTCACTGCTGTTATTTTCAAAAAGGGGTGAGCTCATTGGCTGAAACCACAGTGGAACCGGCATCCAAGTGTCAGGGGACCGAGCAACTGGGGTGCCTGGTGGCCTGATGCTGGCCTTTTACTTGAATTGCCTTTGGGGGAAGCATCTGGAATAAGAGGTCTGAGTTCGAAATCTTTCTTTCCATCTTTCTGTGCACAAACTCATGGATATGACCAGGGAAAACTGAAAGACTGAAAAATAAGAAAAACAAAAGTCTCAACAAAGGCCGAACGCAGCATCATAATCACATCAGACATGAAGAATTAAAAACACTCCTTTTAGATTCTGGCTCGAAGAACTCAGGGAGCCGATATGGAAATGTGGAGGCCTGCAGCCACACGCCAGCTGACCATGACATGGAAAGAGTGACACGGCTGTGCAAGATGTGCCAGAGGACTGATAAAACACAAACTGCTACTTCAGCTTGAACACATCACTCCAGCAGTTCATTAGCATGAGACTGAAGGAAAATTCTCCACAGTGGTACATTTCAAAGCCATTAAAAACATTTATATCATAAATCTGTGTAGTAGGCTATGGTGAGCCGAAAATCCCATTTACTAAGAAAGCATCGCTGCCTAACATGTCAAAATACAACAAACCAAGGTTAGTTAGGGGACGTTTGATAGAAACACGTCTGTCTTATATGCAAATTACAATATGCAGCATTTGTGGCAAACATGATGAAATGGTGACTTATTCAGCAACAAATTAACATTTTAAAGATAGTAATGCTGACCAGCATCATCGGTCGAATCTAACTAAACTGTAGTTTCACTACCTGTTTTGTTAATGTGATGATAGAGGGAGTGAGGTGGAGAAAACATGACAATCTCTGGATTAACATGTTTAACTATAAATATTCACTTCTGCTTCTGTTTCCTGTTCTTTAATGAGACATAAGAAGTTCGCAAAGCCATAGCTCAGTTCTCTTTTATACCGTACATTGTTTTATAAACAAATCTACAAAGGTTGCAATAAAATGATTAACTGGTTCTTTAGAGGGAATACGGATAATACAATACTTTCTCTGTTAATGTTTTTTTGCCTTCATCTCCAAAAGTCAACGTTCTGCAACAACAAAACTATCAACTGGGTAAGAAAGCCTTTGTGAAAAAGGCTGAGGTTTTTTTTTTGTTTGTTTTTTTTTTCACTGCACATCCAGTGTGTCCACACTGCATATTTTAGGGTACATGATTAACCTTTTAAAACCTGCGGTCTCCTATATCCGGGTAATTGAGAACAGATGGATTGATGCCAGACCAGAAAAATAACACTAAAATGTCCAGCACATGTCTCCGCTCTCAGAACAGAAGCTTTTTGGCTTTTTTTTTTTTTTTTTTTACCTTAGATTTTGTAGGATGCCTTTTACTATTTGCAGGCATTACTGAAACTGGTCATCTGCAAGGTGCCTGCAGAGGCCGTTGTGTCTTCATCCACTTAAAGCTGGTGCAACACTTTGTTGCTATAATTCATCAAATCAGCAGTTAACTCTGACTTGGACAAGATGTGTTTCAAGGAAGGAAATCAATTGGAGCATCTGCAAGTTAGATAAATGTCGAAACTTAAATAGAATATAACTCCAGCACTAGGCCATATAGATGCATGTCAGTTATTTTAAGGTCAGATTTTTGTGTGAAAAGTAAAATCTAATGCAAACATCCTATTACTCAGTTGTTGTGGACATACTTGAACAGATGCCAATAGAGAGCCAAAGATAAGAAGGCATAATGTTCATTAAATAAAATAATGTGGACTTATAAAATCAGAAGTAGCTCTTATCTATAAATATGGTACAAAACAGACCCTTATGGAGTCTTTTCTGTCTGTCTTTTCAATAAACATGTGTGTGTTAGTCTCAGTGTGTATTAATGGCTGTCATCTGTGTTCCAGTCAGCCTACCTCTGTGAATGTGTTTGTGAGGGTCAGTGTGGGCAGCAGTCCAGACAGCTGAGAAGAAAAGGAGTGAGTTTCACTGCAGGAGGTTGGCCTGGGCTGTGTGCCAATCAGCCTCTCTTTCTTTCTCTCTCTCTCACGCACACACACACACATAGCCCAAGGCAGTGTGCCCTGTGCTGTTGATGCCTGCAGGCGACCTGACCACTCGCTGCCCCCACAGACGTACAGAGGAGGACACAGAGAGTGAAGGATAAAGAGGGAAATGGAGAGAACTGTACAGAGCAGAAAGAGGACAAGCTGATAAGGTGGAAACATGAGGGAGGGGGCACGGAAACACAGGATGATAGTGATAGATGGAGGAAAACAGAACAACAGAGGAAAAAAGATGGCAGAAAAACACATGGAAAGAAGGAACAATGTGTGTGTTATGAGCTGGTGTTTGCTGTGGGAGGTGGAGTGAAGGGTCCAGAGATGTGGAAAGTAGGGAGACAGAGAAAGGGGTGGCGGAATAGCAAGAAACGATAGAGGAAGGCATGGAATAGCATTGGAAAGAGGAAAGGGGGTGACAGACACAGTCAAGTGTTTTAGGGATAGTGGAAAAGGGATAAGATAAAGAGGTGCAGGCAGAATAAGTGGTTGTGCTTGAGAAGCAGGGAGCAAAAGAGATTATGAGACAAAGAGGAAAAGAGAAGTAAATGTGATTTACACTGATGTTCTGATGACTTACAAAGTATCTTTAGACCTCCAATAACAGATAAAAGAACTCAAATGCAGTGGAGAGTAAAAGGAAGAAAAGAGGATTTTAATCTGTGTAAGAGAGGAAAATATCACATAAAAGAATCCAGAGTGTCACATCTATCACAAAATATCCACAGGTTTGTAGACGCATAGGAACAAATTAGTGTCACTGCAGTCCAGTTAAGTACTTTTATCTATAGAGGTTTTTTTCATAAAACAAATCTTTCAGCTCACTGTGATTTCTAGTAGTTCTTCTAATTTTCTATTGCTACGTTTAAGCTTAATGTTCCCTTTTTTGACTGGTTGTAAAGCATGTAGCAAAACATTATCACCCAATTCTGTGTTTCACCTTGTTAGTCAACTTCATACCAACTCATCAGTACCACCAATTTTACACTTATTTATGAAATATCATCACAGGTGGGAAGAAATTGAATAAAATGTCCATCAGTAAGTTATCTGATCTGGCCCTCCTCTTCCATCTTTTGCTCCTATACTGCCTGAACCTCCACTGAGCCCTGGCTGCAGCTGATCCAGCCAAGATGAATATTACAAAAGGCGGAATATCTATGAGAAACTTATAATTTAAGTAATTACAATAATGATGAAAAATATTGCCAAATAAACTAGTTTATGTCACTCCCTCCCCACTGTGAGTTCCTGACTCAGCTCATGAACTTACTACTTAGTTGCTACTATTTCTTACCAATAAAATAATACATTTACACATTTGCAGACTTTTTTAGTACACCGGCCTCAATATAAAACGGTTCCTGGCCAGTTTGCTTCTTTCATCTGACAAAATATATAGATGCATGGTGTTTGAACTTTGAAAGCTCTGATACAGATTATCATCACTCTAACATTTGTCACAATGTTTAATGTCATGACTAACATATGTTTATTCTTTCAACCTCACCTCTGAGCCTCCAGCTTCTCCTACTCTCCCTCCTCAAGCCTCTTCTCCTACTCTCGTTCTCCAGCTTCTCCTACTCTCCCTCCTCCAGTGTTTCCTCCTGTATCTCCTTCTGCATCTCTACTATCCGTCACCTGACATAAATATATTGGTGCATGACATGAACAGTGGGACAGTTTGGGGTGCAACAATCATCAATTTTTATGATGCAGTTATTGAGGAAAAAAGAATTGTTTCCCAATAATCATGAGTTTGGATGTATAAAAATCACATTTGTATATATTGTATTTTCCCCTTTTTAATAATAAATCTTATTTATCAGTTACTTAGTTTAGATTAATTAGCGGCCTACAACATGTAACATTACTTTTAACTGTTTAAATGTTTTATCCTCACTCTTTATTAATAATCATTAATATCCAACGGTAAGCCAGGAAGGGATCAGTCACCAGCAGCTATGCTTGTTTCATTCTCAGACTGATCATGGAGCACAGATGTACCTCTCCTGCTCTGACTGCAGCTCAGAGCTGCTGCTGCTGCTGCGTGAGGACTGAGCCTTCTACAAGGAGAACACGCTGCTCACGAAAAAAAAAAAAAAACATACATGCTTTCACGTCGGTCTCCAGAAATCTCTGAAGTCTCCTGTAATTCCAGGAAAGGTTGCTAGATTTGTTGCTAGTCGATTTTTTGAAGAAAAAAAGTGCTAGAGGGGTCTGTAAACTCACTAATTATAGCGCTAAATTGGCAACACTGGACTCCTGACCGCAGGCTAGCTTACTGGTGAGAGAGCAAGGTGGAGTGACAGTAGGGACAGCCAATCACACAAGAAATGGCAGAGCCAATGGAGGAGCTTGTGGGCGGTCTAAATTAAGGGAAACGGGCTTCAGCTTGAGCGGTAGTTTTCCGCTTGGTCCTAGTGCTTGACATGTCTCTGTTTACTATAGCGAAAAATGGTAAAAAGTGCAAGGGAGGGGACCAAAACGGCTTTTTGAAAAAGTGCAGGGGATATGTCCCGTGTCACCCCCTAAAACTACGCCTATGGTTTAAACCATTAATAATGTGACTTTGGGTCTCTGCTTTTTGCAGATGATGTGGTTCTGTTGGCTGCATCGGGCTATGACCTCCAACTCTCACTGAAGCGCTTCGAAGCCGAGTAAGTGGGTGGGATGAGAAACAGCACCTCAAAATCTGAGACCATGGTCCTCAGCTGGAAAAATGTGGAGTGTCCTTTTCAGGTAGTGGCCCCCACGACACAACCTGAACCCAGATAAGAGATATGTGGAGGAGAATGGATGGCAAGGCAAGGCAAGTCTATTTGTATAGCACATTTCATGTACATGACAATTCAAGGTGCTTGAGATACAAACATTAGACACATTACAGCGGGGGGCAGAAAGCATTAAGAAGAATTTAAAAACAAAACGAATTAACAAAAATAGACAGTAAAATTAATAAAGAAAGAAAACCCTCAGAAATAATTGAAACCTGATTGGTAGACATCAAAACAGTTGTTTAGTGTCTGGAAGTTGTGAAGTTGTTGGAAGAGGTTTGATATCAGCCTGTAGCTGCTCATGAGGGACTCGTCTAAGTTGTTCTTTTTCAGTAGCGGCTTGATGACGACTGTTTTTAGGGTCTGAGGGAAGACACCTGAAAGCAGGGACATGTTTACAATCTGTGAAATATCTGAGGCCATCCATCCTGAAAGAGTCTTGAAAAACCCTGTCACAAGACAAGACAACAAGTGGTGGTTTTCAGATGGGAAATGATCTCATCCAGGTTTTTTGGACTGACTGGGGAGAAGTTCATCATGGTATTTATATCTTTGAGTGGACACGGTGATGACACATGTCCTGTCCCTGGGATGGAAGCACTGACTGACTGCCTGATTTTCTGAATTTTGTCAGTAAATAAAGAAGCAAACTCATGACAGGCCTGGTTGGATAGAAGTTCCGGGGTTACTGACACAGGAGGATTAGTTAACCTGTCAACAGTAACAAACAGGG
>JBBBVU010000005.1:12828453-12847079 GCA_037177055.1 Atherinosoma microstoma
TATGTAAAGCACTTTGAATTGTCTTGAACCTGAAAATGTGCTATACAAATAAACTTGCCTTGCCTTGCCTTGCCTAATAAAGCTAGCCACTTTGACAGAAATGCTGTTGATAATTAGTCCCAGTCTGTGCTGTGATATGTTCCACACTACACACTGTAGGTAGCCAGAGGGAGACAGACATCACTGAGCAGTAGTGCGCATTAGGAATCCAGAAGCCACAAGTACAAGTTGGTTTTCCTTCTCTCTTGTCTCCTCCTTCTCCACCTAAGCCAAACCACTCTTTTCTGATACCTCAGCCTCTGTCCGAATGATTCATTCAACCATCTACCCACTAAAGAAACACTGAAACAAAGAGCAAATGCAACATAAAACAGCCTATACTTTTCCAACCACATGCATCTGCACACATAGTCTAGCAAACCCACACATATACTGTAAGGTTCGTGCACCCGCTTTCATACCCACAACATGAAACAAAAAACACACATGCTGTGTTTACTCATCCAGATACAGATCGTACACACACATACTAAATTACACGCAGTCTAGTTCATTGGTCCTTCTCCATCCAGACACACACTCTGTCTTTTCCTACAGCAAAGCCCAAAGACAACATCGATCCCGGCACCACAGGTCCCGACCCAATTCCAGACATGACCTGAGATGACATCATTCCTCTGTTCCCCTCTCTCTGCAGCCATCCTGCTCTAATAAAGGGCTGTTCCAACACAAGTCATCCATCCTTGTCCTTAATGACAGGGTAGAGCTAAGAGATGCCAGGGGGCAGGAGAGCTGGAGGTACTTTGGTCTGGGTTGCTGCCCATCTAGGATTCTTCCCTGAAACATGTGGTTTGTTTCTTTCTCTGAATGGAGCTTAAACAGAGGGATGGATGGATAAAGAGAGCAGGGAGAGGGAAGACCACAAGTAAGCTCATAGCCCAAAGGGAGATATCATTTGTAGCTCAGGTGGGATGAAATTCTGCTTTCATCTCAAGGTAACTTTCTCCTGTGGATGGCATTGAATAGTAAAAGTAAACCCTTTGGACAAAATATAAGGATGAGGTTAAAGCATGCAACTTAATAGTTTTTGCACATTTCCTACTGACATCAGGACATATGGGTGCTATTTAATCCTGTGGTTGGGTTTAGGGCTGTGCACATGACATGACCAAGGTTTATTTTTGACCCTCCATTGCACGTAAAGGCAAATAAATGAAGGAAATAATGAAGTTCTTCAGCAGTTGTGGAAAGAGAATCCTTTCCAAGGCTTTAAAGCAGTTCCGTGGATACAATAATAGGATTTCCACAGTCTTAGATTAAAATTTATGAAGCTTTCCTCTGCAGCTCCTTTAAGAACAGTTCAAATAAACCCTCAAAGGTTTTTAATCTCACGTTGTTTGGAACTAACACTTACAGTTAGTTATTAAGGACAATTTTACTTGGAGAAAAGCCCAGGTCTCATCTCTAATTGTGTAACAGCAAGTGTTGAGTCCAAGCCTCCAGTCATCTGAGATAAGGTCTCAGGTTTTCTAAAGTGAGTCTCAGTTACAGCCTTAAGTTTTTCAGTACTTGCCAAAACGAAGTCAGAAGTAATTTGAGACAATTCAAAGACAAGTATCAAGCCAATCAAGACAAGCAAGACGCTAATCGAATCTAAGGTTCTTAAGATCAAGTCGATGCCGAGTCATTAGTAATAATTAATGACAAGTCTTGTAACAACAAGTCTGATATTGGCTGGAATCCTAAAGAGCTTGTCCACATCAAGTGAAAACGTCCAAAAACCTCATTTTTTTCCTGATAACTTTTCCTTGACACCACTGGAAAACTGGAGGGGAAGAATGGTTTGGGGGATTTGTAAGGAAATAGGAAAAGACAATATGGTGTTAAGCGAATCAAACCACACTTGGACTCAGCTGAGATGTTTGTGGTGGTAAAACTACAACAAAAAGTGAGTAAGACACTTCACCTCATGTTGTATGATTGCGTTGTTCCATGCAAGCTGCACAAACATTGATGACCCAGTGGAAGTTGGTCATTTAAAACCATGAAGGAGAAAGAAAAAGCCTCAGACATGAAATATCATTATTGATCTATCAAATTAAACCTCTGCTTCTCATATGAATCCGTATTATTAATAAATGAAAATAACTTTCCAAGGCTTTTGAATCATTACTACTCAAGGATGATTTTGAGGAATTAATGCATGGCTGAGAATTTGTCCTGACTTCCTGTTTGACAGGACAGTTATTCTATTTTTGTTTTGTTCATTTTGACTAAGACCTACCAATTCTTTCAAAAAGCAAAGCATCTATCTAATAACTTTGTCTTGCAACCTCAGGTACTTAGAGATTGTTTAAGTCCAAATCAAGCCACATGTCTTGCAAAGCAGGTCCAAATCAAGTCTGAGGTCTTATTGTGGGCTGTAAGGGCAAGTCAGCAGCAGATCTGCAGAGGTGTCCAAGTATTGTTCCATGTCAAAGTCAAATCATACAGCCTTTGTATATTGTTATTTACGTGTGGCTTCACTCTGACTTCCAAACTGTCACATCAAGAGCAAACATGCATGACATAAAGATAACATTATTCATTCAAATCAAAGGCGGTACAGACAAAGACGTTTGCATATTTTCATATCTATAGCAACAAGATAATATTAAGTGACATTAACTGATTTGCTTGGATGCAGGAAAAATAGCTACACACACGACACCACTCTCTTTTATTCATCCGTCAAATCCATGAACACATTTCTTCTAAAGTACAAGCAACTGAGTGATTTCTTACAGATTTTCCTTTTAAGAGACAGATTTTTTTCTTCTTTTTTTTTTATTCCAAGAAGAAGGTAAATCCATTGAACAGATACAGTAGATGCCCTGCCTGGCCAGAAACAGAGATTACCAGTCTTACTAATCATCGAGCCGATCCGGTTACATTGAATCTGACCGTTGCCACATTTGAGGCTGCCCTCTTGGTGCCGTGCTTTAAAACCTGTCATTCTTCTGGGTCAGCTCTCTAAGGATGTCCTGAAAGTCTACCGCAGACACACACTGCAGCACTTTGCCTCCTCCTTCTCCTTCTTTTCCTGCTGCCTGGTGGGGAAACAGCCAAGAGCAAACAGCCTGTGTTCCGTCAAGGCGTCCAAAATTCCACGACTTTCCCAGAATTCCCGCGCAGAGCCAAGTCATATATTCTGTTGTCATCCACAAGGCCCTAATGAAAACCCACGGGGAACATGGAGGCACATCTTGTGTGCTCAACCACACGCCATCTACTCTAAAATAAAACATACACTGTGAATAATAATTCACCATGCACAGCTCTGGATGTTTAATAAAACTATATCATACTATACAGCAGCTGGTGTGCGAAAGGGCATCAGTTTAACGTATTGAATTAATTACTCTGTGTGCACGCCACTAATAACGACATGCAGCTCATGGAGTTGAATGGAAATAGCAGGCTATTGTGAATATTTTCAACAATGTGAGCCAGTCAATGTTGTGTCATGCAGAGTCCAACCAAAACAAGACTCAACATGTCACATTACATCAAAATATTGCACATTTTATCAATCTTTATTGCATTACATGCTGTTAAAGAGTTCTGTGAAATTGCATACCTTCTGTATTGTTCATGATATAATTTTGAAAGCTGTCTTGGGGTTTAACTGCTTATTTTGATACAGTCCCTCAAACCGAGGGGGAGTTGAAGCGCTGTGCCAGGAAATATGAATGAAAACTGCCCTACTGAGTATAAGAAAGCAGTTTAAAGGCTTTTTTTTTGCCTCTTAAATGAAAGCAATGACTTTGATGGGCTGCAGAGTCAATTTAACAAATGCGTGTGTCAAGTACTGAGGTGGCTTGTGAATCATGTTCCCTCTCCTTCCGCTCTTTAAAGGTTTAGAAGAACAGCATGATTGCTGACAGCTCTGGCCTTCTTTTTCAGTAACCCTGCCTAAATCAACAGTTGCCCTGCGGTTCTCGTGCCGTGTGTAAGAAATTCTGAATATTACAAAGAAACTGTAAAATGGAAACCTGCTATGCACAGTGATTGACGGCCGAGCCACGCACATGCTCAGACTTGGATGTTGTAATGGTGTATGTTTAGGATGGGTGACAATAATATCTCGATCAGTGTGTGCATGTGGTTGTTCATTAATCAGATAGTTTCAAATGAAAGGTAATTGTGGTTTTTAGTATTTAACTACCACGGAATGAGTGGAACATGCGGGCAGACCTTTTAATGAGCAAAATGTGGCCTGCATGGCGAGGTCTGTCCATAAGAAAGATTTTCCTCTCTTTTGAAAAAAGTAATGATAAAAAAAATACAGGAAATATTAAATTCTTTTTTTTTTTCCAACCTTAAACTCCAGCTAATTGCTTAAACATTTCCTCTTCAGATCCATATGTGGACTGGAGCCAGGAGACAGGCTTTTGGCACCCTTTCAGCCACATTTTGAAATTTCCTACTTACCTCACTCTGAGGTGTTGCTTAATCACAGTCAGTGCCTGAAGAATCATGAAGAAAGAGGACCCCATTGAGTTCAGCCATGAGTTTGGTTTATTTGAACATGGTTTGTGTGTTTTTGTGGGATTTTTTTTTTTTTTTTTTTTAGTAAATATTTGCCCAAATTGAGTGGTAATGCTCTATGAAATAAACATATACTAAAAGATAATACACATGCACACACAATGAAAGTATTCTAAAATATTCCATATGATTGCTAGTGTCATTTCACTGTTTAACCAAAAAGTGAACTCAAGACTAAAGTTGGTTGTACTTTGTGGGAGATATTTTGCCTGGTTCCAAAATAGTGGTACTAATGACTTAAGCGAGCCATGCCAGGATTTGCTGCTACAAACTATGTTTACCTACCAATCACATGTGGCATGAAAAAGAAGTGTTCTTCAGCATGGCTCTGACAGGGTCATGCTAGAACATTCTTAATGGCCAGGCAGGGGTACAGACCAGGAAAAGGGTGGGACATGTAAAGAAGAACAAGTAAAAAAAGAATAAGAACTTGTTAAGACCAGCATTAAAGTATGATGTCCCCTCTTGTTTGAATTCTTGCTTGTGCTGTTTTTACTCTCAGTTGTAAATCGCTTTGGAGGAAAGTGGTAATATTTGAGAACGCAAACCGCCAATGAAAGTGACCCTATATTGTATGGCTTTAATCACTGCTGCACAAACACTTATACTTCATTAATAATGACAAAAACTTTCTTTGAATCAAATCACAACACATTTTATCAGTGTTTCTTTGACATTATTGGCCATTTAACTTTGCACAGTCATCACATCTGGTGGTTTTTATGACTTTTACAGACCGTTCATAAAATGCTGCAAACAGTTTGGATGCAAATATCACACACATAGGCAATTGGTGAAATAATCCTGTATGAATGCTGCATAATGATCAAAAACATGGTAATCTGAGGTTTAGTGTTTGTCCAAATTTGATTATGTAATCTCGGGATGGTTCTCCAGGTGCTATAGTTTCGGCTAAGGCAGGTGGAACAAAATTAGTTCTGCAGGTTTTTTTGGACATAATTAAGTACAGGATAGAGTAAAGACTTTTATCTGACTGTGGCAATGACAGATGGGTGCAATAATAAGCAGATTATGGATGTCTACATTGACCAGATGAAACATTCAAACCACCTGTTTAACACTTTGTGGAGGTGCTTCTGTCCCATGCAGGTATTGACACAAACCATCTGAATGTGTCATGTTGTGTTGGCATCAGGACCTCTGCAGCAAATCCTCTGGATCCTCTAAAATGTGGGGTTACCAGATAATTTGTTACACAGAACCACAGAAACTAAAAAAGTAGGCACTTTCAAAGTGCAAGTGAGTGGATGACAGGAAATGCAATAAAAGCTCAAAAAATACAATTAAACTACAAGTTTTTTGTTTTTTTTTACCCTGATCCCCACAATTGATCAGCACATTGGCATTTATCTTCTCTTATCCATGTCTGCCTACATCCTTGATGTTTCAACATGCAGGTCACCACATCCACTTGCCACAGCTGATCTGTCCACAAACAAGGAGGAAGGAGAGGATGGTCAACTGTCATGCACCTTCACACAAGAGATCACAAATTTGAGACTCATCTTGAACATTTTCCATGGTCATTACACTTTTATATTTCCCTTCCCACTCACAATTCCCTACTTTTCATGTGTACTCACTCACAAGAGGTTCAAATTTAGAGTGAAAAGTACCTGGTTAAGAGTTGGAATTGATCAGCATGGTTAGGCTTTGATGTTACAAAATGCACGGTGTAGGTAGGGTTACAGAAACCTATAATGACACAGCTTTCACACAAAGCTATGCCTGGGTCACAATTCAGTGGAAAACAACCCAGAGATACCGTAACAAATGTGCCTATGACACATTGTCTGGCGTGATTGGGCTGGAGTAAACCAGCTGGTTGAATCAAACTCTTACCAAAGCAAATCAACAGATAAGTAAAAAAAAAAAAAAAAAAAAAAAGTCAGCCAGAAATACATAACTTGGATTCACTTTAGTAGTTTTGAAAAAACTGGGAAAATCTGGCTATTTCACGAGGAAAGCTGTAGATTTGGGCCTTAACGGATGACTGGCTGGGAGTGCCCATTATTATGGGTAAGGGCTGTTTTGTGAGTGGTGTCCAAGTAGGATCCACATGAAACCAGGAGCTTTCCCAGGAGAACAAGATACTGGGACAAGATGAGACATGTTATTCTATTCAATTGCTCAGGACTAGTGAAATGGCATCTAAGTCAAAAACAAGAACTATATTGATCTCTGTTTTAAATATTGCAACAATTATGGTTACTTACATAATTCTCAATTACAAATAATGTTTGTCAACACTATCAATGGATAAAACATGTTTTAAATCATGAACTGCTGGGTGGCCAAATGCCTGCACAGCCTGTCACCAATGTACAAGTCAAAATGATACCACCTACCAGAAGAAGGCAAACCATCATTGCATCATCTGTCCCTTACAATTAACTCCACTTGCATACCCATGTCACACCACACCAATGAACTGAAATGTCTTCATGACCAGGAAATGGAGATGCAACCTAAAACAAACCATAATGATCTATTTGTGGTCCTGCTTCATGCAAAAATGAACATAATACAAAAGAACACACACAATGTTTGAAGTTCCAGCAACCACAGTTTAGTCTCCAGTGGATACTGCGTTCCTCACAGCTGAACGTCTTTCCTTCCTTTCTTGAATGACACACACACTCATGCACACACTCAGTGTAACGCCAGCTCGCTCCAGACCACGCTGTCGACGGGGCTACTCGCCTTGCCTGCCTGCTGCGAGCCTGGCCGGTGCCTTTTTTCCTAGACATTGCTTCAGACTTGTACTATCTGTTTCCACAGCCGTGCGCCTGCTGATCCAAGAATGCGGACAGCACTCCAGTTGTGTTTTACAAGGCCAAGCAGTGTATTTGAGATTTCGAATGTGCACTCTGCTTATTTTGTGTGCGCTCGTACTTGTGTGTGTGTTGAATGTGGTTACAAATTATATTTTTGATCACATCTTTAGTGAAATGTAGTGACTGGTTAAGTGATCTGTTGGCAAGGTACTATAAATGTACTCTATCATTCAGACAAAACACAAACATTGGCATCTTATATAATTCAGAACATAATTTTTGCTCTGCATTAAGTTTAATGGGATTTACTCTCAGGCCTTCAAGGAAAATCTGATCAATTTAAGACATCTTGTTTACAATTTGGATTTGTGAGGGAAAAGCTGGCTATAGATGGATGCGTGCTGCTAATCAACTGCCTTTCAGGTTCTGGGAAAATAAGCCTAAAACACCAATTTATGACATACTTAAAGTATATAAAAAGCTCTTCTAGAGCAACTTGGGCCCATTTAGAAGACAACTTTATGTGTTTGTTCTCCAAAACAGTGAGAATTACTAGGTGTTACTGGGATACACTAAAAATTACTCAAGTCCATGTCAAAATTATTTTACAAACAAATGCTTGTAGTTGATTCCCATTGTGACCTATTATACAGAAAACGCAATCAGTCCACAGCCTGGCGTCTTAACCAACAATAGCACAAAGAAAAAATTCAGTTTATGTCTAGATGCTCCACAAAAACGCTTGTTGTCTGTTAAAGCATGTAGACACAACATACTGTAGCAGATCTGTCAAGCTCATGTCAACTTTTATCCAAAAGCTAACCACTCTGGCTTCATTTGGGATTTCTGGTTTACATCCAACTTTATGCAGACTTACAAGGGAATATACAGGAAAAAGAGGCCCAGCTGCCGGCTACATGATGATGCAAGAGCAATCTGTGGGAGTATACTGAAGAATCTTTGCTGTAGATAATAATCTTTTGGGGGTAAAATCATTTATTCAACTCAACTGTTGTGACCTTTGTCAATCAAAATGAGAGTTTTTGTTTGGGAAAAAATATGCTTTGCCAGGTGTTTTGAATGAATTGTCTCCATTTTCTGAATTTTGTGTTGTTGCTGGTCATGATTGACGCTTCACATCAATAAAAGAATTTCAACTTTCCAACCCCAGGATGGAACCTATGTATACAAAACACTTGTGTATGAAATGAAATTGTGTAGAAAACACCTGTCTTTTTTAAATTTAGATGGGTCAGTTGACACTGAGTTTAAAATCTGGGGGTGTATAGAACAGAGCTTATTAAAATCCCTCAGGTGTGTTCCTCATCTTTGCCCGAGGCTACAGCCAGAAGCAACATTAGCTGCTGCCAGAACGACAAACCAAAGTCTGTCTATTCTATCTAACTCCAATTCTACCAGTTCTGTTACTGCGGATGATGATGATGTGCAGAATGAAGAAATGCCTGGTATATATCAATTTTGATGCTTTCTTTTCAAGCCCATTCTGATGTTATTAAAATGGCCAAGCTAGATTGATGGAGCGCTGTTTCAATGGGTCCTAATGCTTTAAGGTACATTCCCACTTCCCTTCGAACCCTAGTTTGCTTGCTCAGAAAGTCTGGTTTGTTTGGGGAGGTGTGAATGTGCAACCACAAACCGTAACACTTTTAGATGTAAAATCAACCTTAGCGCTCTTATGTGTAAAGCAAGGGTTTTTAGTTGGTTACAACCTGCAACGTTCCCACTAATGTCACTGAATTCTTGGCACAGCTCCTTTAAAGAGCTGTTGTGAAATGTACATTATAATTTACATAATGCCAAAAAGTTAATAGATGCATCCCTTTATAATAGTATTGCATAATGTGGCTGATTGTAAACATGGCTTTTATTTGATTTATGTTTAATACATTTAATAGGGAGAAAAACTGCCTCTGAGATGTTAGAGAGCAAAAATAAACCACCTCAGGAAAGAAGAACTCCTAAAATGTAACACTTAGAGAAACAGAAATGGATGCTACAGTTGTCAAGTCTTTAATGTGCCATGAAAAGACCTTTCTCCCTCCAAACTTGAGGTGACATATTTTACATATGATCTCAATTCTCCTTAAGTGATCTCTGTTGTTTCTGCAACCATGTGGCCTGCCTGTAGACCCTTGTTCCCATGGCAATTAGCAAGAAAGCTTGAACAATTAGTCTGGCTTAAAGCATTATGAGCAACCGAAGAGTTGCCACCACTTTCCAAAACCTCTTCAATAGCAGGGGGAGATTTGTGTGATGGGTTAATGGTAGGGAAGTAAAAGTGCTGCAGAGGCAGCATTGTTGAGTTCATGTTGGTTTATGGTGTGCTGTGACCCTATTGAATGCTTTATAGAGATGGGTGTCTATCTACATATTCCACTGAATGGGACATGACCCACATTAAGAGAACTAGACAACACAGAACCACAAAAGTGTGCTATCAACTTGAGGGCCCCTTCAGAAAAGAGAGATCCGAGGAGAGTTTCTGTGTTAAATGAAATGTCAGTGACACGCTGATGCAAAGAGATTCATGAGAAGGCCAAAAAGCTGAGGGCCGTGCTGCACAACCTGTTACACACTGCCCAGCAAACTAACAGAGATTGAATGTCTTTCTATTCTGTGTGTAGGTGACGCGTCCCCTCAAGAATGCGGTTCTCTTCCTCTTGCCGTTCACTTCAATTTCCCCTCTGGTTGCTTACTTCACTCACACAGCCACGGAGCTGTCGCTTGAGGAATCTGGAAAACACCAGCGGGGAATGAGAGGAATTTCTGCTTTTCGTTTTTTCCTCAACCACCCCCTCACCCCTTGCTCTCTTTACTTTGGACGCCTCTGCGCAGCCAAGGCTCTTGAGTTTTCTCTAGTTTCTGAATACTGCCCAACAATAACAACCTCTCATAAACAATGGGGCTTGTTGATTGGGGGGTTTGTGAGGGAGAGTGGCCATTGCTGGCCTGCACAGTCAGCTTTGTTGGCAATGGGCCTCAGGAACGGTCCTAAAATCCCGAAAGTACAGGCTATACTGAGGACTGTGAAAGATTTAAGGGCAACTTTAAAAATGCACCATCTCTGAAGTACCGTAAACACATGCTTTAGTTCTTTCTTAATCCATCTTTCCTCCAGAAGGACTTTGATGGACCAAACTCTGAAAGTGGATGCTGGTCAATGTCAGGAAACCACAAAAGTACAGGGGGAAAAAAATTGTAGTTTGGAATTCTCTTCTTTGACAGGACTCGTGGTCTCGTAAAGGGAGTCTGGATCACAACAAGTCGATCACAGATCTGCCTCGTCCCTTCAGCCCGCAGGCAAAATGCAAGCAGGGTCACATGCCCGTTAACCAGACGAGCACCAATAAAGCCCCATGTCTGCGACAGGAAAATCATAATGTAGACCAATGCGTCTTGGAATAACTCTGGCTCTACTGTTTCCATTTAGGACGATGCTGCCACACATTGCTGGACATTGTCCTACTGCTGAAACAATTTTATGACAAAAATCAATTAAATAAAACTAAATGTGGAAAAGTGTTTCTTGTAAACAAACTTCTGCACTTTATGATAATTTCTTGCAGGCTGCATACCAGAATGAGACTTTCAGTAGTAGTTTTTTCCAGTATAAATCCTAACATGGTTCAGTGCCTTCTGGATCAACAGACAAACATGGAGTGCCCCCATGTGGACAATGAATGAAACTGCATGTCACTCTTCTTAATAGTTTGGTAGATGGATTGAAATGACTTTTCCCATGTCTTACTTTTAACCCATTTCTGAACAATATATTAATAAGCCTCTAAGAGACACTGCTTACATTCTTAAAACTTTAAACTTTATTTAAGGGATCATAAGCAATCAAAATAAACATTTAACACAATTCACTCATACACACCAAGTACACATCATAAAGACACTCTTCATTCAAAGTTTTCATCGACATCAGTGTTCAGGATTTCTGAACGTCAGGTGTCGCTGGTCATCACTTGTCCGCTGGCTTAAATGGATCAGACCATACCTTCACACCTTCAGACCAAGAGAAGAAAATACAGTGTTGGTATGTGCATGTATGCAACCACCGTGACATGCTATAAAGTAACTGTTGTCCCCATTGTTGACATTTTAGTTGAGTGTGGGATACCAGGCAGATTAATGCATAGTGGTGGTATATAAAAAAAAAAAAACTTCTCACAGCAGGTGCACTGCAAGTAAAATTAAAGTATGTACAAATTCTGAGCCAAACCACAGGAAAATTATGCAGAACAGGTTTTTATAAATATTATGTGCTCAGAGTCTGAAGCAGTCAAGTATGCTGCAGCACATTAACAGCAATGATGAATGAGGAAATGCACCACACTACCCTCCAACTGCTGGTATACCCATTTGAACTGATATAACTTATGTGCTATATAGGGAAAAATATAATAGCACAGAGTTAAAACAATTCATTTTCATTCAGAGGTTTGCGGAATGGTTTATTAGTTGACTAGGGAAAGAAAAATCTCTAAAAGTAAGGCTTCCTACACATTTTTCATTTAACTTTGCCAACAATACCAGGTTAAATTTTCATAAAGACTTTCATCTATATCTTTCAGACTTTATTTGGAAATTTTCAGATTGTGCATGTTATGAAGCCAAGTGATTGTCAAAAATTATAGCCCGCCAAAATCTACTTGCACCAAACCCAAGAAACATTAAAACGCAATGCTTTTACAAAGAAGAGAAGTAAACAAATACTTTATGTCCCCTTAAGACGGTGAATAAAATGTATATTGTTATTCTACCTAGACTTATTTGTCTCTTCTATTAATGAGAGCCAAAAATGAGAAAAACACAAGCATTGTTACAGATGTTTAGATTTGGCACAGTTATGTAAGCACTTGCTGCAGAGCTGCTTTGCAAGAAGTTAAACTTAATGGCCACATTCCTTGCTTTGCTTTTGGCTACTCAAATCTTAATGTGACTTGCAGTCTTATCACAGTGGTAAACATTATGGTTGCTCCAAATGGTTGTTGGATAAATGTATTTTAATAAACTATGTATACTTGCTCTTAATGCAACAAAAAAGGGACAATAAAATGTGAAATAATGACATTTTATTATCCTCCTCATCTTAATCCCCCCCCCCCCCCCCAAATGTATCCACAACTGGATCTTCATGAAATCCCATACTATATAAAGTGCCTTACAACAGTCTTGTGGTTTTCTCTGGCTAGCAGCATTAAAACATCAACTTCCTGTTTCCATCATCACACTGCTCTTACCCACAGGCTGCACATCTGCCTGGTTGATTCCTGCCCGGTTCATTTTTTGGACTGCTCCTATTAAAAAGTAAAACAAAATGCTATTTTAGTTAGATATAGACTCTGACTAAAAAGAGTAAAAAGAGCCTTAAAAATAAAAGTGTTCAAACCAAAGCTGTCTCACTTCACCACAGGTGAAAGCCATTTACTTAGAAGCAAACGATAGCTTACAATGCTTAACAACTATTAAAATAATAGCTGTTTAGCACTGCAAGCTATTGTTTGCTTCTGAGTAAATATCTTTTACACCCCTTCTCTCTCTCTGTATACGTTTCACTGTTTTAGAGGCATATAACCCCCATTTCAAGTAAAGGATAAAAGCTGATTAAGTAACAGAGGTTAGCTGGCTGAAATAGTAAACAATGTGAACTTAGCCAAAAAAAGATAAACCTAAAATGGTTTTATTTTATTTTTTTTTACCGAATAAAACGACATTTAGCTTAAGTGAGAACAAAGCGAGAAAACTAATAAACACAAGCGTAATATTTTACACTCAAAAACACTCAACATGACAATGTGAACTGATTGTGTAAGCGATGAATAGCTGCCAGCAACTTACTGTACTCTTGTCTGTGCGTGAGAGGATAGACAAAAATGGGGTAAAACGCAGCGGCAACTGCCGTTATAAAGCCTCCAAACACCAACGCTATTCTCGTGTTTTTGGACATGATGTTGCATAGGAATATATGCTCTCACCTCCAAAATGCGGAGTGTGTTTACAACGATTGTTTCCGGTGTAAAAGGTCACAGACTGACACAACGCTTTATTACTTGCGGCGAAGTCAATGTACTTTGGTCTGTCCTGGTTTCCGTAGTGAATGAATCGTCAGAGTCACATGCTGCTGGCACAACAATAACATGACAAGGAAGTCAGGGTGAATATTTGAGAGTTTGTCGAAACTCTGTAAGTCTCTATGGGCCAAGAAAATGACATTTTTAGCTGTCGTCGCGTTTATGTGCTGCTGTTATGAAGCGACAGGAGAGGAGCAGCCCATTCAAACGTTTGTAATTCCTCACAGTCACATGGATGTAGGCTGGGTGTACACTATTCAGGTTGGTCCCACCATCAATCATCAGATTTTTATCAAGATGTTAAATCTGAAAAGTGCACCTGTACAATGTGAGGCTTACAGTGGCTTAATCTGTATAGAAATTAGTGTTTTTAATTTTAGATACAATTGTCTTTTCCACAGGAGAGTATGCATGCCTATGCAGCCAATGTATACACAAGTGTAACAGAGGAGCTGTCAAAGGTCAAAGATCGCAGGTTTATCGCTGTGGAGCAGGAGTTCTTTCGACTGTGGTGGGATAATGTGGCCTCAGACTCCCATAAGAAACAAGTAAAGCCACATGACAGTCACATGATCAACTCTGTACTGATATTTCTATGCTGTGTTTTGATGAGTGGTGACTCGCTGTTGTCTATCCAGGTACGACAGCTTGTGAAAGAGGGTAGATTTGAGTTCATCATCGGAGGCCAAGTGATGCATGACGAGGCTGTGACCGACCTGGACGATGACATCTTGCAGATGACCGGTAATCTAACACTGTTCTCGTCCCTGCTAATCCTCAGTTTCACCAGTGACTTACTGAAAGTACCAACTCTGAACTTCTCGGTTGTTTCAGAGGGACATGGCTTCCTGTATGAGACGTTTGGGGTGCGCCCTCAATTTTCTTGGCACGTTGATCCATTTGGAGCCTCTGCAACCACGCCAGTCCTGTTTGCCCTGGCTGGGTTCAATGCTCACCTCATCTCTCGCATTGACTATGATCTCAAAGACAGCATGCAGAAAGACAAGGTGTTAGACTCCGTTGACACATGAACACCAAGACTGCAACTATCCCTGTTCAATTTTTAAGATTTTGATTAAAACATTCTTGGACCTTTTTTATCGATACAGAAACTCCAGTTTGTATGGCGAGGATCTGCCTCATTGAAAGACCAACAAGAGATCTTCACTCACACTATGGACCAGTTCAGCTACTGCACTCCATCTTACCTGCCATTCTCAAACATGTAGGCCATGTTTACGCTCCCTACTACTTTATTTCATGTAGATAATTACTTTGTTGAATCCTTTGTGTTGTGTATTCACTTTCCATATTGTATTTCACTTTAGTTCCAGTTCTGTAATCAGATAAAACAGTGAATATTTCTGAAGTTGTCATTTAAAAACAAGCTGTTTCCACCTCAGTTCTGGTTTCTACTGGAATGGAGTTGCTTTGTTCCCAGACCCCCCTAAAGATGGAGTCTACCCCAACATGAGCCTCCCTGTCACAAAGGAGACAGTACATCCTTACGCCAAGACCATGGTGGAGAACATCAAGCAGAGAGCTGCATGGTTCAGGACTAATCATGTGCTCTGGCCTTGGGTTAGTACATTCAACTGTTTTCTTTTCACTTTTTTTCTTCCTATTTTACAAACAGGCTTCCACTGAGAAGTAATAAAAGCACTGAATCATGTCGAGATGTGAGTTATGAGGTCCAGGCATTTTGATTTTAGAAAAAACTCTTCCTGAGTGTGTATGTTCGACTGTTTTGTTTCAGGGTTGTGACAAACAGTTCTACAACTCATCAGTGCAATTCAGCAACATGGACCCTCTAATGAAATACATCAACCAGAACAGTAAAGAGTTTGGGGTAACAGTCCAGTATGCCACTCTAAGTGAATATTTCCAGTCTATCTACCAATCAAATCTTACCTGGGACGTTCGTGAAAGCGAAGATTTTCTGCCTTATTCAACAGGTAGGAGTTATTCTCGTATCATTACACAACATGTAAGTATTCTCGCTGTTTCAATCTACATTTATAAACGTGTTATGTTTCATAGAGCCCTATCAGGCATGGACGGGGTTTTATGCATCTAGAAATGTCCTGAAAGGATTAGCAAGACAGGCCAGTGCCAAGCTGCATGCAGCAGAGACTCTTTTCACACGATACCGAATCAACTTCCCCGATGGGCCTGTAGCTAAAGACTGGGCTTTGGACAAACTCCGAGCTCTACGCTGGGCGGTCTCTGAGGTAAATTTGTCTAGATGCTCAACTTCTTCACCTAGAAAATAATAAAAACAAAAACAAATTCCTGGTCAGATTTGTACCAAATCATGAACAGACGTTGCAAAACACCTACTTTAATACTACAGCCCATTTAGCTGTACATTATTTCTCTTCAGGTCCAGCATCATGATGGCATCACCGGCACTGAGTCTCCCAAGGTGGCTGACATGTACATGCAGCATCTCATGCAGGCCATGATGGGGGTGGAGGAGCTTCTGGCTGCGCTCTTTCTATTGCCCCACAACCTTGCCGCCTCCAGCATCCTCAGCAGGAGCTTCCACAGACAAGGTGAGCACAACCTAATGTTGATGAAGGGCTGCATCTAAAAGAAAGTTTGTTATTAGGCATGCTGTTTGCATGTGGGTTAAATCAACAAGATCTCGTGATTAATTTTAGCAGGTTGATTCTTTTAGATATTTTTATTATTATTATTATTATTTGGGAATTTTTGTTGTATTTTAGTGCAACTTAGAACATGCAGTTCTGATCTGAAGAAGAAACATGTAAGAAAGTAAGAATGGGCTGCTGCACGTTAAAGATGACTTATTTCCTCCAGCTCCGTATTTAAGTTCAAATGTTTCATGATTATTATCTAGGTCATGTCATTGTCAAAAGCTATAACTTCCATCATATTATGATTTTGGGGTGAAGCGTCCAATTCAGTATCCAATGACTGGGAAATATACTGCAGATGGGAACATTTAGCCTGATAATGTCTTCATTCCAGGTGTTGATCAGGCTCTGGAGCAGCATGTCATCATTTACAACCCATTAGCCTGGAACATCAGCACAATCATCAACATCACTGTATCGCTCCCGAACGCAGCCGTCTATGACGATGATGGACAGCCCGTCCCGACACAGGTGGATGTACTCGTCATCCTCTTTTGGTGTAATTTAGTTCGTCTTGCGTTTCATTAACATTTTATATATTTGCTGTAGTCAAGTCTGTACCGTCTTTGTTGCAGATCCAGAAGTCGGCACAGTCCAATGTGTCCTTTGACCTTTTTGTCATGGTGGAGCTCGGAGGCCTTCAGCATAAAAAATACCTGATTAGGTTCTTAGAGACTCCGTGCTCTACAAAGTCCAAGTGTGGACATGCTTATGAAGCAAAGGGGGTTTTGTTTGAGAGGCTCTATGTGGAGGACTGGACAAAAACAGGAAGGCGGCTTCTGCCTGTTCTGAATGAATGTTACAAGCTTATGTTTGACCAAGACACCAATCTGCTGCACAGCATCACTTACCTGTGAGTTTTTACACGTCCTTCAGCTTTAACATCAACGTTTCTCCACCCTGTCTCCAGCTCCTGTAAATGCCCCTCTATGGGATCATAACACAACTCACTAGAATGTGATCTCTCTTTGATTATTGGCAGTCCGGACAAAAGACGAATAAGGATGACACAGGATTTCTGGGAATATGATGCTAATGGAGATGTAAAAGCAGGGCCCATCTCTGATAACTACATCTTCAGCTCTAAAGGTCCAGCCGAGCGAGCCTATAAGGCGGTGGAAATGGAGATTATCCCGGGGAAGATTGTGACTGAGATTAGGCAGTACTTCTACAGGTGGGACCAAGTTATCAAGCTGCAAAGCTTGTTTATCTTTTATCTTTAAGCTGATAGGACGATTATGTTCTGTCTTTTAGGGAGAACGGCGATAAAGACTACGCCTACTTGATCACAACCCGTGTCCCAGAAGGCTTTGGATCCAGACTGCCGTGTCACAGGCTGGAGCAGACTTACTCATTGGGCCCCCTCCACCTGAACACGGAGGTAGTCCTCAGGGCCAGAACCTCCTTGAAGAACAACAGGACCTTGTATTCCGATGACAACGGCTACCAAATGATGAAGAGGACATACAAGAAATTCATTAATAACACTTTAGCCAGGGTAAACTGGATTTCTGAGATTTAGAAATGTATTCATATTTTTGAGATTCCATTCAATTTGGCATAATCTATATTTAACGCACGTTTTGCAGAATTATTTCCCCATGGTTCGGACAGCTTACATCGAGGATGACCTCAGCAGACTGGTGCTCCTCAGCGACAGAGCTCATGGCGTGTCCAGTCAAGCCAATGGACAACTAGAGGTTGTAATAAAAATAAGGAAAAAATAAACAGACTCACACACGTTTCCTTAGCGTCCTCTTGCAGACATGTTATCATGTGTTTTTGTCCTCTCAGGTCATGCTCCATCGACGTCTTTGGAACAACTTGCCGTGGAACCTCGGCTACAACCTGACCCTGAATGACAGCTCAGTTGTGAGTCCCACCCTGTGGGTGGTGCTGGGATCTGTAAGCGCAACCTCCAAGCAGTACCAGCGGGAGGCAATAGAGCTGCAGCACAGACCTGTCATCATGCCTATAGATAAGCCTCGTAAGTGCTCATTTTTTTACATAGCAGATATATTATGGAAGTGTTTACATATTAGTTTACAAAGTTTTTCCAATCTTGTTCTGTCCTTAGAGAAGCCTAGGCTGGAGAAGGAGCCTAGAAGAAACGCTCCCGTGCTTCCTGTTGTTCTGCCGTCCAACCTCCACCTGCTCAGCCTCAGCATCCCGGGATGGAACTACAGCGCCAATCACGATGTTCACCTAAACCACATTAACTCAGGTTAGCTGTGAGAAATAATACAACTTCTGCTGATTGTTCTCAAGGAATTTAAGACATCTTTTGTTCATCTGTGCATGCCTCACAAATAGGTAAGGACTTGCATTCAGAGCCAGACTATGATCGAGTTCTGTTGAGAATCATGCATCTCTTTGAGGAGGGAGAGGACCCCGAGCTGTCGAAGCCAGTCACCATAAACTTAAAGGTACTCGTGTGTGTGTGTGTGTATATATGTATGTATGTATGTATATATATA
>JBBBVU010000005.1:12848368-12869116 GCA_037177055.1 Atherinosoma microstoma
GGCGAAAGTTTAATCTCTACTGGCAGTTTGTTCCACTTGTTTGCAGCATAACAGCTAAAAGCTGCTTCTCCATGTTTCAGTAGTCTCAGTTTGAGTATCCCAAATGTGCAACAGGGGATAGATGTTTTTACAAACCTTGTTAGATACATATTAGTGGGGAGAAAAGTAGTAGTTTAAATTGATCATCTTTATTTATTGATCATTTGAATCGAAGCATCCAAAATCTTATTCCAAGAAATATGACTGTTATTACAGGTTTTTTTATGAGATACAGCAAAAAAAAAAACAAAAAACGGAATTCCAGGATATTCAAGATTTCCCCCCTTATTTTTCAGAAATGTGTCACTACTTTAAAAGCCAGACTGCAGTTTGATGATATGGCCACTAGAGGGTTTCCAGCTCCACATCACCACACGGCTGCTGACTAAATATTCCGAGACAACACCCGAGGAGAGCCACACGTCGGTTAATACATCCGTCCACCGTAAACTGGAGATGTGCAGAACAGCAGAAGATTTTGTGTTGATATGCTGCACCTTATAACATGACCGAATGTGAGGTAGCACGAGGTCTCCTGTGATTTGATATAAGATGAGCAGTGCCAGTGTGAGTAGTTTCTGTGATAATGTGCGCACTCTGTTACTATATTGCCTTTATATTTCATATTTCCTCGCAACCTTTTGCTATAGCCCATTTTTTCATCCCTATAATATGGCAAGTCGGGTCGTTGCTATGGATGGAGATGCCGGATGCTGTGGGGGGGTGTTGCTAAGATACTAGACAGGGAGTGTTTGGAAGGGCAGCATCACCTAAACATCTCTCTACGGCTCTGGAGGATTATTTTGTGGTCCATTTTCTGCTTTGCGTATTAATATGTGTCTTATTTGTTTGTTTAATTGTGCACATAGAAAAGAGAGAGGGAGCAGAAGAGGAAGCTGCAGCACTTTCTGAATGATTTAGCTTTGCTTGGATCATTACAGGTTTGACCATACACTGAGTTTTTTTCAGAAAAGATGTCAAACAGCTCACTATCTAATGCAAACACATTTCTTATTGTTTATTCTTCAGGGTTTCAAATACTTCCAGCCATGGCTAAGAGGGAAAGAGGAGCTGCTGCTGACAGTTGTCAACGAGGATCGGGTTAGTTTGTGAAGATTATATGATGATGTAGACAGTTTTGTCATTCTCTATTTTCAGACAGCTTTTTATTGCATTTTTTTCATCGTATTCTTATCTGATAACACATTATGTGTACATATTCTCTTCATTGTTCCACTCTGCTCCTGCCCCTCTTCGTAGGGCTGGCGTTCCCCAGGTTTTGTGGTGTCCAGAGCCTCTTCATACTCCACCACCAGTAGCTGTAATAGTAGTGACGTCTCTCCCAGCAGCAGCTCTCCCAGTCTGGCCAGCAGGAGCAGCTCCCCACTACCCGGGGAGCCTCTGGGCCCACAAGATTCCCAGTCTCACACACATACTGAGACGCAGCCGCAGACAGCGAGGTGACTGATGCAACTTTGTGCATTACAGTAAAATGTATGTGCTTTTGTTGAAGACGTAACGAGAGTTTCCTTATTTTTCTTACATCAATGTGGTCTTACAGCGTCAGATTTTATGATGTAAACACTCAGTTTCCCAAATTATCTATGTTATTGTATACACACTGGGTTTCTATCGAAATATATTGCAGCGTTCAACCAGATTTTTGGGAAATCAGCTAAATAGAATGCACATTTATGTGTGATTTGTGAGTAGCAAGTGGTGGCTCAATAAAATGAGTAATAAGTAAGTGGGACTCCTGCAGGTAGACTTGCAAAAGGAGACATCATTTAAAAACTGCTAGTCAAAGCGGAGAACACATCAGACCGTGTCAATTGAGACACTGAAACGTAAGCAAGTCATCGTATATATGTTTTTAAACATATTTGGAATTTCTCATGTATCTTATTTATTCATTTTTACATTTTTGTTTTGCTAATGCAGCTCCATCTATGGGTAAATTCAAATTGTGTGAAGAAAGAAAGCTGTATATAAAGCTGCCAGCAAATGTTTGAACTAAGATCAAAAGGACTTTATAAAAGGCTAATATATAATAAATGTTCCTTGGGTCTCAAATTACATACTTCCAAACTTATATTTGGTTTTCTATACTATAGTGTTTTCATAACATAGTGATTGGTGGTCCGGGTCTTTACAAAGATTTGGCTCTTTTGACTTGGCTTCCTTCAAGGAGGAAGCTCATTTTACAGCTCCCAAATGGCTTTTCTTTTAGTTTCACTAGAGCTTCTATATTATCCTAACTTCATGCTATAAAATAAACCCCAAAACAAACAAAAAAAAAGGTTGGTTTTCGCTCATTTCTTCACTGGTCTTCAATAAATCTTCCTGGTTAAATAAAGGTTAAATAAGTAAAATGCCCACAGCCCACAACACATTTCTGCTCAATAGCGTACCACTGATGAGGCATTTAACAGGATTTAGGTTTAAACATACATCAACCTTTCTTGGGACTGTGACAGTTTTTGAAGGCCATTTCACAAAGATGAGACAACCATCTCCAGACCAGAAAAATGAATGTATAAGCTGGCATGCAGACTTAAAACACACAGTGTCTGATCCCTTTCTGTATCTACAGGGAGGCCAATGGTGAAGAGCATCTTCTCCCAGCATCTCCCAGTGAAAGAGAGATAGCAGTACCAGTAAGTACATGCAAAAGAAAGACAATCAACACTTTTCAATTTAGAAATACTTTAATATATCGACTTCTGTTTTTCATTTGAGATTGACTGGCATGCACCCTCCTCTGTGTTCCCACGACAGGAGGTAAACTGTACTCTGTTTTTATTGGCTGGTTATGTCAAATATGGACGCCCCTACGCCTGGATACGCTCCAATCACGAGCGCCTGGTCAACATTGGTGGCACTGATTCGATGGTCAAGGACACACCCATGAAACTTAAATCAATTACAGATTGGCAGACACGAGGTATGGAAACAATGTGAGGATTGCTAACGGGAGAAAGTTATAGTTTCAGTGTGCTGATTTCAGAATGACACCATTTTCCATGAGCTAAATCAGACGCAGATGTCTGTGCTTGAGTTGAACTTTTTTCCCTGCTTTTTTTAGAGATCACTGCTTGGAGTGGGTTTGTGGTAAAAACAATGAGTAATAGATTGAGTGAGGTGCAGGACTTCCACAAGAAAAACTAGAAGCACTCATCGTGTGCAGACCTCTGCCAAGCCATTGTCCTTTTTTTTAGGCCAAGGTTTATTGTGGGCATTATTTTTGAATTAGAAGCTCTAATGGCAAAATTATCTCTATCTCCCCATAGTAAAGAATCCTTTTAAAGATTCTTGGATCCACCCCCAAAATCTAATCACTTATTCCCTAATCCATGTCTGACATTTCCTGAAAATCTCTTTAAAATCCATCCATAACTTTACAAGTCATGTTACTAACAGACAAACCAACGCTGTTGAATACATGACCTCTGCCTTGGTACCAAATGTCTTTCTGGTGTTTTTTTTTTTTTTTACAGGAATTCGTGTATGGGATGTTGTAAGTGAGCTGGTGTGCCTGTGCACCATTCCCTCTCCTTCTAACCCATTTGCACTGGACGTGCGTTACATCAAAAGTCTTCCTCTGCCAGACCGCTTCCTAGTCACAGGAGCTCTTCTAAACTTCCTAGAGATGTATGTGGTTTATGGGAACCGGGACGAGCTTTACTATGACAAAGGTGTTTTGTTTTTTCATATCAATACACCATTATTAATCCAGCAGGTGATGCTGTTTAGCTACATTTTGGAGGCATGTACCTTAACTTATAGTACACTAAATGTTCATGTGTAAAGTCTTTTTTGAATATATATTTATCATTTCAGTGGTAGAGGAGGTGAAGCCTTTGAGGCGTCTTCATGTTCAATCCCTGCTGGACTTACAGAAACTCAGAGGGAGCTCCAGGGCAGCCAGCAGCACTACAAAACAGGACTCAAGATGAAATTCCAACAATTTGTAAGGAGCGGGGAGAGGCAGAATAGATCTAATGTGTGAAATCACCTAAAGTTGTTTTTTCCCTTTGTGCAGATTTTTTGCTGTAAATTATGGCGTTTACACAACATGCACCTTGTGATTGAACATATTGGGTAGGCACAGTTTAAACCTACCAGTTTGAAGGCTGCAGTAGCCAGATGGAGCTGCATCACCATCCACACTGCAGTGGGGAGGTACTCACGTGTATGAAACTATTTGAAATGGGAAAAACAGCAAGAAAAAGTAACCCTGGGAAATGAGTCACATGATAAGTTTAAAAAAAAAATCCCAGGACCTCTTCAAGTCTTGGCCCATCACCCTAAATATCCCACCCACCCAGACATTTTAAGACCCCCCCCCCAAAAAAAAAATGTTTTCTTCAGGCCAAATATAACATTTTAAAACTTGAGCGTCTATGTCTGGAAACCGTCATTAATCATTGTCAAAGCAGGTTAAATATTTGTATTACTCCGATTTAAAAAGTACGAAAACATGTATGCACACACAAACAATGTATAAAAAGTTTTAATATTTCATAAAATACATATTTAGATAAATATGCACAATGACATGAGACAGTACATTGATGAAATACATCTTGAAGCAGGCATAAAACCCATTTTCTGAGATGAGGGTTGTGCCATTTGTAAGATACAAGAATATAAAATCTTAAAACCAACTGACAAAAAAAACCCCCAAAAAACAACTTAGTGGCACGTCAGTCAAAAAACACCTTTCCTGTTCAGAATAAAAGGCAACAATTCTAGCTTAGTTTTGGTCGGAAAATACAAAATGAGAAGTTCATGGCAGCTCCAGGGTGTACCACTAATCCTCAAGTCTCATTCATAAACCTGACACAGAAATCACCACCTTGAGCGTTCGTTACGCAACATAGCACACGTCAGTGTGATTAACTGTCACTTAAAAAGAAATTAAATAAAAATTGGGAAGACTAAGCAGTTGGGGAACCTTTGATGGCTTTGACAATGTGAAGAAGCAGAAAGCCCCAAAGTTAAAAGCTCACTGTAGCATTTAATGACGAGGCTGCTCAATATGCAAAGTCATGGGTGGACATGAAGAATTTGAGACTTTTAGTATGATTCCTGATCTCGGCCCCCCCTCCCGCCATTTTGAATGCAGGTGCATGGCCATGCACTCCTCACACAGGTTCTGCTTGGGAACACAGTGTTCAGACACTAGCCACAGCTACAGGAGTTTTTCCACATAAATGCAAATAATTTAACACTATGGGGGCTGTTGGGATTTTTTGTTTTCCCTCCTTCCTTTATGCAGCTAACTGCTATGTAAATAGAGGATTAAACAAACCCTGCAAATCTTATGATGCTAGACCTATCAAATTTCACTGAAAATAAAAAGACCTCAGAATAAGTTGATAAAACTTGTGATTTCTTGAGTAGAATTATTAAAAGAGGACTAGTTAAAAAGTGCACAAAGTACTAAAACTAACTGCATTCAGATGAGGAATTTTAACTTCACTGTTAATGTGCCAGAATTTTTCCTCTGTATCTTGAATTTGTCCATCTAATCCCAAACAAGAGAACAGAAACAAACTTTCCTAAAATCATGACCTGTGATAAACATAAGTTAAATAAACCTTTAAAAATAAAATCCAGACTTGACGTCTTTTTTCCAGTTTTGCTGGTTGATTGTTTGGCCCCCTCCCATCATTGTTGGCTTAACGTTTGCTTTCCAACAAACCAAACTATTTGGTAGCTTAAGCATTTTCCAGAACACTTAAACAAGACAACCAAAAGGAGACCTGGTCTAGTCCTCAAATGGCCAGTCAGGATCCCTTACTCATTTGTTGACAGCTGAACAAAAAGAAGCTGTTAACAGCATCGTGTGCCTTGTTGGACACAAAAGTACACAGAAGTCTGCTGTGTTAGAAACATTCGAGTCCAAACACTTGCCGATAAGGACACGTTTTCAGATGCAGGCATGGTGTCCAAATATGGACTTGGCAGTCTGACCCCTTTTGTCCTTCGTTAAGTCTTGTAGGTAGTCCATCCCTCCCATCTTTGCAGTGCTTCTTTCCATCCGTAAGGTTGTCATCAGGTTCATGTTGACCCACTTGTGTTATAGCAAAGGTTCAGTTCCAGCTGTCTGAGGCAGATCCTCTTCTGGTGATGGCTCTCAGAGGGCTTCGAGATGTAGAGCCCCTTCTCTTCCAGCGAACTGAGGAGAAAAGACACGGTCAGCAATGTGAACAATGGTACTAGTCTTATGAAAAAGTATAATGAGAACAATTAATCAGGTTAAATATGAAATATGTAAAAAGGTACTCTGGTAGAAATGAAAAAAACCTGTGATTCAGGTTTTAAACAGAGCTCAGGCCGACTATTTTTGCGTTAAACATTTGAGAAATGGAAAAAAAGAAGGCAAAGTAGTAGTGAAGTCTCACCTTTTCCCAAACTGGCAGGGAGTGTGGAGCTCTTTGTTTGGGAAGGAGAGTTCGACTCATCAGTGAACTTCCCTTTCACCTCTCCTGGCATCAGTGTGGCCGAGCCGTCCTGTTGCCAGTCGCTCAGCGCCCGCTGGAAGGAATGTGCCAGACAAGCCGTCATGTCTCGCGCCCGCTCTGCCCGGCTGCACCAGAACACACGACACTGCAGCTGCTGCCCGTGATGTTTGCAGATGTATAAGAAGACGTTAGGCCGGTTGACATCCGCAGCACAGTACGCAATATCCTGCAGGTACGTCTTCGTGAGCTGCCGTCCCGTGCTCAGCTCTTTGACCTCGACGTATCTCGGGCGCACCACCAGGGCGTGATCTTTGCTCAGCTTCTTCTTCCCATTTGCAATGCCTTCTAGCATGTGTGTAATAGCGTCCTGGGCCTGCTCTCGATCCAGAGAGAAGATTTTCTCTGTGCCCAAATAGTGGACTTTAAACAGAGGATCACCATGGGAGAGAGACTCTGTCGGGTCGCGGCGGAAACGGCGTCGGAAGGCAGCAGGAGAGTTCTTAAGGGTCTGCATGAGGTGGAAACTACTGAGAGACATGGTCCGTTTCAGGCTGCTTTTGCAGGAAATCTTTTCTGAGGTGTAATTGCCCGTTTTGAAACGGTCCTCTTCAGAGCTTCTCCAAATCTCCCACCTTTCTTCTGTAAATGGAGCGAAGTTGCATCCAATGCTTTTATCTGAAATGAGGCAGATAAAGACAGTGACGTTAACAGAGCTGTTTCAAAGACGCACAAGGAATGAAGCGACACAGTTAAACAAGGTGAAGGAGAGGCCAAGGACTGGACACTATGGACCCAACCTCACCATGATACATTTTATGCTGTACCATGCAGGCAATTCCAAGGGGAGGGATGAAAGTGCAAGTCAGCACAACTTGTACACAGCGTGGAAAAAAACAAAAGGTCACCAAACAGGATCGGTTGCAGAAGTGACGCATTCAGAGTGAAATATTCATTTACCACAAGACAGCAGCCATTAAATATTTACAGCCAGACTGGTTTGAGTTACAAACATGCAAAGTCACTGATGGAGCTGGAAACATGCCAAAATCAATGGAAAGTTATTGTAAAACAAAAATGAATGACAAGTTCACAGCCTTCTTTAAATTCAAATGGAGAATGCGAAGGCTTATGGGACCTTGCCAACTCCAGGATTATGCAACCACATCTGGACTTCCATTGTCGCCCATCCTTCAAACCCCCCAGAGCTGCCTGTTCACCATTGTCTTACTTCTTATATTTTTTTCCTCCCCTCTCTTTTCTTGGCCATTCTTTCAACATCCTAGCTCCCTCCTCAGAAGCCAGTCTCCGAGAGAGAACCACCGACTGTTCTGAGGTGGTGACCATTGTTAGTGAAACCCCTGTGCAGGAAACAGCTTTGCATTCCCTTCCCCACAATATTTCTCCTACAAACAATGGCATGCTTTTGAGAGTGTGTCATGTCACTAAAGACATGCAAGTTGACCCAGAGCCTAATTCGACCCCAGATATGCTCTTATACAGTTGCAGGCATGTGTCAGAAATGTGCCAATTCCACTGTCAGTTTTGCATCAAAACAAGTAAACGCAGAACGGGCTTCACAGTCACAACGATGTGATGAAAAAAACAAAACTGTAATCAGGCAAATAAAATTCAAATCAGATACAGGTAAGACGTCACATGCTTTGCAGCAACGTCATGCAATCTAAATAGCCATGCTGTTGTCCGATGTGTGGAAAGAGCCGTCACATGCAATAGGTGCATCGTGTTGCTGTATTGAGCATTTCAGACCATTGCTTCTTTAATTTGTCTTTTATAAAAACAACAAGGCATACTATTGGCAAATAAAAGAATACGTTTAACTTTAAAAACAACCAACAATAGCTATAGTAAGGATTGGTTCTTTACATAGCGGTAATACGAAAGATTTAATTGCAGGTTAATTTTGTAGTCTTGGTGCACCGAAGTAAAAAAGCAATGGAATATAAATTTTTAAAATTCAAGATTTAAATCAGTGTATTTGTCGTTTTCTTTATATGCCGAATTAAATAACAGTATCAACTAATTTGATCGAATAACTAGAAAAAAAGCGATGCAACTTCTAATCTTACAAGTAGCGAGATAACTTTAAAAATGTCAGATTTGACGGCGTAGTTCACCATGACTTCCATAACTGAGCGAAGAAACGTCTTAGTATGGACGGTTAGCAGTTTCCTTTCTTTCAAATGTAAACTATTAAAAAGTAACGCGTTTAAAATTGAGATTGAGATTTTCTCCCAGCATTAATCTTACCTGCCCAGGGTTTCATGCAAACGACGTCCTCGTGCGCTTCAGGTGTACCGTTGCGTCCCTTAGTCTTTTAGGTGGACATCTGCAACTTGCTGGTTCTTGTATTAAATTCATTAACTGCTCCGTCGGTGTCGACTAAATTCCCTATATGAGCTCCTGAGACGCAGACAAGACGACAGTGTGACGGAAGAAAGCTGAAGAATAGACTGAATCACCCTCCTGCTTCCTCCTTAAGCTAAACGTTCAGCTGTGAAGTGAATGAATCACTGAGCTCGTGGGACGACCGTTTTAAAAAGTGCGAGCGCGAGCTCGTTACACGTGAACGAGCACTGGAGAAGAGGCTGGATGAGAGTGGAGGTGGTCTGCTGGGAAGAATTGATTATTTACAAGAGAAGAGGGATTTACAGCACATGGCAAGGTGGAAAATAATTGACCTATCTTTGTTTCATTTACTGGCATTCAAGTTTCAAGAAGAATTTATGACAGTGTACATATTTACATGCACATTTGTTTTTGACCACTTTGTTTGTCCAGGTAGCTTAGATTTCCCAAAGCTGACATCTTACAGCAAAATAAACGGCTTTGTTCAACTCAAGTTGTATTTGATTAACATATGCAACATTTATTTACATTTTCAGTGTAAAAAAGCTGGTCATGCCTTTTCCTGACTTGAATTAATGAGTCATTGTGCTGAACTTTATATGGGTTGTTGGATCCATTCAATTGGAGTCAAGTGTTTTGGAGCAGGGATACATTGAAAACTCCAGGACAGTAGCCCTTGTAGCACCAAACTGTGTAGCCATGCCTTATCCTCTGTCAGTTGGGGGTTTCAGATTTCTTCATTTAAGCATATACAACAGTTTACATAGGGAACATCTGAAACCCACTGCCTCTCATTACCACCTCACTGCGTCATATGTCTCTAATGGCAAACATTGAACCTCACTGGCTCAGATCAGCATCAAGTGTTTATCCTGGGGGCCTTTTGAACAGTGGCAGAGGAGAACTTTAATCGGTTCCATGTGCATACGCGTCTGAGTGTGTGTGGTTGGGGTTTGCCTGATGGGGAGAAACAGTAGGGCCCCTGTTTCTTCTGGGTTTGGCCCAACAACAGTTAAGTTCTGGACGTCACACTCGCCTCAGTGCTTCGCATGGCACAGTGGAGCTATTCTTGGGGCACCGGTGACATAATGGACCATCTCAGACAGGACCCCGCCCTCTTCAACGGGCAGTGAAAGCAGACTCAGCATCCAGCTGTAGGCTGCAGCTGCACTAACTGGGCATGTTGCTGCATGTTGGAGAGGCTGCTCTAATCAAGAGACCCATTCACTGTTTGACAACATAGAACAATGTCTTATTTTGCACGCTCGATTGACAGAAATCCTGAGAGTCAGAGCACTGTTCTGATGGAAGTAAAGTAGAGGAGGGCTGTCATTTACATGCAAAGTCCCCCTTTTAACATTCATGTTAATTAGAGCATTCTGCCATACTACCTTGCAATCGAGCAGTATTTTGGGATCTAGTCTTATCCCGTTTATCTTTATAAGTAATGCTTGTTGTGTTAATCCAGATAATCAGTTTGCAGTCATTTTTTGGATGGATTGCAATGAAACTTGATTTAAATCTTAGTGTGTAAGCTAAAATGTTGATCAAAACAATTTCAGTTCAGTTTATTTAATTTGGTTTATTTATACACCACCAATTCACAGCAAATGTAATCTCAAGGCATTTAATGGAGAAAGTAAACAACTTTGGAACAAATCCAGCTAATACCAATTCAGTTCAATTCAATTTTATTTAAAGGTTTTACATTAAGCTTTTGTGCTACCACGTGTAGGCTATGTGATAATAAATAGATTCTTGATGCCATTTGATAATATTTCCAATGTGTGTATTAGCATGTTAGCAGTTGGGATGTCTCAGCTAATTTTGCTAATGTAACTTCACCCGGGCTACATTCAACTTATACACAAAGATGTTGTAAACAAAGAAAAAAACTGGGCTGTTTTCAGACTTATTGTCTTTGGGATGCAGATTCAAAAATGAGCATTTTCAGGCTCCCAAAATATCGGTTCTATATGGATGAAACAAAGTCATAGTACAACGTTATAGTACAATGTTAAAATGCTAAACAAAATTTAGCAGACACTCCTAGTCGTTTCCATGTGGACATGGCTTTGAAGAATTTGTGGATATGTAAATCATCAAAAGGTCCAGTTGTCATTTTTCCTTTGCTTAGTAAAACAAATCAGCTCCATTCCCAGTCAGTAGGATCATGTCAAAGTAAAAGGTGCATCCTTGGTATGATGGATCCTTCCAAGTCATGTTTTTCTAAGGCTAGGGAAGACTTCTCACTTATATATGGAAAAGATGGAATACTTTGAAGTGGTTATGGGTCATGTCAATAGTCCCACCCCCTTAGTTACACCATACACACAACAGTTGAAAAATTTGACACATTAGATAGCTGTTAGCAACATAACTTCTATTCATACTGGCAATTTTAAAGTTTGATTACCTTTTAATGGAACACATAACAATGGTAATAATGAGATGGTTAGAACAAATACAGTGAAAACAAACACACAACAAAAAAGTAAAACAAAACAGAAAAACCAGTTGTTACCATTTCAATAATAACAGATTTATTCTTTGACAAGTTCCCACAGCAGTCACAACATTTTAAGCTAACACAAATCTGGCGAACATGTTTTGCAAGTTCCTGTTATGTTCTATATTCAAATGGGAAACACAGAATTATTTGAAGTGTTCCCATTTTGAGCGTTTTAGACCTGGGGAGCAGGGCACCCTGGGACCAGGGGAACAACACCATTATCCATGGGTCTGTTTGCTGCAGACACACCCAGCTGTTCAGATACTAATTGGCAGCTATTAATTTAAATGTCCTGAGTAGTACTTCTGACTGAAACCAGCAAATTAGCGAGCCTCTCAGGAGGTATTTAAGAATCATTGTGGGGAAACAATGCCAATCTCTGATTACAGCAGGCATGGTGACGGAAAACTGGCCTTCCAAGAAGTACATTATAACTCTTAGTAGCAAAACAGCCACGGCACACAGCTGAGGTGTAAATGTGGAGGTTTCAGGGAAAAACATCCGCATGGAGGATATATAGTGCACCATGAAGATACCTGGAAAGTAGTTCCAATACCACTAAACCAAAAGCTCTAAAACTTTGTTCCAAGAGCTTGATCGAGTTAAAAAATTAAACTAAAAGAAGAGTGATTTTAGCAATTTCAGGGTTGTGACCTCGTCTCTTGTAATTCTGAGAATAAAGATGTCACACTACTATTATTAGAGGCAGTGCAAACACAAATTTTAGGAAGTAAAAACAACAGTAGATTTAGGCCCTACCTCCATTCATTGTATAAGTGTTTTACAGCCAGTTCTCGTTTTTCTAAGTACCCTAAATCAAATGTTGCTGGCATTTACTGATGAGTATCTGCAGCATAGGCTTGGTAGTAATGAGGGCTGCATTCCACTTTGCTATCTCTGAGTCTTATTTGAGCAAAAAAAACAAAACACTTCACAGTCTGTTCTAAAAGCTGATTCTGCGACAAGGACTGTAAAAACAATTCAGTGAACTTTTGCCTTTATAAGATCATTTGTCAGAGCTGCAGATCACTGCACGGATCTACCAACTGGTCCAGGCTGAAATATATCAAACTGCTGGATGATGAGGAGAATTAAGACCACTGACTTTAGCAGGTTATTCTTTTGGTGTTTTCCTAGTATTACCAGAAGTTTTTAGCACCATTGGTTTCTGGTGAAAATACTCCATAATCGCTTGATGGTTTGTCACTTGGATAGGTTTACAAGCATCTGCATGGAGTGACTTAAAATTCATAGTTAGAAAGTCTGTCAAACAACACAAAAGACACAAAAATGATATCACAAAGAGATGCAAAATTACTTTAAAAAAAAAAGCACAAATTTACCAAAAAGGAGCTATATCATTGCATCGAAAACATGACAGACAACAAACCTAAACAACCACACAAAAAGAAAATATGACAACAGATACATATTTACCCAGAAGACACACAAAATTAGCACAAAAGATGCAAAACCGTGAAAAAAAGATAAATTTATGGAACCCTTTGAGTCCTGCTCATTTTAGGCTTGCCTGGAAAAAAGACTCTCCGGATGTATATGTATATTCCTTTGGAACGATGCAGCTGTTGCTCTAAACCACTATGAAGTCATAGTACTGCCAACTCTGATAAATTGAAACAGAACAAAATTAAAGAGGTTTTAGTACAGACAGTCCAGTCAAGGTCTCCAAAATGGCCTTTTTGGCGCAGTTTGGCACCTTCTGTTTTCAAAAATCACCAAATGGAGTTTTACAAGGTTAAGATTCAAACAGACCACAAAGCAATGCTAACTGACCTGAAAGAGAAACAACGGCACCACAAACACACAAATGAATGACAAAATGACCAAAATTCATTCATTTTGATGCTGTGAAGGCCTTTAACAAGCCAGTGGCCAGAGGCTGCTTGTCTCATAATCACTATTTATAGTATGATTATGATGACAGTGTCAAACAATGTAAATGCTAAATAAACAGCACTGTCATGTGCATTTGTCTGTACAGTCAAACAGAGATATTATTATCACTATTAACTCTTGTCTTGTTAAAATAGTTGACAAACATTAACTGTAACCTCAGGACAAGAAGATAAGAGGAAATATGTTTACAGCACACTCAGTTTTTAAGACATTTTGTTGATACTAAATATAACTCATTGTTGAGGATGTTACAGAGATATGTGGTCATCTGAATGTGCTCCCTCAGTCTGAGGTTTTGTCTATTTTATGTTCAAATATTTGTTTAAGATGCATCATTGGCTTTTTCTGATGAATATATGAATGGTCTAAAAATGTTTTTCTTGCATTGCTATTAAGCCCCCAAAACCCATCAAAAAACTAAAGTCACTAGTCACTTTTGACCCAAATACAAACATAATGTTTTCTTCTATCTGTAGCGTCTTTTTAACCAAACTAACATGCCAACAGTTTGTACCATTTGTGTTGTTATTTACTTGAATGACACACCTTTCAGTAGTGGGAAGTTGGATGAGCCGTGGAGATATAAAAACAGGAATGGTAACTGCTCCCTATCTGTTCTGCTGCCTCATATTTAGTACAATAGAGAACATGATAGGAGGAGGGCTTCTTTTCCTTTTTGTTTTTGTTTTGTTTAGTCCATGTATGGTATGAGAAGTGTCCTGCATGACAAGTCTGTCACCCAGATCCGGTATTACCCAGAGACAAGTCCTGTGATGGCAGCAGAAGTCGTGTTACGTAACATTCTTGAAATGTTTTGTCCTTTTAGCTTCGTCAGGATGACTTGGATTCTAGAGAGCCATGAAAGAGAAACTGTAAATAATACAGAATGTTATTATCCTCATAAAACATACAGACAGTTAGAGTCTATTTGCATGCTTTAATGAGTTAGTCCCAACAAAAGCTGCTCCTCCAATGAGGTGTGTAAATCCAGGTCTTCCCCATTCATCCACTCTGATCACATCTCCTCAAACAAGTACGACAGGCCTCTGGTTTCATAGAAGGAAAGGGTTTTCTCATATGATAAGCTGTTGTGCTTTCATTGTATCTACTGGAAGCACAGTCAGGTTTTCCTGTTATTTAAGTAAATTCAAAGAAATCAGGTCTGAGGAAATGAATCAAGAAGGAGAAGTATTTCATCATTTAATAACTTAGAAATTCAAGAGTCAATTACAATCTGGGACTTCATAGTCTCAGGAGTTTAATATCACTTCTAGGCTAATTTACACTTTTAAAACCAACTTCTTACACATTACACTTTTTGGCAACGGCCCAGGCTTTGATGCCTCGTTAGCGCAAGAGTCAAAGGGAGAGGCGGTTTTCCTCAGGATGTTGCTACAGTAGCTTATGTGAGTCTGTATATTTGGAGTTTAGATATGCTACGTGCGTATCTCAAGCTTGAGACCTTAGTGGAGCTGATGGTCCTTTGCTTGTTTGCTATTTGTGGTCTGTGAACATAGCAAGGTATTTGCTTAGTAAACACAGAACAGACAATACTTCATTAAAGAGGTCAAATTCTTGCGTTAAAGTGTTTAATATGTTATTTTCATATGTTATTTTTTTTTTTCCATATTTAAAAAATACAAATTTTTCCATTAGATTTCATAATGATTTAATGGAAATTCTAAAGGCAACTTTATTCTTTTTCTTTTATAAGCCTAACAGTATTCTTCTAAATCCCTTTATACATGTTGGTATATATTTTCTGACAGAAAACTGAATGAATTAGCTAAAAAATGTGTACAAAGTTATATAGAATTTGGAGACATAAGTGAGAATCTAAACAAAGAATGGTGAAAGAGTTTTGAATGGAGAAAAAACTATGACTTTACACCACAGTCATCGTGAAGCCCATTCACGTTAACGGAGCATCTCATGTATCCGTATCTCTCTGGGAGACTTGTCACATTTACCAAATGATACCCAGACATGAGCTAAACCTGCTTGGTAATAACTTATTCATTCTAATAAGATAGCTGATCAAATCACACACTTTACATGATCACATTGTGTCAAGGTATGGGCACCTAGATGATGGCCAGCAAAGCTGCATGTGAAATACACTCAACACACTCCACTGAAAAATCAAACAAAAAAGTTATGAATCAAAACAACATGCATGAAACCGGACTTTTCAGAACAGTCATTCCCATAGAGTCCCACCCTGTACCACCCCAAACATACCGTTCTTTGAGGCTTTATATATATTTATTAGTGGAATCAGTTTCAAAAGGACCACCAACACATTCATCAGAGGTAGGGAATTCAGTTGGTGAAAACATGACTTGAGGAAAGAAAGGACTTTGATTTCAATTGAATTTCCTCTTTCTTTGTGAGTCCATGGGAGCTGTCTTTTTTTTTTAAATTTTTATTTGTTTGTTTTTTAAGACTAGCCTTGCAGCTGATGTTTGTATAACCAGCATGTTAACTTCATTGTGAGGCCAGGCGCCTGTACCCTGTTCTACACAGCAGCATGCATGAACTGATACCTTCAGATGGTAACATGCTGGAAACATGTGTAAAAGCATTGCCTTCCAACAACAACAAAAAATCCTCCTAAAAAAAGGAATAGAAAGTAGATATTGAAAAAAGAAAAGAAATGTTTCGGTTGGGAACAGCTTAAAAAGAGATCTTGTTTGAAGTACATGAAAAAAAAAAACAAATAAAGAAAGTTTATGTTTTAAGGTTGAATGAAATCTGCATTAGGAAGTGTTTATCTGTGTCCAAATCTGGACTGCCTAACATTTTTGAAAAAAGCTCAGAGGTTAGTTTAAATAATTTCACGCTTTGAAACAAATCAAATGCAGCACGTTTACTGTTGCAACAGTTTCATACGTCAGTTGTTGTTGTGTGTAAACAGGCTATGCTAACCAATGTTTTGACCTGCAGTTGTGGCTAATAATGTAACAGGAAATGTACCTTTTGCAGGGTACACACCTGGAATCGGTGAGGGAAGATGGAAAATTTACAGTGGTGTTATCACTGGGGTAGAAATATGAGGCTTATAAATGACATTATTTTTATTTGAGCTGGGAGTGATGCTGTAATTTATCCCGTCTGATAGCGCCGATTAAAAGTTAGCTATTGGCTTACTGAACCTGTATTTGTAGTTTATACAACAGTGTTGACCTGGACACTGACAGGGAGCTGGGCCAGAGTGATAAACTTCTTTCTGTTACTTACAGGAAACCTAGTTGTCTGTTTGTTCCCGTAAATGTACCTGCAGTGCTTTTGTTTAATTTTTTACTGAGCTTCCCACTGGGCAAGAGTCCCGTGGTGAGCAAGTGGCCAAGTGACCCGACCCACACAGGAATCACATGACTCAGACTGTCTGAGGGTAGAGAGGTGGGCTGGGTGGTGATAAAAAAAACAACAAAACAAAAAGCAACATCTGCCGGCTGACCGCTCCACCACACAGACGGCTGCAGATGCCCTAATAAGGCATGTTAATGGGCCCATGTGGACCAGTGGGAATGACACGCTGTCTGCTTTTCTCTCATCTAGTTATCTTTACTTAAGGGTTGTGTAAGTCTGCTGATGAGCTAATTTCCTTTTTTTTTTTCTCCTCCCCCTCTGTTAAAACAAACTGTATAGGATTAGCATGCTAGACAGGAGGAAAGGTCTGTCTGGGGGAATTCCTAATTTTTAAAGGCGTTTTGTACAATGTCACTTTGATAAAGCATTCGTGTCACACAGAAGTGGACTATTGCAGCCAATTTTACACTATGAAACTTTAAACCAAAGACAGATCAAATGGTTACATAACATCCTAGAATGGAAGTAGAATGGAAGTAATATTACATTTCTTTGGCCCCTCTTGAGGCATGTGTATTCTCCGAAAGAGTGATCACGATAAAGTTCATTTGAATAGGTCTTATTATAATACTTCCTTGTATTGTGCATCAGTTTTTATTCATGAATAGAAGCCCGCTACTTTGGTGGAGATGCTGATGATGGAGGTCAGTGCCTCTGAAGGTGAAATAATGCCCTAAAAAGGAATTCATAGAGGATGAAGGAGGAAGGATCCAGCTGTGGTTCCTCTTGTGTTTTGACTGTGTCCAACCCAGGTCTCTTATTATTTCTTTTTAAGAAATTGATAAAGACTGTGTTGACTGCTTTGTTGTGCTAATGTTCTCAAACTCAGGGACCAATCAGAATCTAGACTAAACAGGAAAAGGAGGTGCTTCCTGTTCAGTACTGAAGGAGTAGCCGTTATTTGTGACTACACAAAATTTTAACAGTGTACAAAGACAACTTTATCATGCTGTTAGAAAAATAATGGCTTGGCCAAAGCAAAAGCAAACCAGGTCAGATTGATGCCTCGACCAGTTTCTGAGAAGTTATGTAAGATGATAAACGCCACTCTTCTATCTTAGCTGATAGCTTGGTTTAAAAAAAACAAAACAGGAAACAATCAATATTGATTTATATGGACGAATGGTATAGGGTGACACATGATCCTTTGCTCTGATTGGTTTTAGGCTTTGACTAAAAAATAAGGTGTATTAAGAATATAAACTTATAAAAACTCTCTTCATCAGTAGTGTCAGCAACCTTCAAGTTTCAAGGTAATTAAAACAGTTCAGCATGTTAAATGGCCTCAAGGAAACAGGTTTAGTTGTTGAACTTTCTTTAAGGTTTCCAGTGCAGTTCACTCTGAAGTTTATTAGGCTATTTTAAATGACGCTAACAGGACTTGGCTGAACATTTTTTTCCAAACTGACCTTCTAAAACTGACACACAGAACGCCACCATTTCTTTCCATATCCAGAGGCGTAAATAAATGTTACTGTTACGTAATATGCAGTCTATTCATTAGTTCTTAATAAGAGTGGATTAATACTTTTATAGCTTTAAATCATTCTGCAGCATAAATGTAATACTGTATGTAATGTATTAAAACAGATTTATGTCATGATGGAGGACAATCCAAACTGGTTACTGATGGATGATTATCTTTCCTTTTTTAATTTTGCCAACATGATTTTAGCAAAACATGAAAGTCACAAAACATGAGTTTGATTGACATTAATTTTGCACTTTTCTGCACTAGACCCAGTTAGCTAGGAAAGAAAGATTTGTATGCCAAGTATCATTGAAGTAAAGAAGCCGAAAGTGCCCGTGCTTTGAGCATCGTAATTTTGAGATAATCGAAGAAATGATCACATCGCAAGATAACGGTTTCAGTATTTTCAAAAATTACATAAAACGAAGAGAGCCTTTGTTAAACTTCGGGGAAGTTATTGCCAGAAAGTGAACAGACAAACACATGCTTGCCTCAGCTTAGTGTTTTAGCTTCTATCCAATTGTGACAATGACCAATTTAGATGCTAACGGCTCATTCTCGAGCTCACCTTGGTCATCTTGTGATCTTGAGAAAACAAAGGTCATAACCAGTGACAATGTTATCTCAAGAAAAGGCCAATTTCCCAAGAAAATGAGAAAAAGTAAGTTGTTATCACAAGAAATGAAGCTTCGTTATCTCGAAATAACAAAATATTTAACTTTTGATCTCAAGATAGTGGAATCAAAAGAATTGCTAAAAAATTGGCCACTCTCAGCTTCAGTATTGAAGTATCTGTTCAGTGCAAGCCATGACTACTTTTTCTCACCAAAACTACTTTTTTTCAGTGTCTTATCCTGACCAAACAGCTCATGAAAGCAACAACAGAAGTCTCAAGCAGCTTTCAAACAGGTTAGGAGTTGCTCTATAGGCTACAGGCAAATATTCAATATTAGACTCCATAAATGGAAAAAAAAAAATATGAGTAAATTTTACTTGAATTTCAGCAGAAAATGATGCAGTAAAGCGATATGTCTTGTTATAAATGTAAATCAGTTTCACAAGTCACAGACAGGCTCCATGTAGTTGGTCATATGTGCCTTGGACATGCTCATAATGATAAATCTTATCTAACAACGGGTGCAAAATAAATTGGACCATCTACCCTGGAAGAAACATCAATGGATCAGTTAAGAAATTCTCTGCAAGTTTTCCACTGGTCACAATCCCCACCTCCTGACTGTATGTTTTCATTTTTACCTGTTGTCTTATTTATGAGCATATTTATATCCCAACTATTTTTGTGCTTGATGGTAAGAGTAAAACAGTGAAATTGATCAATTTTTCATCGGCATATGTAATATTTATAGGCAGAGGGAACTCAGATGAGGAGAAAGTGTCAGGCCACAAGGTAAAAGTCAAACAGGCAAAGTCCTTACTGGCAGTCTAGATAATCATACACAAAGAGTCGGTCTAAAAACAAACTAATCCAAGCAGGGAGTACATGGGCAAAAATCCAAAAACCAGAGAACAAAGCCATGTCAAAAACAATGGAGACTTACACAAGAAAAATGTAATGAAAACACTAGAGTGGACAAAGAAAATAGCAACGAAACCGGGAAAAACTGAGGACATACTGTACTCGGGGTACAGTTAGCTTAGTGACAACAATTTCAAGCAACTAAACAGTTCGCCTGACACTGTCCAAAGTTACAAAATCCTAATCTGGGTTAGATAAACAAGTGGATTTGGTGAGCTTTAGATGAGCTTTGAATTTGTTCTGTTTTTAGATAAAGGCATTAGCAAACAAGCTACTGGGCAAACATGAGACTGGTTAGCAAGAGCGCTAATATTCCCAAAATGCAAACGTACTCCTGTTATGTAAAAGGCAAAAAAAAAAAACTGCAGCTAAATTCAAGAAGCAGAGAGCTGGATGATCTTACATTTCATTTATAGTGGCATTTTTACGGTATATAGTCTGATGGTGCATTAAACAACTTCTCCATAAAGTGTTTATTTAATTTACAGCAATATGCTCCCTCTTTCTACATCTCAACACCATAGGATCTAGACTTTTCTCCTCATTGTTGGTAAAATACTGACTTTGCCTGCAAACCTTTTCAAGAAAATCAATTTGTGATAAATGTTGGGAAGTAGCTATTAGCAAAGTCTGTCTATTTCCCTTTTAAACGGGTGAATAGAACAGTCCAGGTTTTCCTCCCTCATTTCTACAGAGCAGCTGTAGCATGACTGTGGCTGTGAGCTGCACATTAACTAATGTCCTTTTCAATAAAAATTCAGCCAGAATCAGAAAGATATTCTGTCAAGCTATTGTAAAAAAAAAAAACCATAGATATATACATATAAATCTATATATATATAACCCATAAATCCAACTAAAAATCTCGACTACTCATTGTACATTGCCTTGAAAAGGGGCAATGACTGAAAATAAGAGACTTCACAGACTGTTTAATATAAACCACGTCTGGCAAATGTTGAAACCTACATCACTTTAAAACCTGTAGCAAACCTATTAAACTTAGAAATGCAAACAAAAACCCTGTTTTAAAGCACAAGATTAGGTGCTGATATTACAGATC
>JBBBVU010000005.1:12870782-12892695 GCA_037177055.1 Atherinosoma microstoma
ACTACTCATTGTACATTGCCTTGAAAAGGGGCAATGACTGAAAATAAGAGACTTCACAGACTGTTTAATATAAACCATGTCTGGCAAATGTTGAAACCTACATCACTTCAAAGCCTGTAGGACTTCATGGTGCATTCAAGCAAACCTATTAAACTTAGAAATGCAAACAAAAACCCTGTTTTAAAGCACAAGATTAGGTGCTGATATTACAGATCATGTCTCTTTGTACTACCCACAGAAAAACAGCAATAATATGACATCAGAATTACACATCGTTCACACTCAAATCCTCCCTTTCTTTGTTTTTTCTTTTTCTTTTAAATCTCTGCATCCCAGAGAGAGGCTGCAATTTTTCTTACTCACATTCCACTGACTAATATTGTCTACAATGTTTCTAGCTGCTTCTGAGTCCTCAAGTGCGTCTGTAAAAACTATCAGGGGGCGTCTCATGCACGTCATCAGCAGTGCCAAAGAGGCGGCTGATGAAAACCGTGGCAATGCTCTGCTTTTTCTGCTTGCGTCGTATGAAAGGAGCCGTTAGTCAGCCTTAAAGAGACACACCGTCTCTCTGGAGCTATTAATAGGCACACAGACTGCCTTATTTTTTTCTGGAGAAAGCTGGCTGCAGAGCATTTGAAACCAGCACAGAGAAAAATCCCCCTCTCTCTGCTCATTTCCTCCCCACCCTCCACTCTGCAGAAAGCCATGTACTGTGACAAATCGCTCACAAAATGTATTTTTAGCCTCAAGCAGCCACAACCTCCTATTTATACTGTAACTTATGCACAGAATCAGTGTCTTAAGACAGTGAGGTGAATCTAGTTACTTGTTAAAGTAAATAACATGTTAACATTTAGAATGTGGCAAAAACATAAAAAATCTCAGATATTTGACCCCTGAATCAGTCATCAATTATTAGTTAAACCAGATTTTACCCATGACTAAATCAGCTGCAGCCTTTAGTGTTGTCTGGTTTCACTCTGAATCATTTGACTGTTTCAATCAAATGGTTTAGATGAGTTTTAATTAAATGCCTGCCCCCCCCCCTCCTTGCAGGAGGAAGCCTCATATCTCTAAAAAGAATACAGCAGGACAAATTATGGGTTTGCAAAGTTGCGTAAACAAAAAACGTATGGAACTATGTTCTTTTGACAAACAAGACCAAAGTGGATATGTTTGGTCATAATACACACACTTGGTGGAAATTAAACACAACATATCAGTAGCAACTCCTCATGCCAACTGTCAAGAACGCTGGTGGAGGAGTGATAATTTGGGCTTGTTTTGCAGCCACAGGACCTGGGCAGCGGACACATTGAATCACTGAGTCGACCATGAACTGCTCTGTACACCAAAAGAGTCAAATATGGGGACATCTGTTTGACAGCTAAAGCTTGGCTGAAACTGGGATGTGTGACAGGACAAACACAGCAGAAAATCTATGAAAGAATGGCTGAAAAATTAAGAATCAATTTGATGTTATCCCATTTATAGATTTACAGCCAATTGACAGGAACAAGCTGAATACTGATCATTAAGTCAAGATATCTGTTAATCCCTAATTTGGTTGTTTTTAGGTTTTATGACAGTATTTCTACATAAAGTAAATATGTAGTTTTATCAAAAATGTTGTCATCTGTTTGTTTTGTTTTGTCTAAGTTTGTTATGTTTTGCACCTCAGGTCCACCACCACCATAAACTCAATTTATAATTTCTTATTGTACTTCATGTTTGTTCATGTGAAAACTTACTTCTTCCATTCAGAAGTTCTCGGTTCCTCTAACTTCCCACATTAGCTGTTAATGTCGTCCTTCAGCCTGTGTGAAACAGTGTAAAAATCATGAGATCATCTTTATTTCTGGTGCTGAATTTCACAGTTTGATGACATATCCACAGCGTGCGTCATAATCACGGCCTATTTCACCTAAAAATATCCCCTACGGCTGTGACATTTTCTGCGAAATTCCTTTTTTAGTTTTAATCATCTCAGAGAAAAAAAAAAAAGCATAAAATCAGGAGTATTATAAAAATAGCCCCTCCACCTACTCACAGAAACCCACACAGACACACAAAGGCCAGTGTTGCTGTACATATCAGCTTGTATAAAAGTTGACCTCACGTTGAGTTCAGAATAAGTAACTCACACTCAGTGTTAGGTATAGTTTTCTGTATCTATTACTGGAGGACAGATGTGCAGCCTAAATGCTTTTATTAAACAGTGTAGGCATAATGCTTAGCTGGCATGACTAAACAGTAAGCCCCAAATGTTTGACCTGCCTTTTATGCCCCCTAGAGGCTGCAGTAGTTATTACATATTAACAAAATGATGCTGTACTGCGCTTTCAATCCTGACACTTTTGCCCTTCTGTCTTGTTTGTTTAACAATTGTTTAAACACCAAACTCAAAAGCATCCATTATTTGTAAAATCTTACACTGAAGGAGCCCAGATCTGCACATCTATAGCACACATACACCTTGTATTTTTTACCCAATATTTGCAAAACAATAAACACTAATGTCAAAATCGGACAAATAACAAATATGACTATGCTTCCTTGTCATTTTAAAGTACTGGTTTTCTATTAACCAGCTGGTTCAACAACAGTTTTAAAAAAAGGATGTTGAGGAAATGTCCCCTGAATTCATGTACAGATTAAACTGGGTGTAATATGTATTTTAGCTAAATAATACTGGGTTATGATTTAGCTTGTGATAAATTGGTTTGCTCATATGACCTACTCATGTAGATTTATTTCAAGTACAGCAAATGCCTTGCATGTGTGAAAATAAAGTTTTGCCTCTGCATCTGATTCCTACACAAAAAGATCATATCGAAACAATGTCATCCTAATAAACCCGATAGTCCTAGATCCTCCGAGATGATCTGTAGGACAACGATCAGTAAATAATTAACCTAAAATCTGGGTTTTAACCTTTTTTCAGGGATGTCTCATAGTTCTGTTGTGCATCTTTCGGTTCACCCGAGGAGATACTGCCCAGTCACCTCCTTCCTGTAGGGGGAGCGCTCTCTGCTCGGTTTTCCAGCCTGTTAGGAGAAGTTGCTAAAGACTAAGCTAAGTCTACTCTGGCGAACCCGTCCACCCAGAATCACTTCATCTCATCACATCCACCAGACATGGACTTCACCATCAGAGCAGCAAGCTTGGAGGATTGCAAGGACATCGCGCGGATGATCAGGGTGAGCAGACACGTGCGCACGTGCAGACCAGCTGCGTCTGAGTCGACTGTAATGTATCCTGTCATGACTCAGGCTTACAGTATTTTACGAGATGTTTTCATGAATATTACGCTGCTGTAATTCGATAATTGGATTATTATTGGATTAGCTCTGAATGTTGCAGGTTGTTTTACGCTCAAAGACTTCGTGTTAAATGCAGAAGGAAATGCGTTGTTAGAAAAAATCTAAATGATAACTGACTGAAATTGTATTTATTATTCCCCCCCAGGAACTAGCAGAATACGAGAAAGTGGAAGAGCACGTGAAAGTCACCCAGAGAGGTAGCGTTTGTGATTGTGTTCTTCTTTACCTTAAAAAAAGAGAGGAGATGAAATCAAGGTGATCTACTGGATGACATGCCGGTGGAGCTTCAACGTTCAAAGGATTTTGTCCTTGGAAGTAGTTGGCAAACCTTTTCTAAAACCCTTTGACCTGGATATGTTACTATAGAAAAGCCAGCTGCAACAATTAACGTTGTATTAATGTTTATATGTTTGTTAAAGATAGGACAAACATATAATGGCAATCAGAGAGCAGTGAAAAAAAGGTAATGCCTTAAAGATATTCCACTACCTGCAAAGTGAGAAATCTGCTGCCTGTGACCTTTGAACACAGAAATGTTAATATGCAGCTGCTTGAAAGCAGAGTTTTTTTTATTGTTCATGTGGCTCTGAAGGCATTTTAACAAGAAGAACTACAGCTTTGCGCACCCACGACTCATTTTACTGTACCAAAACTGTTTTAAAGTAATATTGAATGAATGAGCTAAAGTATTACCGATTCATTGTCAAGCATGAAGATTTTGTTCAAAATCCCTCTTCATTCTACAAAAATGCCATCTTCATGTGAATATAAACAGAATTTAAAATGTATATAAAGATGAACTATAATCTTCTTAATATGCAAGTTGTAGCTGTAAATGTAAACTCTTACTTTGTCACTAAACATGACATGAAGTTGGGACATTCACTTCTCTGTGAAAATATCACTATTATTCTCCTGCATTTAAGCTTCTCTATAATCTATTTTCAGACTTGGAGCAAGATGGATTTTCCAAAAATCCGTTCTTTCATGGGATCATCGCCGAGGTGCCAGAACAGCTCAAAACCAAAGAAGGTGAGGAAGATCCATCACTAAGTTTTCCAACAGACTGGTCTGATGCACCTTCTTTGCTCATCGCTGTTGAGTTTGTTAGACATGGAGGCAGACTACAGGGTTGAAGCTGAGCCACCTCTTAACCTGGAGAAGTACATCAAAGTGTATTATATGTCTGTCTAAGAGATACCCAGCACAGTGGAGCAAATTACTCTCACTAACGACACTTTTGTTGCTCTGCAGATTCTGTGACACCAGTTTGCTATTGGAAAGCTTATTATTATTATTATTACTATTATTATTTCCTGAATGTAGCTTGTGGTAATTTCTTCTGTTGATATGGATGCATCCATGTTCAAAACACTAAATAATGCAAAGTGAAGACAGAGGAGCTTGAATAATGAAATGCCTGCCCTACACTACATGCGAAGCTGTTTTTATTATTCAAATCATTAATTATTTCTTAAAAATAACCCTCATATCAGGCTCGCTACACTTAAACTCCCTCATCCCCTCTCCTCCCCCATCAGGTGCAAACAGACTGAGCCAAGTAAAATTCCAGTTGCAACAATGTTTATGTCACATGTGCATTAGGCAGGAGAAAACTGAGAAGGAGCATCTTCTTGGGCAAGTTCAGTGAAATAGCTTTGGACTGATGGAAGTTATGCAAACTTTGTGTTTAAAATAGCTGTGATCACAAGAGCACAGAAACTTCTGACAGAAATGGTTTTTCCAAGTTATGTTTGTATTTCAGGATTTTTGGATGGTTTGTAAGGAATATTTTTAGCTATCACCAAAATACTAAAATGATCATTACTGACAGTCTTGATTTTTTAGCCCTATGGTGGGATCAGAAGTAATGAATGAAATAAAATATACTTTATTTATCCCTCTTAGAGGGAAATTATTGTTGTAGCAGGGTAATATGAGGCCAACTAAGAGTCCATAAGTCCCTTTGAGTTAATTTTCAACGCCTTCTTCAATCTTAGTTGCTATACAATGGAGAACTTTGTCCTGTCTTAATCTGCTTCATCTTGTCTTGCCTATTAATGTGACTGAAGCCCTCCTAATCAGAGAGGTATAGGCAAGCAATCAGTTTTTTATCTCTCATCAAGAGATACAGAGTAACATTAGCACATGATTGAAGTCATGTTGTGGTTACCTAATTAATGTAAATCCAATATTCACCCTCCGCTAGCTCTATTTTGGTCTGCACTGTCCATCTTTGGGAGTTATTTAGTTCGTTAGCTGCTAAATGCTCCACAGTGTGCATTAGTTCTGTTGTCTTATGTAACCACATGCTACTGATATGCCTTCTCTCCTTATACGCCTCTTACATAACAGAGTCAATGCACTGTTTTTCCTTAGTGTGCAGTAATGAGGTCGTTAACATGCGCTCTGCTGCCCAGCTGGGCCTCTTCCTTCCATGACATGGGCATTTTTCCATACAGTCACTAGTCACTGTCTTTAGACTTCTGACTCCTTACAAAGGGCTGTCTGTATAGATGTGTGTGTTAGATGGCACTGAACCCTGACAACAGCGCATTGGTAAACACCCACAGTCCATACATACATTTACGTGAGAAGATACAGATTTGATTTTGGTATCAAGAGCTGACCAAGTTTTGTTTTTCCGAACCAAAAGCCTGTCTTGTAAAAGGAAAGCACTAGAAAGTGATGGCACAAAGCATGAGGACAAAAAAGTAAATGAGTTAAAGATCCTCAGAATCTTTTGTGAATATGTTCTTAATTGCTTATATTTTCGTTGTTAGTGCAGCAGAACAATACAGCATACTACGTACACGCTAGCATTACAGTGCATATAACTTTTCTTTTTTTTCCATTTTACTTTTAGGCCATACAAAGATAGGCTATGCACTTTACTTCTATTCCTACAGCTCATGGAAGGGCCGGTCCGTTTACATGGAGGACTTGTATGTGATGCCCGAGTTCCGAGGTATAGTACATGTCCTTATCAGTAGGCGTCCTATTATCTATGCAGTTGCATTTGCAGGAAATTTACAGTTATGCATGGTTTCTCTCTTACAGGGAAGGGCATTGGTAAAGCACTCATGAGCAAGGTAGCACAGGTGAGTAACATCAAAGCATTGTTCAAATGTGACAGGTGAGAAATAGAATAGCTCAACACTTAGCTTCTGTCTCAATGACAGGTAGATTTTTTTACTTTTGGAATCAAAATACTGGAGATTTTTGTATAGATCAGCGGAAATTTCTGTGTTTTATGTCAGCACAAGCACTCATGTACATCTCCCTTCTTTTGGTGTATCGCAGCTGGGCCTAGCAGCTGGCTGCAACCAGCTCAACTTTACTGTTCTGGACTGGAATAAATCATCTCTAGACTTCTACCTCAGCCAAGGCTGCTTCGATGTCACCGCCAACATGGGCTACCACTGCTTGCGTTGTGAGGGAGAGGCATTAGAGCACCTAGCACAGCCTTAATCTAACACTGAGCCAATGACCTGACTGTGCAGGGACAGAGCATCTCTTAGTGGCCCCTTTCCAAAACTTAAATGCTGGTTTTACCATCATTCCACCTTTAGTCCTCTTGGTTTGAACTGTTAGGTAAAGGTAAAGCCATCCTACCTATGTACTTCTCAAAATGCTTGCATGATGTTCCAACAAATCTTTTATTTCAGACATGATCAAGCTAAAGCAAAATGATCTTTTTATTCCAGTATGGAGCATTTGTCACCCCCCTCTGGAAGTAAAAGCAACTACTCTATCCCAGTTTATGCATGATCACTGTCAGTCACTTTCCTTTTAATCTGGAGCGTTGTAAACTTTTTTTGCCTCCTAGTATTTCCTCCATAAGTTCTGTTATGGCTCTGGTAGCAGAAGTTTGCATCATCTCTATTGTCATAGTTTCTTTCATCTTCATATTTCTTTGGCAAACTAAGTCATGTAATTGAGAACTGGAATTATGTCGGCTCATTCTGTGGGAGATGGGTAGGCATGGTTTGCTTTTTTCTACTTTAATTCTGTAAGCAATGATGTGGTTTAAGTATTGGAATGGGGCCTGTGCAATAAATTTTTTTAAAGTTTTATGATAGAGACACACATACATTTTATGATGTTTTTTCCCTCGTGAGGTCTTTTCTGTGATTACATGGTTTAGAGAGCCCAAGCTGCTCAAGGTGTGAATATGTTATCTATGGTGGACTTTTAGAAAATGTCTGGATATTGTAATTCTTCTTCTTCTTCTTTTATTATTATTATTTACATTTTTTGTACAGATCCAACTTGTGCATTGCACAACCAAGATATGCATTTTAGCAAATGACTGTTAAAAATAATTTAGGGTATCTTCTCCCCCTTTAAAATGTGTTGTGTAATCCATAACAGCAACCAAAGACAGGGTCACCCGTAGCTGCTGAAAGCTGCCGTCAAGCACAATGTTGGTATTTGCACTGTTTATATGAGTTACGGTTTTATTTTGATGCAAATGTGCACTGAAGGAACCAGTTTGACTCAACATAAAACCTCCTTCTATGCAGCCAAAATTGTGAGGCAGGTTTAAGAGATTTGGATGAAGTCTAGATTCAAACAAAAACAATCCATCCAGTGGAATTTGAAACAATATATGTATAAAAAAAATAATAATCCTGAAGCAGCCTTGGTGTATAACTTCCAACATGTCTTGCTAAAGTGAAGGTGGCATGATCATTGCCTGCGCCTCTGTTCTATGGCCAGTCTCTATCTTTTTGTACAATTTCCCAGAGTTTAATGAAAACAGTGTGGTTATATTATTTAGTTTATTTTTTCTCTCTCTCTAAACAAGGTAAAACCACTCACCCTTCTTTGTAACCTTTGCTGTTGGCATTTGTGTTATACTTTCTTTCGTTAATTCACATAAGAGTTTATTTATTTTTCCCTATCTTTGGGACGTCCAATTCCTCGATGCGGGGAAATAAATGCCAGACCCCTAACATCAATAGAGTCCAAGGGTGCATAAGGAGATACGTACATCTGCTCTTGTCTGCTGCTACGCATCAGGAAGTAAAACCAAGTGTCATGAATCATACAAATTGTAACTCTGTTTGCAACTTGGCTTCATCAAACTATTTCTGAATCGAAGTTCAACTCTGGTTCCTGTCAAATACAATAAATCTCTGAGGTGCCACTTATCATCAAAAACGAACAGCAAGAACAATATTGTTTATTCAGATTTTAGTGTCCTGGATGTGTCTGTATTTACTGCACTGTAATAATGTGTAACTGTAATTAAGAGTAGATGAGACTTGTTGATGTATTTCCCTGGTTGTTTGGAAAAGACTTCCATGTGTGTTAGTGTGCAAAATAAGTTCATATTCACATGTTATCATTGGCAGAGATGCAGTCTCAGTGTTTTGTGGTGCCACCTACCTTTTTCTGCCATTAGAAGCATTATTTTCATGTATTCAGTTATAATTTTGCATCTGTGACTGGAAAATAAAGGTGACTGAAAACCTTGTGAAACCAAAATTCGAGTCTTTGGGAACACTGTGGCCTTTTAGGCTTCATCGGCTGAGTTTTTAAGAGCTTTGTGGGGTTCAAAATTAATTCCCTCAGCTCACAAAGGAGCATTAAAATCAACCTAATTTGAAACATGAAAATCATCAAATGGATTCACAAGCTTTTCACATAACTTCAGCCAAAAGTGTGATGGGTTTGGACACAAAAATGTAGATGCTATAATTTAGCTGTTTGTTGGGACCTCATCACTGGAGCTTGCAGGAAAAGCCAGATGTTGGCTTTACAGATGAATTATGGGCTCCCTGTGGTCCGTCAGTCTTGAAATCATTAAGTGTGTTTTACTGTCTTGATGTATTTGATTTCTCTGCTAAGTGATCAGAGTAATAAAATCTGTCATATACTGCTTAAAGTGATGTGTGATTGTACAGTAAAATCATAGTTTATTTCTGTCTGTAAGTTTATCCATTAAAAAGGTATAAGCTGTTTATATTAGACATGTATAGAGGGCGCACCATCACCACCTGTCTAACATAGTGTAGTGGAACTTTTTTGCTCATATAACCTACAGTAGAAGCTAGACTGGACAAAGAAAAGGGGAAGAAATATCAGAATTTACTGATCAAAGTACAGTCAATCATTATATGTGGAAAAGAAATCATTAAAGGACATCTATCACACAAGTGCTACTAAAAGAAACGTTCGATGGCTAGTTTTGCCATATTGTCTTTAATAAAAACTGATTTAATCAAGAATTTAGATTGAGATTTTAAATCTTTTGTTTGCAAAAAGGTCTTGATCAGGGCAAAAGCGGCTCACTATAATTGTGACATCGTTCTACTGCTGATGTTTTATGGCCTTTTCTCCACGCTTCAAAGCCTCTTTAAAATTTGAGTCGCATTTGAATTCTGGTTATGATGCAGCCATTCTACAATTCCCCATTTCTTCTCTCTGAGCCATTCCCTGGTGGTCTGATAGTGTGAATGATTATTATCCTATTACAAAGATGAAGACTTTTTAATATGATGCAGAATTCACAGTGCCCAGTCCCTGCAGCATTGAAGGAGCCCTTCACCCTCAGAGCAAAACTCTAATGTTGTTTCTTGATATTCCTCGCATGCAGGTTAACTTTGTGGATTATCTTTGTAATTGTAGATGGATGCACTTGAAACCAACAGTTGCAAAATTGATGTGTTCACTCCTTTTCTGTGTGATTTCTGTATTTCTATCATTTGTTTAAATAATAAAAATGATAGCAAAACAGTTTATCACAGTTGATCTGATTTATTAGCATGGATAACATTTGGTCTTTGAGACATTGTGGATCAGAAGTTTGTCTGAATATGTTAAAAAAACAAAACAAAAAAAAAAACATTTCCATGGCATGTATGGACATTTTTTACATGACTACACATGCAGGCTCTTTCATATTAAGAGTGGTTTTAAGTATGATATTTTGCTTGGTGTATGAGGGCTTGTTTTATTTGACTATATTTTAATTAAACATGCAATCATAGCATTGTTCAAAGATCCAATTTAACATAACCATAACAGATATTTTAGGGCAGTGGCTCCAAAGATAGAAACATCACTGGATTTGTCTATGTGGTCTCTCTTATATTCTTTCAAACTAATTCTTGCTAAATGATGGTAATTACATTCACATGCCCATAAACTATAGTGCCTATAAAAGTATATTCAGATTAGTCACAAAATCTGATTCTCAGTAGCACGTGTCACAATGATTCTTCCACGGTTTATAGAAAACCTGAACAAATATGACTGCCATTCCCTTTTTGGCAGGTGATTCATGATAATGATGTTTCATTCTTTTAAAATCGCAATCATTGTGAATACTGCCTGCTAAACCTGCCTGAGAGGGGAATATAGTACTTATTGGTCACAATAAGGTATGTTTGGTTTGGAATGATAAACTCGCTTTACTGTTTTATTTTTTCTGGGGCTTGAAATGTTAAAAAATATGCTTTTCAGAGCATTTATTTTAGCTTCTACGGCACTATTCAGTTCTTTTTCATTCTATTTACACTTTAAATATATTTCATTCGCTTGTGTTATTACTGTTTTATGATTTATGTTATTTGTAAAATCTATCTAAACACGCATCTCCTGGATTCTCCTGTTGAGCGCAGTTGAATTAAAATCCCCACACAGAGCAGTCTATACAGCCACCGTGTGGTTACGCACGGTAGCCCACCCTTGCACACATGAAAGGCACCTACAGCTATCGAGGGCATGCCAGTTGATGAAAGTCATTTGACAGGCGGCGGAAGCTCCGATGTGTCTCGTGCGCTTTCTTTGCGCTCATCTCGTTGGTTTCTGCACACCTGGTGCCAGCGGGCTGGCGCCCGCAAACTTCACCCCCAGCAGAGTGTATGTGTATGTGTGTGTGTGTGAGTTCACTCTCATGTGTGCTCAATCTTTCTAATAGACTGACCCCCAGCGCGCCGTTTAAAGGGAAGACTAGAGAGCTGAGTCAACGAATCGCAAGGAGAAGGATGCAACAGTTGATGTGCGCAAGTTGCACTTTTCTTATATTTAGAGTCGGTCTGCACACCAGGAGGATTGTGGCTATAATCTGTGGGGAGAAAGGATCTAATGTTTGGTTGCTTTAAGCCATCTGTGAGATCAAATCAAACAGCGGGTCTGCTCTCCTAAAAAGCAGTCACAGGTTGTCTTCTCACGCGTTTTGTTCGCCAAAATGGACATTTGGACTGAAATGCATTTGAGGCGACTTCGTGCTCTGCTGGAATGGAGTTAAAGTGCAAATTTCGAGTGGTCTGCGGCGCTGAGTAGCTGTGGAGTGTGCACCAACATGCATCGGATTCTGCAGAGGAGGAGAATGCGCAAGCTGCGGGTCTTCTGGGCTTCTCTGGCCCTGGTGGCTCTGTCTCTGGCCGCATGCAGCGCGCTGTTTACGGCGTGGACTTGGCGACAGACGCGGGACCTCTCTCAGTCCTTTAAGATCTTGCAAGATCGACTTGAGCAGGTTTGTAACACACTTACAAACCAATCAAGCCTGCAACCCCCCCTCTGTGAATAGCATGCATATTTGTACAGCAATTATATTTACTTGTCTGCAACTTTGACATACATTCAAGTGTTATGCAACTTCTTTTGTGGCTGCGGTTACGGGAATCTTTGTGGGGGGCCAAATACAATTCCACACTTTTCACCCCTCCTTTCTCTTGCCGATTTGCACGCACTTTGTTCTGTTGCTCTATTTTCTGCTTATTTATAATAAGTGCTGTCAGGTTGTGCAGTGTTGCATATTTTTGTGTCCCCCCCCTCCTCTCTGTTTCCCCCTGCAATATTTAATTACCCTGGTGCCAGTTGCGCTCCAGTTTTATCTCAATTTACTGGAAAGCCTCAACTATTTGGCTGTTGAGGCTTCATGCCCCCACTGACTGCACTGAAGCTTGAGACGTGATAAAGTGCAGCAAGTGTAAATCATTTGCAGCCCGAATGCACACTCCACTCCTTAAGCACAGGTCAGTGTGAACTTAAATCTGTGTAAATCTTTCAGAAAAGAGTACATTTAAAGACAAAAAAAAGTAGTTAAGTACTTTTTAAACTTCTTGCTTTTGCAGCAAATGTTAGACTTGCACCACGATGGAAACTGGTTTTGAGGTCAGAGTTTTTACAAAACCTGGTTGCACTGGGTTTGAGATCAGTGGGACAGGTTGGCTGAGTATCATGTTGACAAGCCTGCACACACTCTCTTACACACGCATACAAATCGGACACGTGGAGTGTTGATGCTGGAGCGTTTCCCAAAGGGCCCCATCCTGTCCATTTGACTGTTTGCCAACTCCTGGTGAGAGTCAGTGAGTGAATGTCTGGGGAGCCAAGTGCAACTTTCTCTCCTTCTATTTCCACAGTAGCTGTAAATTTAAACATATTTTGCCCTCGAGCAACTTCTCCTCATTCTCGATGAAGGCCTCATTTGGTCTTGCAGCAGGCCCCCAGCCAAGATTTAAAACTTTGCTGGCTGGACAAAAATCATTTCTTACAGACAGATGAGGAATGTAAAGGATTGAAAACATGCATTAAGTGTCGCAACGGCTCTCTGAGGAAGTATGAGATCTAAAACTAGCATTGCAGTAGGTGCTAGACACTGGAAAAGGAGAGCCTGCTTGTGGAGCTGGCTGGCTGGCTGGAAGAGGCTGTCTGTGACTGCATAGGCTCTCTGCCAGAGAAAAGTCTAAATAAATTAACGGGGCATTTGTTAATCTTGTGGTTTTTCTCTGCTTTTCAACAGGTCAATACGCAGAGGAAGGCCATTGTTCAGCTCATTCTGGAGAAGAGAGAGCTGCTGCTGGAGCGAGTGAAGAGAGATGGTATTGCAAATGAAAAGCTTGCCCCAGCTGCATTTTCTTGCCTTCTGCACAAGCAACATAAAGAAGTTTTGAACTTTGTAGCTGTTCGGACCACCACAGGCCAAACATACTCACCAACTGCTCTGCTGTTTTTTGGGGAAGGACATTTAACACAAAAGCTGGCCGGTCTTGGTTCACATGCCACTTTGGTCAGGTCTAGCGAGCCGCAGCCACTACCCACTGCTAAAAGTTGACACAGGAAAAAGTAGGCAGCTGGATGACTGTCTTAGAAATTACAGGTCCGACCAGGACGGCCTCAAAGCCAAGAAAACCAGCTGGCATGGCTGCACGCTTTTGGGCAACGGAATAGAATTTTTCCCTGCCTTGAGCACACGACTGACACAGCTATGATTTGTTGTGAAAGCAGTGATATTTGATGACCTATCATTGCAGTATTTATAGCCATTGCTTGTGTCACCATCATGAGACTGCTTGATTGTTCACATTTTGTAAGAGAGTGAAACTTCAGGCGGTTTTAACCCGGATATCAGCAAAAGGATAAATGTCCGAATGAGCCAAGGATTTAGATGTCTTGCTAGAATTTCTCCTCTTCTGAGATCTTCTATATAAGCACAGTGCTTTTTTTCTTTTAGTGACTGATATCCTATTTTGTTTTGCCAAAACACAAGAAACAGTGTTCAGAAATTCATGGATATCAATGGAAATAAAAAAGCCCAAACAGCCCAAACAGCCCAAACAGCATTCCAGTTTGTGGAAAGTTGACCGCAGCAGTCCAGCATTTCAGCAGGACACTGCTGTTATGTTGTTCTCTACTCATGAAGGACAGCTCAAGTCAGGAAAAATCTGGCCAGCCCGAGGGCTTTATGCTTGCCCGTTGCAAATCAAAATTCTACAAAGTCACCCACCTGTGAATTATTTTAGCAGGGACTTAATATTCCTGAATGATGGCAGCCGTCTGGTGGTTGGCTGCTCCATCATGAAACATAAAGTATGCATTTCACAGCTCATGCAAAGGCTATTCAGATTGTAATCTCTCCCCTCAGGCAGGATCAGAAGGCTGAAATAAAGCTTTAGTGAGTAACAAGAGCAGCCATTCTTCAGCTCTGGCCTTCCAGTGTTGTGTTTTATTTATTGTATTTGTCTGAGAAGGGGTTGTAGCAGTTGCTTCACTCTGTTCTTAATTGACTGTTTTGGGTCAAGGAGAAGCCAAAGACCTTTTTGACTCTCTTTTTCCAGCACTTCATTTTTCTTATTTAGCCTTCTAGCCCTTCAGCTGTGTCTCTGAATGCCTTTCTTTAATGTTTTCTTCCTCACTTTACCCCAGTCCATCTTGTTTTCTTTTGCCCCCACTCACACTTACAAACCTCTTTGTCTTCATCCTTCCATCCATGCTCTTTATTCTGTATGTTCTAGATGACTGCGACCAGCCGGCACTAAGATTATCCCATACAGGGGAAAAAAAAGAAAGGAGGCACACACTTTTGACTGAAAATTACAGTTTGAGGAAATATATTAAAGCATGTGAAAGAAAATCCTTTGCCCATCTGCTAACCAACTTAAAACCAGCCAGGTTGAACTAAAATGGCAGCAAATTAAGACACCATGTTATTAAACTGATACAAATGGAAATGATTGTTTTATCAAAAAAGCCACAGACATTATTTTCTTTGCATTCAACGTAACCTTCTGCCTGCCTTTGCGTTTTGAAGGGGGGACGGTTCGAGGGAGGAATGGAAATGGAAGGAAAGCGGCGTCTCATTTTGAGAGTAAGTGGCTTGGCAGATCCCTTATAGCCGTCTCGTGTAGCATCTGCTGAAGTGTTCTCAATCATATGCCCCTATAAGATTGCACTCATAAAATCTTAATTGACTTTCCCTTTTCTGTCTCTTTTGTTGTCTCTTTCTTTCCACCAGTAACCAAAGTGTCCTCTCAGCAAGGTAAGAGTCATTAAAATAAAGGATAAAGGGATAATTTTGAAATCTTTTTGGCCATTTGATGAATAACCAGGGTTTTTTTATGTGTGTTTTATAGTAGGAGAAGGTGGTGTGATAAAAGGCTGGGAGGAGAGGACATTGAATATGAGTAAAGCAGTGAGGTACAATAAGGAGCAAGGCACCTTCACTGTAGAGAGGGCAGGTGTCTACTTCCTGTTCTGCCAGGTGAGTTTCTGCTGGATCAGTAGTTTGTTAAACAGTGTCATACAATAAATTCCATAAATACAGGCTGCCTCTTTTTAAAAAAAAAAAACGGATATAATAAATATCACAGTATAAACAATCAAACAAACTGATTTATATTGTAACAGCGGATTATCCTCTATCTTTGCAGTCCTCTCAGCTCTGTGAAGTGTTTTAGCATTTTCAACTTTTGGCAGTTTGGCCTTTAGCTGTAAAGGTCTAATATCGTAGAGCAGCATAATCTCAGTTTTAAACACAGAGCCAAAACCGAAAGCTAACACTTACATGGAATCCTTCAATCTGCATGTTGAGTTTACTACCTCAGGAAAACCACAACAATGTTTACATCTGTTAATTAAACATATGTTTAATATGTTGATTAAAAGACAAATCCTGAAGCTTCAGTTAATGATTAGTTTCTCCAGGTGTCATGGATAAATAGAGCTGGGTGTCATCAGCTTAACAATGGAAATTCATTTCATATTTTTTTTCCTGATGAATTTGCTCAATGGAGGCATTTATAAAAAGAATAGAATAGGACCAAAAACAGAACCCTGTGGAACACCATAACTGACTCTGGTATGTTTAGAGGGTAATTTTATTAGGCAGCGATGACTTTTAAAAGTCTGAAGCAGTGCCCTTGATCCCAATAAGTTGTTGTTATAAGATATTACAGTCAACCGTTTCAAATGCAGCATTGAGATCTAACTGGGCCAGCACAGACAAAAGACTGTTATCAGAGGCAGTAAGAAGGTCCTATGTGTCTTTATTGAATGCAGTTTCAGTATTCTACTCTCTACAGTCAATTAGCAAACACTTTTCTCCATCTGAGAGTACTATTGGTGTAAATTGAATTTAGACATTAAAACAACTTTTCCAAGAATCTTAGCGATAAAAGGAAAGCTGGATATTGGGCTGTAATTGGCTAGGACATTGGGGGCTTTTGGTACATTGCAAGTTTATGAAGACAGATTGATCTGGTTGAGTACAGAGGTGATGATAAGAGGTAGAACTTCTTTAAATAGTTTAGTTGAGATGAAGTCTAAAGCCTTACTTATGGTCTACGTTAGATACGCATACGGACAGAGCCTTCTGTCCATCCTCTGGATCTTTTATGTATTTTATGTATCCTGTATTTTTACGTATATCAGTCAGTTTTCAGAGAGCTTGTGGACGTGTATCAAGACGTAGCAAACTGAGCAGTAGCTGAGATTGTATTGTGCCATGATGTATTTTGAATGGCTGCACAGACCACCCACCCTAAGGTGTTGCCTGTTTTTACATCTTATTCTGATTACGTACAGAATCTCTTACAATGGACCCTTTTCATAATTTATCCATACGTCACTCACTCATGCACAAAACTGCTTCCAGTGTGCAGAAAGCATGGCTGTCAAGTGAACTAGGTTATGTGTTTGTCTTTACTGAAGAAATAAGAGCAATACCGGATCTCATTAACTCAGTGGTTTGATGCGGTTTGGTTCGGTAAACCCTGATCTCTGTTGCATTCACACAATTATGTCGCAATTCTTCTTCTTCTTGATATTTTTGGGCAGTTGGCAAAAATAAATTGGTGCATTACTGCCACCAAGTGAATGCATCCACCACCCCCGGGTGCCCGCCCCCAAGTTTGAGAACCACTGCATTAGCTCCTCCAGTGTTGCCATTTTTGCTAACGAGACTTGGGAAGTCAGACGTGAACTCTACACTGCCCTCTAGTGGGAGCATTGTCTAACAACCATGCTGGGATAAAAATGATATGCAAATACGGGGCAGTGACATTTGACAACGTTTCGAACGGATGTACTTATTGACGTACTCAAATGGAACATAAATATGGCCCGACAGGCATATTGATGACTAAGAGGTATTGAGTGACATTAATTCAGAAAGATTAATCAAAACTGATTAAGCAATGCCTTTTATTATTGTTTAAAGTGCATCAAGCAATAGTGTGAGTTGTTGAACAAAAATGTTTGACAAGATTCTTTCAGTGAAAAAAAAACATTAAATCTTTACAGCTAAGAGCTGAAGGGATACTCTGTTCAAGAGCAGTCTAACTATTAGTGAACCTGGCCAAACTGCTGAATAGAAACTTAAGGTTGTTTTCATTTTCCTCAATTAGTTGTTTATAGTATTTGGTTCTAGCTCCACACAAGGCCCATTTATATGCTATAAAGCAATCTTTCTAGGCCAAGAAACATCCATCACTTTTAGTTGACCACCATTTTCTTCAAAGTTTCCTCTGTGATTGTTTCAAGGTCCATAACAGTGAGTTATACCAAGGACAGTGTTAAACTGAATCACCATTTTCTTTCTTAGTGGAGTAGTATCTAGGTAATCGTAGAGAGCTTTATTCAGTATGGACAAAGAAACTGAAGGCTATATTTGGACTGTCACAGTTAGCATCAATATGAATACTAAAAAGACTGAATTAAAGTAATTCCGATAAAAAGTCAGAGAAATCAGATAAAAACTCTGTATAAGGACCGAGTGGACAATAATACGATAAACAGAACGGGATTTTTTCTTTTCCAATGTGGGGGAGAGAGATTAAGTGCAAAGCATTCCAGAGACTTATATCTGTTTTTGACTTTAATATTTAAACAAACTCTATAACTTAGTATGAGGCTTGAATTTGTTACATCTGCAACTCCTTCTCCTCTGCAAGTGCCACAAGCTACATGAAAGTTGACGTGAGTGGGGGGTATGGATTAATTCCTGATGCAACCAGAAATCTGTTTGAATAGATCCATATTGTGATCAATGATATACTGTAATAGCAAAGATTTGGAGGGAAAAAATATGTTTCAGAGTAATTAATGTAAATAATTATGGGGTTGAATATTTATACTGACAAGGTCATGAAAAGATTGTTGATTAAGATACTTTACAGGGTATCAAATGGTGGTTCTGACAGGAATCCGGAATATAGAAAGCTTCACAAATAGGAAAAGAGAAAGCAAGTTTATTGAACTGTCAATATTCACAGACAGAGAGGAGGAGGAGGGTGTTTCTGAGGAACAGGTGTTTGAAGTAGTCACATGGGTAGGCTGTACTGAGTGATGTATATTTGCAATCAATGTCAATGTCTCTTTTTTTTAAAAAGAAAAAAAAGTGGGGGGCCAGTGATTCCAGAAGACATTAACATTGTCAATAAAAATCAACGTTATGAGTTCTACAGGTGGACTGCAGCCATGTGTGGAGACAAAAAAGTCTGCTAAAATGGCCAATGCCGCGGCCTACCGTAGGAATGGAGCCAGATATAAAAACAGATTTCCCGGACTGTTGCATGCATAGAGCTGAGGAGTTGGCTAAAATCCGATTTAGTCAGCTCAGACTGCTTTAAAAGCTGTGTCATTTGTCCCAACATGAACCAGAAGTCCAAACTGTTGACTGAAGTTATATGGTTGATACATCAGTCATTTCCACTTAGCTGCACACATACTGTGTCCTTTCTGAGAGTTAGATATATATAGGCTATATATATATTAACCAAATGTTGTTAATGGCAGCTGTTTTTTTTATTAAAAAGGGGGTTAGGTTTCCTAACTTTCACTGACATTTCAGTATACTGATAAGTTGATTTCTGTGTTTAAATTGCAGCAGATAGGCTTGCTGCAACTCAGTGCATCTGGTTCTGCGGTTTCTGCAAGTTTGTGGTTGAGTCAGCAAACTAGTCATCCCCCCAAATGTTGAGCCACTGCAGTATTTGCAGTAAAGCAGTACATAAGATTCATTGTTTCTTTCTTTGCAATAAAAATAAACTATACTAACTGCATGGCTGTTTCATGTCGGAAGGAGGAGATCTTTGCCTGCTGATTGTATTTAGTATATGTTTTTTTGTGTGTTTTTTTTACACTCCTAGTCTTTACAGACTTCTTTTGATGAGATGTACCTCATCCACTCTGCTCTTTCAGGTGCTGTTCAATGAGAAGCAGTCTCAGTATGTGAAGCTGGATGTGGTGACCAGCGACCCGAGGCTCCAGAAGCTGCAGTGCATGGAGGGCTATGGAACAACCCCCTCTGCAGGCCCACACTTTTTCCACTTCGTGAAGCCCTGCCAGGTATCTGGCCTCCTGCGATTGGACAAAGGCACGGAGCTGAAGGCCATCACAGGCCAGTCCTTCAGTCTCCATCCGGTAGCCAATCACGTCTTCAGCATCTTTAAAATCAACTGAAACTCTGTGTTCATCCAATCTTTGTTGGAAACTACTCTGAAGTACAACAGACTTAACATTTTTCGTGTGGATGGCGGATATTGCAAGGATTTCTTTTGATGTTGCTAACCTCAACAAACATTGTTACATATTTTTTTCCCAGTTTTGTCAACCTACGTATGCTCATTCGAAAGACAAACTGGACATGTGTGGAGGCTGTTGTGGATTTTTTCTCTGGACTCCGGGGCTGCTTTGGCATGCAGCTTTGGATTAAAACCAAGACCGATAGAGAACAAAATTCCTTGATGAATTTCTGCTGAGAGAACAGATGTGATGGAAACTGCTCTGTAGATTAAAGAGCTTCAGAAAAAGAAAATTCCTTGGATTTCCATCTTAGCCTTTGTGTCATGCAATAAACTGTGCCTACACTTTCTTTATAAGGCTGATAGTTGAGCTGTGCAAGCACCTTCCACTTCCACAGCTGAGAGCATTTCTGTGAGTGCCTCAACACTATAAAATGTTCACTTCCCCCCCCACAGATTTTTAGTAATGCTGCATCTGTTTGTGTATAAAACTAATGAATCATCCTGTTTATACTGATTTTATTATCTTGAAATTACAATGTTTCTGTGTGAATTTACTGCAAGCTTTTTTCTTTAAATATTTTGTATGAGTCACATTTTTCAGAACATGCGATGTGAGCTGCCAAAGAAAGGGGAACATTTTAAATAACATGGATGTGAATTTGTTCTCTTTTCAAAGGTCAAATGATTGTTTGTAAAGTTCAAAAGTCAAGGTGCAAGGTATTATAAGCAAACATAAAGCTTTACATTTAGCTCTGTCTGCATTTTCTGTTCCTCATCTGCTTAATGATGCAATGACTACCACTATCATCATTTTTGTAAAAAGTCTGATAATTGTTTATTATTCAAAGTAATTTTGGTGCCTCTCCGATACAGCTAAAGCATACAAGAAGAAATTGACCTTAGTTTTTTCATCTTTGTTCTTAAATCAGGCTATAGCAAGTGGAATTATATTTACATAAAAGATTTGCTTGCAAATAACATAGGAAAGGCACGTCTTGGTGATGCATGAGCTTTTCAAGCAGAGCCAACATTTGGTCAGGATTTCAGATGTCAGGTACTTTGGTACAACTTTCCTATCCCCATCAGTAAGAGGTAGACTTGGCGTTTTGTTTCAATTAGCAAACATTAGCATGCTAATAAATTGACCATGTCAAAGTTGATGGCTGTCAAATTTGAGCATAAATTTCACTGTCACGAAACTTTTAGCTTGAAACATCACTCTGCCTAAAGCTTGATTTTTTTTACTTTCTGGTTAAGTTTATGTAGTACAAAGATTCTAAAAACTGTGTCTGGTCTGCTTGGTAGCAATATACTATTTAGACCTCACTACCAACCATGTTTTGATGTCATAACTGAAGATAGATCTGCAAAAAAATCATTGCCAAAGAGGTAGAGAAAGAGTCTATTCACACAACTGAAGCAAAGTGTGCAAAAAGACTAATCTCTCATCAAAAAAAGTCAACTGTCTGCATTATTAACATGATATTGATGTTTAAATATCAGTGTTTTCATCAAGATTTCACAACACTCGAAAAGTATTTGCTCACACAACCAGATTGCTTGTGGCAACTTGTGTAGGCTCTGTGTAGGATTAACAGGAGTTTTTACCTTTGCTGTGTACAGCACTTTGGTTGACAGTGTTGTTTTTAAAGTGCTCTACAAATAAAATGGGATCGGATTGGAACACAGCAATTTAAATCCAGCTGAAGTACAGCTTTAGCAAGCCATGTAAATGGCTGTCACTCTTAAAGGCAATATTTTATGCTAACTTTCAGCTTTAATATTTCATCCTGGGAGCTCCACTTGAATGTGACACAGTTGAAAAAAAAAAAAATCCTAATTTAGTTTATGCCCCCCTGTCTGAAACAAATCTTTTTAGTTCATTTTTTCTACAAGAATCTACTTCCTTAAAGCCAACTTTGTTCTGATTGGCTAATTTTATGGAAGCTTACGGTGGGACTCCACCCAGTGCATGTGAGCTGCTCTGCTTGTACTTCATGGATGTGCTGTGTCTGCTGCAGATAACTTTAAATTACACCTTCAAAGGTTGACGTCAGCACTGGATCAAATAGGTATTTGCAGCCTCAAGTATGTGCCAAATTTACAGTAGTGAACTCTTTAATGAAAGAGATAGTGTTTTAAAAAGTTGGTAAAAGAAAGAAAAAAAAGCACCAAACAGCATTGTTAATGTTGTCACTGTGCGCTTAGATTTTAGTATTAGAGTGTGGCTGTATCCTGGTTTTTAGCCCTTTCATGGCACACACACACACACACACACACACACACACACACACACACACACACACACACACACACACACACACACAC
>JBBBVU010000005.1:12903997-12917190 GCA_037177055.1 Atherinosoma microstoma
TGTTTTTCTCATATTAATAAAAGGCAATCCAAAAGGCATATGGTGAGGAGGCAATGATGATGAGTAAGTAAAGGAATTAGAAAAAAAAAGCATTAAAAATAAACCAGATAATAGACTCCCTTTGCTGGACTGGACATCATAAAATTCTTTCTGCTTCCATTTTTTTCCATCCAAACTCCTCCTCCTAACCCTTCTTCATACTCTCCAGTTTCCACTTATCTGCTTGTTGCTTCACAGTAGCAGCAGACATTGTTTGACAGATACAAGTTTTCTCATCCCGTTAATTTGGCAGTGAAATCTACAGTAATAAAAGAAACCCAACATTTCACAAAAAGACACATCTCTGAGAGCTCTTAAACTTCCAAGCATTTTATTCCTCTCTGATGCCTAAAATGCTGAACGACACTGGATGGAGGATCTCAAGTCCAGAAAAGTCTATAAAAAACATTCTTGGCCAATATGTGGGTCTGGGTCTGTGTCTCCCTCCCATAGATCCTGACTACTATCTGATAGAAATGAATGTTGCCATCTTGGTGAGAAATGCAGCTCGGAGTAAAAGTGGGATGCAAGATGGATACCAAATTAGCCGTTGTCGGGGGCGCCTCATTGAGCAAATCTGCCAAAGTTCAGTAGTGCATCTTTTAGGATCTTACTATTCCACAATGCCGTCTGGGCTAGGTGATGGTTGGATTTTATATTTATGCTTAAGTGTCGATATTACACATCAGTGCTTTTAAAATGTAACAAATGAGAAATGTGTGTTTCTAGAAAACATCATGTACCATACAATTATAACATAAAAATAAATGCTTTGTAAGATTCAAAGTCTATCTTTGCCTCAAACAAACATCAGTTAATTCATTTGAGCATCTTTGAACACTTGTGGGTTACCTCAGCCATGTTTCCATAAATGTTAGTTTTTTTATGCATAGTTTCAAGTATAAAGTTACAACAACTAATGGCATCAGAAATTTTTTGAAAAGAAAAAAAATGGATATTTCTTTAACAGTCGATGATACTATATAAGTGTGAGGATTACAAATGCAAAGCTACAAGTTCAAATCCCTGTCCCTGTCCTCCTGGGGTCTAAGTTTAAATATTGACCTTTTTACTCTTTGTAGCCTAAACTCGTAGCTTTGTATGTCTTAAACTTGTGTGACTTAGTTCTTTTTAGCTTCTAGAGAAGAGAAATGGTCTTATTACATGTATCTCCATTTTTTCCCCACAATATAGCCATGGCCACTGGTTATATTTACCAATTCTTCATCAAGGTTTTGTTTGTCTATAATACACTATCTGCTTATTACAGCCATGGGTTATCAAGTTTATAAGGCAACATTCTGATAATACAGTGTTGGCTAGTTTGTATTGCTTTTTATTAACCAGTGAAAGCTAATTCAATGCTCGGTGATTAGCTCTTTGCCAATCAGGATTGTCTAGATAAAGAACTTTTTAAAAATTTATTTACAGCTTAATTTTGCTTTAAACTAATTGAAAATTCAAGCTGCATCGTTGAATTGCTCAAAAAGTTTTCGAAAGACATTTACTTTATATGAACTTTCATTTTTAAACTCTTTTCAAACTCCTGCTTGTGTAGTTTTCAGCTGTGTGCCACAGGAAAACGCTAGTATTGGACTGAGACACAGTATCAAATTACTCAGATCGGTATCCTGCACGAAAAAAAATCTCAATCAGGACAATTCTACTCTAATAGTTAATCCCCAATCCATATGAGTCAATATGCGTGCTCTGTTAGCCTCCTTTCTTTACAGGTCCAACAGACAGCAGTTTTGTTTTTTGTCATCATTTCTTTTTGCACTATTTTGTTGCTATAACATATTCTCCAGTGGTTGATCTAACAATATTACAGAGGCTTGACAGTAGAAACAACATTGATGTTGGTGACAACGAACCATACCACGTCATAAAATCAGGACAAAAAGCTAAAAGATACTAAACTGCTGCCTTTGTGTGACAGTGGGTTTGTCACAATGAGCAACATGTTAAATTAAATAATTCTATCAACTGTAAATATTAATGTATATTTTTTTTCTTATTCTAGACAATCAAAATTTGATGCACAGATGTTGTTTTATTCAATAGAAAAGTGGTAGAAAACAGTTTTGTGTTCCCTTTAAGTTAGCTAAAAAAAATTAAAAAATTGGAATTGGAAAGCAATCTCAGGCATCATTTTGACACCAATGTCTGTAAATGTAAACAATAACTAGTATTGATAAAAAAGTACCAGGACTGCCATACATACACACACATATACCACACACACACTGAGAAACACAGCATATTCTCATTGCGGGCCACACCGCTACCTTCAAACGTAAAGGGAAATACCACTCGATTTTAGCTCCTGTACAATTTTGGACAGTATAACTGATAATTTATTTTTGTTCCACGCTGAAATGCCTCAAGAGGGTTCATCCTGCCTCTCCGCTCGAGGATATAACACTGATGTACAGCTTGACTGCACGCGCACACACACACCGAGCTGGAAAAACGATGACACAGTCCAGAGTGTTTTATTTTCTGAGGGGTCGGGGGACATTTTCCACAGTTTGGAATCCATCACAATGTCACAATAAAGAATCTCGAGGAACAAAAACGTCCCTTTGAGTTTCAAAGCGACTCTCCCTTTTTCTTTCAGTGACAGATTACAGTTTTTATCTTTGAAGAACAGCTGCTCGTAAATAATACTTTTTGTTGCAATGAAGTTCGAAACAGGAAATGTAGCGTGATATTCCCCTTTAAGTGTCCATCCCACTCAAAAAAGGTGCAATAGTAAGGAATATTTTACCCCTTGTGATACAGTACATTATCAATGGAAGTCCATTAGATTAGGATAGAGCAATGTTGCTACTAATTGTTGGATAAAGGCAACGTCTCAGTTTTTTAGACTCGTGGATCTTGCTTCTATGCTTGGTCGGACTCAGGAATGCTAGAGCAAGACAGTCTATGAGAGAAGTGTTTTAAATGTCAGAAAACTTTTTTTCTCTCTCTTTTTTGCAAGATGATCTGGGTCCAGTCTGTCCTTCTCTGTCTTGAGTTTGGATTTCATCCGCCTGTCCTGTGCACATAAACTACGCTCTTTGCAGGTTTTCAGGTTGTGTGTGAGGTCCAAAGTGTGTGTATATACATGTATGTGTGTGAAAGAGAGACGGAGGAGTGGATGATTGTGGAGGAATGAGGGAGTGCAGGTCAGATCCAGGGGACAGGCTTGTTCAGTTAGTCGGAGGATGAAGAATTGATCCAAGGGGAAATCTTTTGGCTCAAAGGAAGAAACAGAAAAAGAATTCTCAAGAAATCTGTATGAGGAGGTATAAGGTATAAAATAAAATAAAATCCTCCTTTGCTGCATTTTTTCTCCCATTAAACCTACATACCTGAATTTCTAAAAGAAAAACCTGTGATTGCATTAACATGCCGTCTTTTTCCCTCTGCTTGTGGGCCAGTTCAGTTTTTAGCTTTTGTTTTTTCAGCAGCACCTTTTCACCTCTCCCTTTTTCATTTTGGATCCGCTCTCTCTGCAGTTGATTGCTTGTTTTCATTTGTGGGTCAAAGAGCCGCCACTGCTTTTCATTTCACATTTCATGTCCTCTGCAGTTTTTTCCTTTTTTGCCTCCCATCTCATGAGCTTTTCCTTTCCCTTTATAGTCCTCGCATTCCAGCAGTGTCAAAGTGCTTCGTTCTTCGGTCCTCTTTGGAGCTCCTTCTCATGCATTCAGGTTTTCTAGTCTTTTTTTCTGTTCTTTCTTTTGCTACATTCCAGTATTTTTCCTCCCTGCTTCCTTCAGGGTTTCTTTGGTCGCCCGTTGCGTGGCAGGTTCTCCACGGTGTTGCTGAGCCGGTACTTGACGATGATGCTGTGCACTGTGGACTTGGGCATCCTCAGCTCCAGCCCAATGGCCCCCTCCGACTTGCCGTCCTTCCACAGGTCCACCACTCGCTGCCGCTGTACCACATCGTGCTCCTTGGTCTTCTGGCAAACCCCGGCGGCGGTTGGCCCCCCGGCGGCTCCACCAGCAGCTCCCCCGGTGGCCCCAGCAGCAGCGGCGGCGGCTTCTGTGGGGGCAGACAAGCGGCAGACTGTAGTGGAGGCTCGGAGGGGGGGAGCAGGATTATGTGAAACTTTACTGGTCCCCGTAGGGATTTCTCTTTTAGTATATTTCCCTCCTCTGTGGAGAGGTCAGAGGTCAGAGAGAACTACTGGAGCTGGTGGGAGGGGATCAGCGTGGGGCAGGTGCTCGCAGACATGAGGAACCCATGCGCGCCACTCCGTCTCTTTTATTTGAACGCCCCTAAAAGATGAAGCTTTGTCTAGAATGAGGGACTCCTTTTAGAGCAGATGTGAAGCTTCCTGATGGTAGAAAGATATCTCAAGATGTTGCTGATTTATAGCTGCATGTAGGACAGCACAAAACAATCCTTCATTGGAGTCTTTGGTGCATTATTACATTTTGCAGAAAGGTTCACAGAATACAGCTCGAGTAAAAACATGTGCAGTTAACAAGAGATGCATATTTCTGGATGTTTTGTGGACCCAAGTGTGGGAGTTTCTCTTTGGATAGTACTTTTAATGGAAGGAAGCTAAGAGGTCGCAAAATCAGAGAAATGTTATTTTAACTCAGTCCATTCCTTCTGCTTGCTCCCCTCAATCTCTATGTCTGAATCCCAAAGGGTCAGAAACCAGCACGACCCTAATCAAGACCATAAATGTGGTCTTATTTTCTGCATGCTCGCATCCTGCCAGAGCATTCAGACTGCACATTGCTTGGCTCAGCTCGACGGTAGGCCGCGGGGCCCCCGGTGTGAGCAAAAAACCCACGGAGCAGCACAACTCGCGAGTGACTATTTCTGAACAGGCGGCACGGGGCCCAGCCCTCCACCGGTTCACAAGTCACAACACGACGTTTACACAACCAAGCTGCTGCGGTTTCTGTCCCTCTCAAAATACCTCGGGACAAAGTCCGAATGTTTTCTTGGCACAGCCAGACTCAGACAGGCTGAGCATAATGACATTTTCAGAGATAGGCCCCGGCTCTCTAAAAAGCAATGCTTTTGACAGATGTCTCAGTCTACAATTACAAAAATCAAGATACACCGAGTGAGAGGCAGGCGCAGCTCAGAGGGGCTGGCTGTTGTGGTTTTTTAGGGCAAAGCTACTGGGGAATATCAGGTTTTACCAGTTATCTCTGCCACATCTCTGCTATCTAAACATCTCCGAACACGAATACACATGCAGGGCAGAGAGTGCGTCTGGACAGCATATGCTGTTACCAAACTAATTATGAGAAAATAAATTCACAAACTGCCAGTAAGCTTTGACAGAATGCAGGCAACGGCGAATGGGACGAGAGCCCAAAACAAAACACATTTTTCTTTAACAATTTTGATTAAAAAGCTTTTAACTCAATAAGTAATGAGAGTCCAAATCAGACTTCACAGGAGAAAAGAAACATGCTCCTCCAACAGGGTTGACTGCACTCCAGACTGCGCTTTATTGTTGCACAATATGTCATTAGATCCTATAACTGCTGAGACGAGTATTGAGGTTTTGAGGCTGGGCATGTTAAGAGATGAAAATGCCTTTATATAGCAAAGCAGCACGTTTGTGTTTGATTTAGGTAATGTCTATTTCAGGTGTCTATCTGGCAGCCACATCAGAAACCCTGTCACAGATGTTTTTTTCCGATATGAACTCCCTTCTGGATTTTAAGGTTTCACAACTTAAGCTGCTCGATGAGATAAAGCTTCTATTCAGAGTGCTTACAACAGGCCTGCTTTATTATTGTTAAATAATGCTGCTCTAACAAAACTAAAGAGTGCACAGAAACCCTGACATTCAGATATCCAGGAGACAGTCATTTTCATGAAACTTGAACATGTTTTTTCCATTAATGTTTTGTCCACAACAATATAACCATACAAAGACAGGATTCCACAGATTGAATCTGAAAAAAATAAAATAATAGCAACATTCTGGGGATGCTTGTCCCATCAACAGTTTAACTTGTCAAGTAATCTTGGCAAGTTGCTTTCTTTCTTGCTTGTGTTGTTCTCAGTGTCAGCGTCTGCTAAATGATCTCTAGCCAGATTTAAGCTTCCCCATTATGAGGTTCTGCAAGTAACTCCTGTCATATATTTACACTGGAGCTACAGAGATAACACAAAGAGACCTTGAGGGCCGTGAATGGTGAGATTAGCTTGTTTTGGCCAGAGAGCTGCCACAAAGCCGTGTCATTAGGTCACTGTAAACATCCAATGCCACTTTGTTTATGGGATTTGTTTATTCGAAAATCCTGTGGAGGACCACAGTTCAAACAGTGTGTCTGGTCCGTAGTCAACTCTGTCTCATTTTACATTTAGTCATTTAGCAGCTACTTTATAGGTGATGTACAACATTCAGTGAGGTACAACATTCAAGCTTCAGTGCAAGCTTCCACCACACACACCATTATAATGCAAACCGAGTGGGTTTTTTTCAAGTCCAGGTGGTAATATCAAAACATGAACCAACATTTGCACAGACCATGCAGCTTGCAAACCCTGTTTATAAAAACAGTTGCAGACAATGCAAGTGAATGCTGCTTCTATATGATGGCACGTCATTTGTAAATGCCACCTGCTCTTTGCAACAGCATTTATAAATACAGGCTGGTGATACTGGAAATTAAGCAGGAGGGGTAAAAAAAAAGAATCCAACAAATGATAACTTCATTGGTCCCTGTGATGGACTGATGACAAGTCCAGGGTGTATCTCACCTCTCGACTGATAGCATTTGGCTAAATTAAGAGTATAGAAAATGGATGGATGTCTAACTTTACTTGCTTAACACTGCAGCTTTGACTTCATGTTCAACTTGAAACATTGTTTTTATTTATTTTCTTTCGAGCCTGACTTGATTCTCTCTCCCTTTTTTTTTTGTATGCCATTTACAAAGTTTTCCCATGCCCAGCCCATATCATGAGCTGCTCTTACTTCTGCAACTGGTGGTGATCTTGGGCATATCTTCCATACCAAACAGCTTCTTTTTTTTTTTCCTTTTTTACAATCAAAACATAAAACACTGTTCCGAGATGACCCTAAGTAGAAAAAGGGAAACAAACATTTTCCGGGCCTTTTGTCCTTCAGACTTGACAAAGCTGGTCTATGCCCAGAAAGAAAATTTACGCTATTATTAGGCGAAATAAAATCCTCATTATGATATGAGGTTGTATTCTCTTTCTCATCCTCTTTCAATATGACAAATTTTTTACCAAACTTGCGCTTGAGCTAACAAAGCTGTTCCTTTATCTCAAATAAGAGTGAGAGAATGAATGAGCATAAACAGGACCTCTATAAGTACTATCAATAATGGACAACATGACCTAAATTAACCAAATCTGCTGTTGCAGTGCTGTTATAACAATAATATCTCTGTGCTGAGATATAATCAGTTCCTGCGCCTGAGGCAGCAACAGTGAGACTGCAATAACACCTCCGCCAAGGCACATAAATCAGGCTTAAACCATCAGCTTGCCAAGTGTCAAACATATCAAACACAGTGGGATTTTCTTCAGTAAATTATCTTGAATACTGTAATTATCAAAGCTCTAATACCTCACTCACCTGTTTTTTTTTTTCTTTCTTTTTTTTGCTTTTCCCATTCCTCTCATATCCACAAATGTGTATTTTCCATCTCTGACTGACCAACAGTCTTTGTACCTGCTTGCTGAGGTCCTTTAAACCAAATACACACACATTTCTTACATCATTACTGAGTCAGTGTCAGTGGGGCTTCAAACACTGACCTGATATGAAGGATCCGGGCGGCATCTGACTGTAGTTGGCCCCTCCCATGTGTAGGGCGCTAGGGGGTGCAGGGGTGAAGGGGGCTCCATAGTTCTGAGGGATGGCATAGGGTCCTGGAGGTATTGGCTGTACAAAGAAAAGCTTTTCTTCAGAAGAAAAAGTGACTTTAGAAAGAAAAAAAAAAGACATAACAATAAAGACTATAAAATGAACCATATCTGTTATGTGAGCGGACAAAAGAAAAAATGCTGACAAAGCAGTTGAGGAGGGAAGAGGATAATATAAAGGTCTCTGGGTTTTCATTGGATGTCATCCAACTATTATTTTCCACTGGCAACTCCAGCAGGTTTCTACTTGTGAGTGTGGCTGTTTGTATATTTGTTAAATGTGTGTATGCTATAACCAGCAGGCTGCTGACCGGGGGTGTGTGCGTCTCTGTCCCCTTGCTGGCAAGTCGGCTGAGGATGCTCCTCTCGGACATTTGCAGGCGGGCGGCGATGGGTGGGACTCTGGACAGCGTGGCCGGTAGCCGAGTCACATCAGCCTTCATGTCACTCAGCAGCTCCTCCAGCTGGTTCAACACTGCAGTGGCAACAAACAGGATGACTGACAGGAGGAAACATTTCAATATTCTAGCATTTCTCCCCATTCTTAATCAATTTTATGCTTCAATTTCTCAAAAATATTGAAACATGGATGTTCCTATTTACCATCTAAGCTCTCCTTCATCACATCCTTACAAACAGATTCACTTAGAAGCGTAGACATACAAACAGAACAAGAACAGGAGTGCTGTGCATGTTATTCTTTCGACAGTGCAATATAAACATTGACAGCATTTCTAGTGAGCCAGTGAGGGAATGTTTGGAGCTATCGCTTAACATTGAGAAAGCTTATCTGCTTGGCATTGCTGAAATCAGCTCCAGGCAGAGCGATTAGGTCAATGCAGCAGGAAAGATTGCACAACAGATATCTGATGTCTATCTCTTTCATTGTTTGTCTGTGATTATCTCTCAGTTTCTTCTACCTTCTCTAAATCCAGTTGTCTATATTTACTTCTCTGCTTCCGTTTTACATGAACAGAAAGGTTCGTTTCTGCTTCAAATGCAGATATTTCTAAAGCAACAACAAACAATTTCTCTCCATAATTGTTGCTGTTGTGTTTTCATTGCTTACCTTTGTGTAGGACAGCGTTTGCGGGCTTGTTGCCTGCCAGTGACTCCTTGCTGAGGTGCTGGTGTGACTCCGCCAGGCACTCCACCTCCGCAAAGCGTGCATTGAGCGCCATGGCCGGGTGGCTCGGGTCCTGGGTCATGTTTAGGTAAGCTGCCCGCCGCAACTGCTCCTCTATCACCAGTGCTTGCTCCAACAGCTGGAGAATAGTAGTCAGAAAAAAACAAGTAAGACAAGACTTGTTTATATGCTGGACTCTTTGAAAATATAAATTTAGGACAAAAAGTAAGGAAATTTGTAGTTGGTTGATTATTATTTCTCCCCTTTAATAATAACAGTCTGTGTTGTGTTATACATCATTGGAAAGCTTGATTTGTCACCTTCACTACACAATATAACTTTTAAGGATCATGCTTCTGTGGAATGAGCAACACGGCTAAATATGTGGGTAGTGCCCCGCAAAAATGTGCCAAAATCTCCAGTAATATTCCCTTGTTGGTATTCACTCTTCTTTTGAGATTTAAGCGCGACCAGGTGTGTGTGAGTCACGGATGTATGACTGACACCGATTGATAAACAGACATATCGGAATGAGATCCTGGACATCAGTAGTGATCCCTCATCTCCATAATCCCTCAACTCCATCCTCCAGGATGACAATGCTCCATGATGTGGGAGTGAAGGGGATGGAATGGCCTGCTTTCAATCAAGACCTCAACCCAATTGAACACTTGTGGGATCAGCTTGGGCATGCTGTTTGTTTAAGAATGACCAACACAACAGCGCTGGTCGACCTTCAACAAATCCCACAGCAGAATGTGACCAGGCTGGTGACCAGCATGAGGACGAGGTGCTAAGCTTTTGTGCCTTTTTCTTCCACACATCCCCGACAATGTAAAATGAATAGAGTAAAAATGGCCAATATATGTTTTTTGCCCCTTATCACTGTAAAAGACTAATAATCCAATCCATCAAACAACACAAGACAAGAGTGAATACCAACAGGAGAATATTGCTGGAGATTTTGGCATTACCCGTATATTTAGCTGTGTTGCTCATTCCATAGAAGCACAATCCTTATATGTTATACCTTGCTGTGAAGGTGGCTAATAAGGCTTTCCGACGATGTATAATACAACACCAACTGGCTTTATTAAAGGGGAGAAATAATCAACCAAGCACAAATTTCCTTACTTTTTTTACTTGGTTTATATAAATTATTAACATTTAACAGAGGAAAATTTGGACAAATCCGTAAGATTAAATAGAGCCAAAAACACTTTAGAGAAAAAAGAATCAGATTACACAACATTAATGATATTAAAATTAATACTGGAAAATGATCAAATGTATGAGACTATTCAGACAACTGATGAAAGAAGGGATTTAAAATCTGTTACTAATCCTGTACGCAGTTTGTTCATTGGCTCCAAAATCGCAGACTTTTTGAAAAAAACATGCATAGAATTGTTTCCAATGACACTACTGCAGTATCCCATCTTTGGAGACGATACAGTTAGATATTTAATTTTTCAGAACAAATCCTATTTGATTTAGCACTACAGAGACTAATTTTACATGTGTTTTATATTTCAAGTGTAATTTCATTTTCAACTGTGTAAGCAAAGCTGATCTTTATCTAAGGAACTTAAATGGTGCTTTATAGAAAACCTCCAATTTGTAAAGGGCTATTTTGCATTCATTTCTTTCGAGACCTTGGTTATTCATTAAAAAACACAATATACAATTATGAGTTGAATTTGAATTCTTTTTTTCCATCTTTATGTATGCCAAGACGTACAGCAATAATTCAACACCATCACATACATCAAAATAAAAAAACAAATAGAACTCAACCAATTCATTAAAAGAAACAGCCAACGAAATTTTTTAACTGAGGGATGTGTGTAAGTAGCACACAAACAAGTTAAATTGTCCAAATTTTAAGTGAAGAAGCTTTATTCATCATCTTATTCAGCAGAGAAAACACTGGGCCATCTTTCATAAAAGGAAAGTACATCATTCTGACCAACAATTCCTTGAGGCTGCAATTCTAAATGTATTGCTCAGATATTTTCATCCACTTGTGGCTACAAACTGTGACTCATGAAGCCTAAATAAATATGAAGACATGAGGGTGATTCTGATAGGAGCAGTGCAATATGGTTGGATTCTTATTGCAGTATCTTTCCCTAAGTCCTTACCAATCATTTTTCCTTGATTTTATCACTCTTTTCAACAAGATCAGGGAAAAATGCTTAGATAAAGATGATATTCTTTTGCCCATTTAACCATACCCTGGAAGCATGTGGAGCATCAAACAAGGAAGGATCAAATATTCCTCATCTGGTAAACTTAAACTTTGTTTAGATAATGCTGATTAATTGTTAGTTGTTTTTAATCACAAATCTTTCCCATAAGGAACAAAAAGAAACATTCAACTCGATCTGCTATTTTTGGTGCTTCTGCTCAAAAACATTTAGCAAATCAATACAGAAGTTTAGCCTGTAAAAAGCTTCCTCAGAGGATAAACTTTGGAAACTTTTTATAACTTAAGCCCCTCCTCTGCACAGCTGAATTCCCTGCTGGGAATCACAGTGTTCTGCTGAAGCTACTGATTGCATAAGAAGTCATTCATGGTCAGTGTAAAGACAATAAACTGAAGTAAAAGCCATATATATCTATATAAAAAGAAAAAATCCTCATGAAAATTTTCCCTTTGACCATTGCATATAGTCATATAAAAAATAGCCGCTCCAAGAAATATTTTCCTTAGACCAAACATTTCTGCACATTTGTTTAAAAAACAAACAAAAAACAAACAAACAAATTTTCTTCAAGAACCAAAATTTAACACCAACAACAACAAAAAAATCTATTTGATTTTCTTATTTTGTTCTTGGTTTAGTCATTGCAACACAAACATTTCACTCGAATTTCAGATTTTTAAATGATTCAGGCCTACGTCCAGGAAAAAGTAGCTATTTGTTGGAAAGTCTTGCAAAAGATGCAGCGATATTACACAACCAATCACAATAAAAGCATCCAATGGGGAAACTGTCGAGAAATATATTTTGTGCTGCTCTGTGCATTGTTGATGTCAGATTTTGCAAAAAAACCCCAATAATTTAGCAAGAGATCTTTCATCTTTACAAAGAACGACCAGTGTGAGAGATACAGTAAATGAGGATGTTGAGGGAAGGATCTGAAACATGTGAGGCACTCAAAAACAGGATGAGAGCTCTTCTAGAAATGCAGCAGTCAGCACTACCATTCAGCTAATATGTGGGTCTAGGGGCATCTGTCACCGGACTGTTGAACAAATCAGGTGATTAAACATACTGAGCCTCAGTGTTTTTTTCTTAAGTAACCGGAACTGTCGAGTACCCATAGCTCTTAGAGTGGCATCTTATAGATCTAGCCTAAAATTTTGACAATTCAAGAAAATTGTATTCAACATTTTGAGAACTTTGTGAAAGCTTTAAGTCAAAATGTACAAACTTGACTTAAAATTAAAAACAAGTAGGTCATTCTTTGTATTCTCAGTCTAAACTAAAGTGTAATAACACCCTGTCTTACCTTAAAGCGTCGAGCCAGAAACTTGTTCTTCATCTCCAAAAAGTTGCCTTTATTCGCCTGCGACTTGAAAGGCTCATTGACAATGGCAAACTGAGGATCGTTCTGGATGTCCTGCCATCGAGCGTAGCCATGTCTGGTACAGGAGTCAAGGGTGATGTAACACTTTAGGGCAAATATAAAGTGAAAGACCAAAGTGTTCGGCATCAGTCCTGCCATACATCATAAATAGGCAAGACAAGTTTATTTGTATAGCACATTTCCTGTATAAGACAATTCAAAGTGCTTTACATAAAACATTAAAAGCATTGCAGACAGTGCAAAGAAGGCATCAAAAAGTAGTAAAAGACAAGCTAAAATCACAATGAAATCGTTTTAAAAAATGTATCAATGAAAAAAAATCCCAAATTGAATTTACTAAAAGTAATATAAGTTCAAAATTACTGTGCAGGTTTCATGCATAGGTGCATAAGAACAGAAATGTTTTAAATCTGGATTTAAAAGTTTCTACATTTGGTGAAAGTTTAATCTCTACTGGGAGTTTGTTCAACTTGTTTGCAGCCTAACAGCTAAAAGCTGCTTCTCCATGTTTAGTCTGGACTCTGGTCTGGACTAGCTGACCTGAGTCTTTGGATCTAAG